>JADRCH010000012.1:9329833-9471226 GCA_019843965.1 Rhynchomys soricoides
CTTTCTTTCTTTCTTTCTTTCTTTCTTTCTTTCTTTCTTTCTTTCTTTCTTTCTTTCTTCCAGTACTGGGGATCGAACCTAGAGCCTTGTGCCTGCTAGGCAAGTACTCTGCCACTGGGGTACAGCCCCAGTATTGCTTTGTTTTTGAAAACAACTCTAACCTAATGCAGAAGGCTCCATAAGGCAGAGTTAGAATGTCAATGTACCTCTCCTCAGATCTACCAAATTAGACAGATCAGTGAATAATTTAAAGCCAAATCTAGGATGCAAAGGTGGGCAGAGGCGAGAAGAAAATTCATTTTCCATCAAGAACAAAGAAAAGTTACAAAGAAATTAACTATCACTATATATAAACGTTCTGCTTTAAAGGGAGTAATCAGTAAAAGGGAGCAAGAGAAAATTGACAGGTAAAAAATGAAAATTCCCTTTTAAAAATTTTATCATTACTCAACCACATTGCACTGCTTTTTTAAAAAAAGGGAGTAAAAAGAGAGGAGTCTTTGGTTAGATCAGTCAGAGGCTCCTATTTGTGGATATATCTTGACAGTTCTTACTGTGCAATCCCACAGACAACCGTGTTTCTTCTCTGTATTATATTTGAAAATTGCCACTGCTCTTAAGAGACCCAAAAGCTGTGCACTTGCTTTCTGATGAATAACAAGCTCCCTAGGTGGGGGCCACTCTCCTTTCCCAGGGCCTCAGTCACAACAGAGGAAGTACTGGCTTGCCATTTGTCTTGTGGAAAAAGTGAGTTCATGAAGAAAATTCTGTTTCCTTTTTTCCTGGACCAGCTATTCCTATAGCACCCCTTGGCACAATCAAAATACTAGGGAGCAAAAGGAATAGATTTACTATTGCTGAGAATAAGATTTCACTGAATTATTAATTATACAGTCTTAAAGCTCTACTTTGGCCATTTTCTCCATATGGAGGTTATTGAAGATTATAGGTTGTAAGATGGTGAGTTTTATTTAATAGTTTATAATCTCAGACACTGAATAGGGTCTTAAGATTATATTCGTACAGCAAATCACTTTTTAAAAAATAACTGAGAAGATAAATCACAATTTTGGCTTCAGGGTGTCTGTAAATCATTGTAATAATAAATAATTATTTTTTGAAAATTTAAATTATGGCTTTTTTTTTTCCTAAAAGGCTAAAAGAGTTGATTTTTAAAATTTTTTCACTTTACACCCTTCAGATCCTACCCTCACATGGCCCCTCCCCCATCTCCCCCCACTTCTCCTTTCCCATAAGACAGCCCAGTCAAGGGAACTTATTCCACAGAGAGGCAGCAGCTTCCTGGATAGCTCCCACTCCAGTTTTTGGGGGACCCACATGAAAACCGAGCTGCACTTCTGCCACATATGTGCAGCAGCAGGAGAGGGGTAAATCCAGCCTCTTTATGCTCTTTGGTTGATGGTTCAGTCTCTGAGAGTCCCCAAGGGTTCAGATTAGTTGACCCTGTTGGTTTCCCTGTAGAGTCCTATCTCATTCAGGTACCTTAATTCTTACCCCAACTTTTCCATAAGAGTCCTCAAGGTCCATGCAATGTTTGGCTGCGGGTCTCTGTACCTGTTTCAGTTAGCTGCTGCATGAAGCCCTCAGAGGACAGTTATGCTAGGCTCCTGTTTGCAAGCATAGCCAAATATCATTAATAGTATCAAGGATTGACGCTTGTCCATGGTATGGGTCCCAAATTAGGCAGGTTGTTGGTTGGCCATTCCTTCAGTCTCTGCTCCATCTCCTGTCTCTGCATTTGTTGTAGACAGGATAAATTTTGGCTCAAAAATTTTATGGGTGGGTTGGTGTCCCTATCACTCCAATGGGGCTCCTGTCGGGTTACAGGAGGTGGCCCCAAAGTGTCAAATTTTAAAGGGAACTTTCATAGTTTACATGTTGCAAAATTGAAGCCCAGCGAAAAATACCTTGTTTAGTTTGCATAGCAGTGGAGTTGGACTTAATGATGTTGATCTATAGATAATTATTCCACGCACTAATTTTGCAGGCAAGAGACACCAGCACCAAGTATTTTACATTTTAATTGCTATAATGCACACAATTAGTTGTGTTGGCAATAATTTTCAGAACTGAAAAAGAGGGGAATTAAGAGTTATGTCTTTAAGAAGGTCTAAGAAAGATGTACTTAAATGAGATCGGATATACAGAAATAGTGAACGGGTGTGGGATGGGGGAGGGGGTGGACAACTTCAGCATCTACTTGGAATCCTGGGAAGAAGGGACCTCAGTTGAGGTATTGGCTGCATCCATTAGTCTATGTCTATATCTGTGGAAGAGCCCAACCCATGGTGGTACTGTCCCTAGGCAGGGGGACTGGGGTAGTATAGAAAAGATAGCCAAACAAGAACTTGGGAAGCAAGACAGAAAGCAGCCCTTCTTAATAGTCTCTGCTTAATTTCTTGCTTCTAGGTACTTGCTTTGAGTTCCTACCTTGGTTTCCCTTGATGCACAGCAAACCTGTAAGCTAAATAAACCCTGTCTTCTATAAGCCAGTTCTTGACAGTGATTTCTCACAGCAACAGAAAGCAAACTACTTTACACACAATTCCTTACACTACAATTTTGCCTGGGTTTTTCTGCCGCTTACAATTGCCCTTAGCAATTCTGAAAGAAATCCAGTATCCAAGTACTCTGCAAAACTGAATCCTTCAGTTAATCCTCTCCTATCTTCTGATTGCAGGATGGTTATAAGCAAAATGTTCTATGTTCTATTTGCTTAAAAAAGAGAGGCTTTGTTGGGTGAAAATTTGCCTTTTAGTGCCCAATGATGATATTTGCCATTTCTTTGGAAAATGTAACCCTTGCAAAGATCTATGAAACACAATGTCAAGTGAGATACATACTTCTGTTTCTACTAAATTGTACACAAAATCAGCATGTTCCTCTTGATTCTGTATTAATCAACTCTTTAAAGACAGTGGCTCATTCTGGGGGGAAGTAGTCAGAATAACCAGCACCTGGGGATCAGGAAGGTAATCAGTTGGAAAACTGTGAGCATGGACATACTTTGTCATGAAAGTAATTTGTTATGATACTACCAGTCAGAGAAAATTAAATAGTTGAAAATTAAATACTTTCAAATGTTCTTGCCTGATCTGGTCTTCTCTAAAACTTCAAAGAACTGTGGGGCATCATAGAGCCGTGTGACTGGTGGGCATGATCTCTGTCATACACATCAGAGAAAGGGAAGAGAGTGAGGTGATGCTCTTGAGAGTAAGCAGCACAATCACTGTAAATATAGGGGACGTGGAGGGAGAGAGGCAGTCTTTAAGATAGCAACCCATCCCTTCTGTCCCCTGCTGCTCCAACCCTTCTAAGCAGTAGCACACCTGTATCTTCATAAACCTAATTCCATCCAGCTGTTTACCTGATTTAATTGAAAGTTCCAAGTGACTACTCACATGTGAAAGGGGCAACAAGCACTTAAGAAAATTATTCCTATTCTCATAGACAAGAAAGGAGCGAGATGCTCGGAAATGTGCAGGTCACATGGAAAATAAAGCCTTATCAATCCTTTGGTTTATACTTTGTGCATTTTGTCATGGATGTTATTTCTTACTCTTGTTTCTTTGCTTACCAATCCCTGTAGTTGCTAAAGGACCTCTGACATATGGCATTATTCTCTACCTAAAACAAGAATCCTAATTCAAAATACTTCTTTGTATCCTTTGACTACTGGAAAAGCTTCAGCACAAGCATCAGCAGCAGACAGTACAGGGCAAAAAGTTGGCACAAGCATTTCCTTTCTGCAGGCTATAGATAATTTAAAAAGCATAGGCTAGGTAGATGTTCGATTGGGAAAGTTAGTTTCAACAGAGGCCATTTCCAGGAATATCATGCTTAGGTTTCTAGAAGAATCACTTCACAAAACTAGACAGGGTCCAAAGCAGAATCCCAGAGGAGGACTGGCGATGGAGGAATCAGGGCATGAGAAATAAGACTGAAAGAATGAGCTAAGAGAAAACAAGTTTGCTCTGCTGCTCCCTGTAACTCTGTAGGCGGCACTGCTGTCAGGTGGAGAATAAAATGCAGGAGTCTATGTCGTACTTAACTTTCTTGGTTCTATATTTTCTATCTGTGAAACAGAATTGATAATGTCAACCCCACAAGGCTGCTATGGAACTAAATGAAATTGTGAATTGTAGTACCTTTTTTAACATGTAAAATCTATTTACAAGTGTTCACATTGGCATGATTATCCTCTTCATGTGTAACCGAATCATATTCTGCTCATGTATTAATAGCCATTTATCTATGTATTTTCAAACAGGTTCTTACTATGTTGCTCAGGCTGGTCTTGAACTCCTGGGTTCAAGAGAGTCTCTTGTTCTAGTTGATTATCTGCTCTCTGTGTACCAGGTTAGATATGATGCCAGGTAGAGTGGAGAAAGCAAAAGTGAGAGCAGAATGCAATTCCTCTTCATCTTTCTCTTTCTCTTCTTCTTCCTCCTCCCTTTCCTCCTCCTCTTCCTCTTGTTCTCTTCCTTTTGCTTAGAACTCTCTCATTTCTAGTGCTTTCCCTACCGTATCTTGCATTATGCAGGGAAGATATGGCTGTTGTTATTTCACTTACACCTAGAAAGAGAGATGAAGCATTTAGAAATGGTGAAATTGGCAGCTTTGAAAAAATTGAGAACTGTGAGCATTAAAATGTGAAAATATTTGAGTCATAGACTTGCTAGGGAGTGAGTGTTTAATAGGCGCCTTTGTAAAGATCTTTAAACTAAGCCACATCATTTTCCATACATGCATGAATCTCTTAATTATAAATCAACTTTCTTATAAATAAAGCACGTCCCTTCAATGTTTAATCATGCATTGAAAAAATTAAGTTTATTCTGACTTTTTTTTTTTTGCATTTCAATTCTGATTTTCAAACTGGCATTCTCTGTACAAAAAAAAAATTGCATTAAGCTAATGTTTATGCTTGCACATAATCCCACACTTTCAAGGCAACACTTAAAATATTCAGAAGAGCTTCACAAGAGGGAGTAGTTTAATTCTGCTGTTGACTCACAGTCTTTGTTCTTCACAGTTACAGCTCCACTGGCAAAGGCCACATATGGTCACTTGTTTTCCCAGTGTACTGAGTGATAATGCATTAACATTCTGGCTGATGCGGAGGCAGTACTGTGCTTTAGAGAGGTAGCTAGGGAAGATGGGCTGTCTCTTGGTTGGAAAGGAATGGAGATTAGCCCTAGAGAGTCTGAAGGCTGCTTTAACCTAATTACTGTGTTGTGAGGCTGTGACAACTGACCAAGGCATCTGATCATTTCTTTATGCTCCTTAAGCTTCTAACACTGGCTGCTTTAAGTAGGGCTTACCTAGAAGGCATAGTCACAAGAGACAGCTGTTTATTCCAGCCCTGGGAGGAGACATATTCAGCACCTTCCACCACTGACATTTGTAGACCCCACTCCAGAGCCTTCTGTTTTGTGGAACAGATGTTTTATGAGCCCCTCATTTGCTCTGAACTGTTGCTATGTAGTCCACAGGTCAACAGGGCAAGTGACTGATGGCTGCATTGAGGTCTATTAGAAGAACGTAAGTACTTTTGTGGGGCATTAATGATGACTGTAACAAGGAGTTGTAACTTGGCAGGTTTTAGTAAAGATGACAGCTTTTAAAGCTTAAGAGTTATTTGGTTTACATGAACTAAAAAACAGCTCAGAGAAGATCTCATCTGTCCCCCAAGTTAAAATTATTTTGAATAGATGTTAACTCTTGTTTTATTCCATGTGGAACTGTATCTCCAGAGATGTTTCTAGTGATACAGGCTTACAGAGAATCTCCTTACTCTTCTCTGATACTCTGGTTTTGATGGTTGTGGATAAAATTACTAATCGTAGAGGCAGCACCAGAGGGAGCCACTTACATATCTATGTCTCAGGCCTGTGTGAAGTTGACAGCAAGGATCAAAATACTGGAATGATTGTTGTATTTGAGAAATAAGGGCATACAGATAGATATGTAAAATCTAATTGCTACTGTTCTAAATTCTGGACCAATGGCTATCACTTCACATTGCCCACTTGGAATATCTGTGAATGGTAATTGCCTGAGTGTAATCCAGAAGGTAAATGATACTTCAAAATTTAAAATTCCAGTTGGAGCAAGAGGTATTATCCCTTTGTAGAATACTTTCAGCAACTTTGTGATTTTGAAACCTGTGCCAATTTTGATTTTTTTGTAATGTAAATGATTTGACCAAAAATAAAGATGAAGAGTAAAACTCCTTAGCTGGGCATGTCAGCACTCAAATGTCCTACAAATATACATACACATAAACACTCAAGAATGCATTTTGTCATCCATACATATATGTGCACTTGTTACATTGGTGATTTATTATAAACTAACAGAACCAAAGTCGATCTAAAGACAACAGATTGGCTTTCCTTAAAATTCTGCAATAGGGAAGAAAGAAATCAGTTCATGGAGCATGGGAGATAAAATTGAAAAATCATCTGAGCGTTATGATTAATGCCTGTAATTTCAGCAATTTGGAAACATGGGCTGGAGGTTTGCAAGTTAGGGGATACCCTGGGCTACAAACAGACTGTTTCAAGAACAAACAAACAAAAGAAGGCTCAGATCATTACTAGCACAGAGTAACAGGGAAATGTTTACAGCCCTAAACCACAGGACCACTCTGGTGATTTCAAATGACTTTCTCAGGATAGAAGTCCTTAGTTTTTCTGGCCATTTCACATCCAGAACACCAAGTCATGAAGTAAGCAGAATTGCCATAGGTTTTCTTTGAGCAAAAGACAAATTCCTAATACTCTTCAGTTCCCCACTTTTAACATCTGCTAAACACACTATCCCAGGGCACAAGTTTTCTGCTGTCTCTTGGCATGGTATTTGTTGACTTGCTTATGTGATGCTTGCAGTTCGTAACAATGACAGCTTTCGTATGTCTCTTTATGTGCTATGGTCTTTCTCTTCAGGCAAATATGAGGCTGTTTGTGGCTTGTGGCGAAGAAGGAAATTAGCAAACATGATGTGCTTTCCAATCTCCTTTACAAGAGTCATTATCTTCTTGCAAAGGTACCCCTCACCCACTGCTCACATATAATCTATGTTTGAGGAAGTAGATGGAAAGCTAACTGGAGAGTAAAATGTGATTTTGTTCCCATGCCTTGCTGTCTTTGAGATGTTAAATCTATCAGAAAACTCTGGCCACACACACACACACACACACACACACACAGCTTATGTGTATATTCATCTGCCCCTCTCCATATCTACCCTTACATTCATTCATCCATTTCCATCCATCCATTGATCCATCTGTTGTCAATTTTACTCTAATTGTTGAAATAATACTTAATCTGCACAAGGGGATAACTAAGGGATTGACCAGAGGAATTTTCTAACTTTTAGGAACCTAAGGGGCATTTATCACACCTTCTGAAAACATTGGCCCCTAGATGTCTTGGAAGGTTGTGACTGGGGGAGGAGATTGAGTAGGGAGCCCTGACCAGAGTGAAGTTGGATAAGCTTCCTTCTTCATAAACAGACAATTTCCAAAGCCCCTTGTCCCTGGGAAGTGAATGGGAACATGAATAAAGCATAGTAGTGATGGAGCACAAAAAAGGTATGATGCTATCGCCATACTCTCTGTTTTTTTTATTTGTTTTTTCATTTTTTGTAGAGTCTTTAAAGGTGCATCTTATTTTATTTATTTTTAACACATAGTTCTTTTTCATTGTTCGACCTTTCATACAATGTATTTGGATGCTATCCGTCCCTCCCATAACTCTTCTCAGATCTACTTCTTATTCCAATCCCACTCAACTTGGTGTCCTTATTTTGTAAATGGCCCACCTAGTCTAATTAGTATTAGATGTATATTCATGAATGTGTGAGCATTCATTGAAGTGTGCTTTACTACCTGGGACCACATTCTTAATGAAAGCTAACTCTCTTCTGCCTGGCAGCTATCACCGACCAATAGTGCTTTAGCAATGGATAGAGCTTCATGACTTATCCCATGCTGAAATTTAATCTGGCTTGAGTTTACACAAGTCTTGTACTCGCTGTTACAACTGTTGCGTCTAGAAAACAGTGTTTTATTGTAGTCTTCTGCAGCCTCTGGTTTGACAATATTTTGCCCCTTCTTCTGAAATAAACCCTGAACTTTGGAATGAGAAGCTGTTAGAGATGTCCTAGTTAGGGTTAAGTACTCTGCAGTCTCTTATTCTTTGTTCCTTGGTCAATTGTGGGTCTCTGTGTTAATCACCATCTACTGAAGAAAAGCATCTCAGGTGATGTTTGAGAGATGCACTAAATTATAGGTATCATGATGTCATTAGGAGTCAGTTTAATACTATATCCTTTAACAAAGTAAATTTAGTCTGTTGTCTCTTAGGGCCTATGACAAATCTAAATACACACTTCTGTCCCTAATAACAGTTCCAGGTGTGTATTCTATCTTGTGTATTGAGTCTTAAATACAACCTGAAAGTGGTTGGTTACTTACTCCCATGGTCTCCTTGCCACTGCTGCACCTGTGTGCATATATTACCAGGCAGCTGAGTGTTGTAGCTGAGTCAGACTGACAATTAATTTTCGTCTTTAGTACTGTGCAGAACACCCTCCCGCTCTATGAAAACTAATCCATAGGGACGGAACTTTCAGGCCACCAGCAGCTTAATCTCTGTGTTCTATGAATCAAATATGTGTTGATGAAGTTCTGCAAGATAAACAAGAACAACAGCAAACCAAACCTGTAAGAGTCCATGGGAATACTGCTGGTCATGAACTCCAAAAATATACCCCGCTTGTCATTGGGATTCTTTGTTAACCTATGCTGTCTTGTATGGCCATTGTTGCCCTGTAATAAGGTAGCTACATTGAAATTCTTCTTAGAAATGTATATTCTTATGTTTTAAGAAGCTACAGCAGTAGTGGTTTTTTAAATATGATGTTTTCCAAAGGCTTATACTTTTCTCACTCCTTGTGTGTCTGCCCTTTCTCTTCCCTCCCACCCCACTTCCTATTTAATACATCTTGTTCCATTATTTCTCTTCCCTCACTTTATATCATTGTATACTTTTTTCCTTCTTTGAAAAGTACAAGTGCGCTGGGTAGTGGTGATGCATGCCTTTAATCCCAGCACTTGGGAGGCAGACGCAGGTGTATTTCTGAGTTCAAGGCCAGCCTGGTCTACAGAGGGAGTTCCAGGAGAGTCCTACACAGAGAAACCCTATCTCAAAAAAAAAAAAAAATAAAGTACAAGTGTAATTTTATGAGGTCCCATTTGTCAATTCTTAATCTTGGAGCATAAGCCATTGGTGTTCTTTTCAGGAACTTTCCCCCTGTGCCCATGTGTTTTAGACATTTCCCCACTTTCTCTTCTATTAGATTCAGTGTATCTGGTTTTATGTGGAGGTCTTTGATCCAGCTGGACTTGAGCTTTGTACAGGGAGATAGGAATGAATCAATTTGCATTCTTCTACATGTAGATGACCAGTTGAACCAGCACCATTTGTTGAAAATGCTGTCTTTTTTCCACTGGATGGTTTTAGCTCCTCTCTCAAAGATCAAGTGCCCGTAAGTGTGTGGGTTTATTTCTGGGTCTTCAGTTCTATTCCATTGATCTACCTGCCTGTCACTGTACCAATACCATGCAGTTTTTATCACTACTGCTCTGTAGTACAGCTTGAGGTCAGAGAGGCTGATTCCCCCAGAAGTCCTTTTATTGTTGAGAATAGGTTTTGCTATCCTGGGTTTTTTGTTATTCCATATGAATTTGAGAATTGCTCTTTCTAAGTCTATGAAGAATTGAGTTGGAATTTTGATGGGGATTGCATTGAATCTGTAGATTGCTTTTGGCAGGATGGCCATTTTAACTATATTAATTCTGCCAATCCATGAGCATGGGAGATCTTTCCATCTTCTGAGGTCTTTTTCTATTTCTTTCTTCAGAGACTTGAAGTTCTTGTCATACAGATCTTTCACTTGTTTGGTTAGAGTCACACCAAGATACTTTATAGGTTTGTGACAATTGTGAAGGGTGTCATTTCACTACTTTCTTTCGCAGCCTGTTTATCCTTCGAATATGGGAAGGCTACTTATTTGCTTGAGTTAATTTTGTATCCAGCCACTTTGCTGAAGGTGTTTATCAACTGTAGCAGATCTCTGGTGGAGTTTTTCGGGTTACTTAAATATACCATCCTATCATCTGCAAATAGTGATATTTTGATTTCTTCATTTCCAATTTGTAACCCTTTGACCTCCTTGTGTTGTCTAATTGCTCTAGCTAGAACTTCAAGTACTCTATTGAATAGATAGGGAGAGAGGAGGCAGCCTTATTTAGTCTCTGATTTTAGTGGGATTGTTTCAAGTTTCTCTCCATTTAATTTGATGCTGGACACTGGTTTGTTTTTACTATGTTTAGGTATGGTCCTTGAATTCCTGATCTTTCCAAGACTTTTTATCATGAAAGGATGTTGAATTTTGTCAAATGCTGTTTCAACATCTAATGAAATGACCATGTGGTTTTTAAAGCTTCTGTAAGGCAAAGGACACGGTAAATAGGACAAAAGAGCAACCAACAGATTGGGAAAAGATCTTTACCAATCTTACATCTGATAGAGGGCTAATATTCAATATGTACAAAGAATTCAAGAAGTTAGACTCCAGAGATCCAAATAACCCTATCAAAAAATGGGGAAGAGAGCTAAACAGAATTCTCAACCGAGAAAACTCGTAGGGCTGAGAAGCACCTAAATAAATGTTCAACATCCTTAGTCATCAGGGAAATGCAAATCAAAACAACCCTGAGATTCCACCTCACACCAGTCAGAACAGCTAAGATCAAAAACTCAGGTAACAACAGATGTTGGCTAGGATATGGAGAAAGAGGAACACTCCTCCATTGCTGGTGGGATTGCAAGTAGATACAACCTCTCTGGAAATCAGTTTGGCGGACCCGCACAAAATGAACATAATACTACCTGAGGACACAGCTATTCTACTCCTGGGCATATACCCAGAAGTTGCTCTAACATGTAATAAAGACACAGGCTCCCCTATGCTCATTGCATCCATATTTTTAATAGCCAGAAACTGGAAACAACCCAGATGTCCCTCAACAGAGGAATGGATACAGGAAATGTAGTACATTTACACAACGGAATACTACTCATCTATTAAAAACAATGACTTCATGAAATTTGCACTCAAATGGATGGAACTTGAAAATATCATCTGGAGTGAGGTAATACAGTCACAAAAGAATGAACATGGTATGTATTCATTGATAAGTGGTTATTAGCCCCAAAGTTTGGAATACCCAAGAGTCACTTCACAGCAACTGTAGGGCTGAGTGTGAGGTCCAAGATGGAGGAGTTGGAGAAGGGACTGAAGGATCTGAGGGAGTTTGCAGCCCCATGGAGGGAGCAACAGTGTCCACTGGCCTGACCTCCCGATGCTCCCAGAAACTGGATCACCAACTAAAGAACAAACATGGAGAGACCCATGGTCCTTGCCACATATGTGGCAGAGGAGGGTCTTGTTAGCCATCAGGGGAAGGAGAGGCCCTTGGGCCTGAGGGTGTTAGGTGCTCCAGTATAGGAGAATGCTAAGGAGGGAAGACAAGTGTGGGTGGGTGGGGGAATACCCCGAAAGAGGCAGGAGGAAGTGAGAGGGGATAGGGAAGTTCCAAAGGGCAGGTATAGAAAGGGGGAATCATTTAAAATGTAAATAAAGTATCAAAAAATTAAGAAAAAATATATATATAATAAAAAAGAAAAAAGAAAGGTACAAGTGTAGCCCCTTACTATTTTCTTGATTTCTGGGGGAGGGTGTTATACATGCAAAACGCATCTAAAGAGTCTAAGCTGATGTCCACGTATGAGAAAACACACAAGATTTATCTTTCTAGTTGTGGGTTTCATCATTTGGAACATGATAGAGGAGAACATAAGGAATGTGCTTGAACTTAGAAGCACAGGAAAAGACTTTCAGAATAGGAGCCTTGCAGTGCAGGCATTAAAGTCATCAACTGGCATATAGGACCTTACAAGCAAAATTCATTCACACAGCAAAGAACACTGTAATTCAAATGAAAAGGCACTGTACAGAAGAGAAAAAATCTTTACCAGCTGCATGCACATGTACACACACACACACACACACACACACACCCCAAACCAAACCAAAACAAAAACTCTAAACATCAACAAATAAGTAACTCCATTAAAAATGGGGCCTGGAATTCAACAGATGCCTCAGAAGATGAAATGCAAATCATTGAGAAATATTTTTTAAAAATGTTCAACATCCTTAGCAATCAAGGAAATGCAAATTAAAACTACTTTGAGATTTCATCTTTCCCTAGTCATAATGTCTAGAGCCCCAAACATATAATGACCAATGCTGGTGTGCGGTGAGGAAAGAGTAACTCATTCACCACCGATGTGAGTGTCAACTGGTGGAGCCACTGTGGAAACTAGTGTAGAGTTTCATCAAAAAGCTAGAAGAGATTTGCCATTCTAAGGTATGTACTCAAAATGTTCTGCAGCCTACTACAGAAATACTTGATCATCTATGTTCATTGTTGTTTTAGTCACAGAAGCCAGGACATGAAAACATTGCAGACCATCAATGGATAGTGGATAAGAAAAATGTGTTATATCTACACAATGGGATATTATCCAACTTTTAGAAAGTGTAATTCAGAGGAAGATAAAAGGAGCTAGAAGCAGTCATTCTGAATGGGATAACCCTGCCCTCCCTTATTTTTGAGATGAGCAAGGGACAAGTGAAGAATGGGAACACGGAGAGGAAGATCGCGTGGATGAGACAAGCAATGACCATCCTTAACTTGCTTTGCAGCCCTGTCTCCAGCCTCTTGGTTAACTATGCGAAAGGGGTACTGTGATAGAGAAAGCACATATTACATATTTGCATTTCTGCTGGAATCTGAAACGTGGAAACAGAGAACCCAGGCCTCTGTGCTGGAGGGACTAGACAGCAACATTTGAGCTGTCCTAGTAAGGGGACAGCCCCCAGGCACCAACACCACCAATGAACTACAGGGATCAGTGGTACTTTCTCTATAATTCTTTCAAAATTCTCTCTGCATTTGTTTAGCTGAGAGTGCATGGAGGCTTCATGTTATCACTTCTTCTTATACCTTAGATAAGAAGTCAACAAACAAATACAGAAAACAAGAAGCAAAAACCAGAACTCCTCTGAATGCTTTGTAACTCCTGATAATATTGATCTTCTCTCTTCGTTTCCCCTTCATATTTAGCACTAAATGTCTTGTAAATAAAAGGAACTGCACACTGATTCAATTTGGAAGAAAAATCTCACCTTGAAGTCAGAGGCACAGTACCTCGAAACTGAAGAGAGTGCATTAGAAGACTCAACGGGGTATCCTATCTAAAGAGACAAATGATAGCAAGAATGTGGGTCTGACTTGAGAAGCATCAGTTACCCCCTGCCATCTCATTAGATCCAAACAGCGGCTCCCATCTAACAGGGAAGTATAAATTTCCCTATTTTTCCCTTGACAAAAGAGAGTTTTGCTGAAAGCATATGCTGCTGAGTTACTGTAATTATGTAGATGAATGTTACATCACACAGAGTAGTTGGAGGTTCTGAGATGTCCTTATCTGAATAGCTCTGTCTCAGAAGGCTACCTGCAACCTGACTCCAATACATTCAGACCAGAATTCTCGATAAAACAGAGGACCCTGGAGGAAAACAGAACTCTTGGCTTTTGGTTCCATGTATGTCAAACCAAGAATACGTGAAGAACTAAAAACCACATTGGTTTTGCAAACTAGTTGTAGCTGAAGGGTGATTTTCATTGCTTGGATTTAACATTCCCCCAAACAATTACAGTAACTGGCGGTATGTGGCTTAATTCTGGGCCTTCAAGCAAAACTTTCAGCAAAACTCTCCTTTTTCAAATAATTTAAATCTAATGAGATGTCAGGGGGAAAGATGGGAGGATTATCTAAGGTAACTGACAGGCATTGTGTTCTTCTCTTGTCATCAATTTTTAATTCCTCAACACGTAGTTTAAGATTGAAGTATTGATGTTTTTGAGAAAAATTGGGAAGGGAAAGAGCAGGAGGGAAGGAATGGTATGCCGAACTTGAAGCTGCTGACATTGCTATGAGTTGATAAAGATAAATTTCCACTTTGCTGTGTGTCAATGACTACTGGAGGCACTTAAATGGCCAGAGTCTCAATACTTTACTTATAAAATAGGTAAAAACAAGACATTTTCAAGTTTTATAAGGTAGTTTATTGGATCAAATCAATCAAAGTCCGAACATCTATTTTGTTTCATGGTGTATGTACATACATGCTATGAAAGTGTCCTACCAGCTGAGTTACCCTGTAGCTCTTATTTTACCAAATCCTGTATGAATACAGGCCACTGCTGAGTGTAGCAGAACAGGCAGAAAGTGGAGGGGCCACATGGACTGTGTGGCCAGTGTGTGGCTTCTTAATCTTCTACGACGACGTTGATTTGCCTATTGAGGCCTCAGCATCCTTATTTAAAAGAGGTTGTAAGGACAGTTCTATCTTGGCTGTCTCAGGCGATGAAGTAAGATGCTATCACCGAGTTAGGTGCAGAATGTGGTGATAAACAGGAACTATTGTCAGGTGTGATTACTGAGCTAACGCCATCGAGTTTATTTACAACCCACGAACAGGAACCTCAAAGCCCAGCATGTGTTTCTGAATATCATGTCAGTTCATCTGAGTTTGGTCTTTGAAATTTCAAAGGATTGAAATCTGTGTGGTTTACCAATGTTTATTCAGTTTTGCACTTGAGAATAGTTAATGATGTAATTTGCACATGTATTGGGATAAATGTATTTATCTGTTATATTCATTTATCATCTGCCATCTGTCATCAATCTATAATTTATTTATCATCTATCTATAACCTGTTTATCTGTTTGTCTATCATCTCTCTATCATCTACATATTATTAATCATCTATCTTCTATCTATCTATCTATCTTTTATCATCTATATATTATCAATCATCTGTCTGTCTGTCTGTGCTTCTATCTATCTATCTATCTTTTATCATCTATATATTATCAATCATCTGTCTGTCTGTCTGTCTGTGTATCTGTGTATCTATCTAAATGTCATCTATTGATCTAGCATCTATTTATCATCTATATATTATCTATCATCTATTACCTATCATCTATCATCTATAATTATTAATCATCTATCTATCATCTATAATTATCAATCATCTATCTTCTATCATCTATCATCTTTCATTTTTTCATTTAGTTTTGCGAATGACTACAGCCTTTCATAATCATCTTTTAACATCATATAGTTGTCAGGAGGATTTCAACATGTCTGCCTGAATACAATGAGGGAATCCTGATCACACCTTCTCCCCATTACTTGTCCTACACTGTCTAACATCAGTAGCAACAGCATCCATAAATCACAGAATGTGACAAAGGATGGCAACGATTTGCTTGTTCATTTCTTCTCTCTCCTATTGTCTGTTGTTTTTCTTCACTAGGACCTATATTAATCTCACTCCTCTTTTTATGCTATCACTAACAGAGATAATGTGTTTCAAAAGTCATTATTGTGTCATTTATATTCTGAATACCTAATATCTACCACATCTTGTTCAGGTTTTTCCTATATCTTTTTACATTGGCAGACCTGCAAACAAATTCTTCAAAACATAATGGATAGGATAGTTAGTGCCTTCACCTTTCCTGGCCCTCCTGAGCCCAAGCCTCTGCCACTCCTTCCTGAAGTGAGTGTCTGGAGCAATAGCAATAGCCTGCCTCACCCTTTGCTTCCTTGAAGCTCGGTGACATAACACGGGTACCTAAATAGCTCTGGAGCTTTGGATACAACAGGGTTGGTTTCTGGAATTCACAAAATCATATCAACAAACATGTCTGCTGTTGCACAAAAATTAAAGTTTTGAGATCTATTGACAAAAGAATGAGGTACTACTGCTTGCCCCCTCCTGTTCCCATCCCTCCAGTCATCTGTATGATGCTGCAAGCATCCTGTATCTCTGCTCCCATGACTTCCCTGACACTGGGTGCTTTACTGCTCCCAACATGTTTCCTGCCTTGGCCTATGACAAGCCTTCCCCTTCTAATAGCTCTCTAAGCTATTGCAATCCATCTATAGCATCATCTGAAATTTAGAGAGAGAGGATTTGTGGTATTTACCCAGGTGTTCCCATTACCAAGTGAATCAAGCACTGGGCCATACTTGGGTGTCTTTTTGCTCTTCCTCAAAGATATTCGGACAAAAAATAAAAAAATAAACCTAATGGCCCAGCTCTCAAAACTGTCCAGTTGGCCTAGAGCAGCTAGGAAGTGGTGCTTTTTGTGTTGTGTGAATGCATTTTAGAATCAGGTAGAAATGAGCTTGAATGCAGTTGGTTTGAGACATTTCTTAATCTTAGATAATATATTAACTAATTTGGACATCAGTTGTTCCTTCTGGCACTTATATTAGTAGGTTCTCAATTCATTGAGATAGAATGAACTTGAGAAATAAAACTGTTGTTGTTGTTGTTCTTTCAACTTTTTCCCAGATAGATACTGACTTGCTTTCTCACAAAATCAGTGTTAATGTCCCAGCAATCCTGATATGTGAATATTTTGAAGTGGCTCAGCCTTTTCTTTTAGTAGGCCTACTCTTTGTCACCAGATCTTGTAACTTTGCATTGTATGGAAGCATTATCACCTGTCAATTAAAAATCCTATGGCCTATAGGAAAGGGTAGAATAGGAGGTGGGACATATGAGAGGCAGAGAGAATTCTGGGATGGAACTGTAAGCTGAAACAAACCCTGTCTTCCCCATATTCTTTTACATCATACTCTTTATCACAATAAACAGCAAAAGAAAATACTTTTCCAGAGGATCTAGGTTTGATTCCTGGCACCCACATCAGGTGGATCACTATTGCCTTTAACTACAGTCCATGGGATTTGGTGCCTTTGTCTAGCTCCTGGTCACACCTGCATTATTGTGTATAGCATGTCCATATAGATACACATATAAAAATACGTCTTTAAACATACAGTAAGGAGTGAACATATTTTGTTATGTCTCATGCTGAATTATGGGGGTGTTCTCATGAAGACTGAATTGCAAGTCAACAGACACGGTATTTTAGAATTTGTAACCATCAATCTAGAGGCATATGAATCGAGGGAGAAGTTGTCCATTGTAAAAGCAGAGGCATGGGGGATAAGACGACTGGGGTAAATTATATATATTTTAAAGTGAGACTACTTTATTAATTTCATTAGAAGTATTTATTCTGTTAGACTGAGTACTAGGCTTTGTCACAATGATGAGTGGAATATGCAAATTACTCTGCTCACGACATTTGCATACTACTTTAGGAAAGATGGATTGTGAACAATCAAATAAATGATTTGTATAGTGTCTTTAAATATTTTAAGTGCTGTGTGCTCAGTATGGAAATCAGTTGCTGTGCAAATATAGGAACCTGAGTTTGGATAACCAGAATGCATAGAAGGCTAAATTTGGCAATGCACATCTGTAATCCCTGTGTTTGTATGATGAAACTGGAGACAGACAGAGGAGAATCCTAGAAAGTTTTCAGGGTAGCTAAGCTAGTGAACACAATAGGTACATGACATGAAGCCCCATCTCAAACAAGGTAGAAAGCAAGGATTGACATTCAAGGTTGTCCTATGACTTCTATATGTGCACTGTTTACACCCACTCATAGGGTATAAACAGACACTGTACACACTGTTCACACATACTGCATATATAAACATTGTACACACCTAATACAAATACACACTGTACACACATGCTGCATATGCACACACTGTCCAGATAATGCATATACACACTGTACACACATCATAATACATACACATTGTAGACATATGAGGAGAGGTTCTAGGAGGTAGTAGAGGAATAAAAGATAGTGGAAGAGGTCAGTGTGATCAGAATCCATATATATATGTATGAAATTGCCAAAGAACAAATTTAATTGAAAAATATTTTTGAAAGATTACAGATGCTGCAGAGAAAACGATCAAGCAAGGAGGAGACACGGGGAGTGTTGGGAGGGGAAGACATTTTCAGTGCAGCCTGAGGGAGACGTTGGTGGCTGGAGAGGGCTCCTGAAGGTGTCATGGAGTAAGCTTCCTGTGTCAGGGAAGAGCTCATCCCGTGAAGGGCACAGCTGGTGCTAAAGCCCTCCGTGAACAAGGGCCTGGTGTAATTGGAAATACCAGCATCACCAAGAGGCAAATGAAGGCAGTGCCCACACTTAGGCCTTTGTCAGGGGGTTCATCTGGCTTATATTCCTATTTAGAGAAGCCAAAATCTATAAGAAAAAATAATTCTGGCTGTTGTGTAATAAAGTATAGGGAAGTAAGGTTTGGGGCAAGTAGGCCAGTCGTAATCATGCTGCAGTTACCAAAGGAAAAGATCATCTTCTCTTATTGGGATGCTGGTGCAGAGACAGTAACATGAGATCAGATCCTGGAAGTAAGCTGAGAATAGAGCCCGCAAGATTTGCTGATGGATTGAACGTGGATTCTGAACAAATATTTGATTCCAGGGTGATGCTAAGGCTTTTGGCCTGAGAAAATGAAAGGACGAAGCAGCTATCAAGTAGAAGGCTGAGGACTTAGCCGGTCTTAGGTGGAGATTGGAAGTTCAGTTTTGGATGTGTCAGCTTTGTGCAGTTCTTTTAGAAATGTAGTCTGAGAGGTGACTTAAGCAGCTGGACAAAGGAGTTTAGAGTCCAGAGAGGTTCAAGCTTGATATATGCACTTGGGAGAGGGTGGCACAAGAGAATATTGAAGCCAGGGAACTGGGCTAAGTCTCTGCGAGAGTACAAACATGGATGGGTGCTCAAGATATGCATTCCATCACCCACATTTAGAAAGTATCAAAGTTTGTGCAGCTCGTATGCACCACTGTTCTTCTTTCCACATCTGGGAATAAACGCATCCTCATAGGATGAGATTCCATAGTAAGATAGTGTCTGTGGAATGTATGGGACCACTTTAAGGTAGATTTATTCTGGTGTTCTTAAGTGAGAACCCAAACTTCAGAAATGGCATAGGAGGGATGAAGGTAAAGGGTCTTATACTAGATCACGCAAACAATATTATGTGTTCTAGTATTTAATATGTGAAACAAATCTATGACAGCCCATTGAAAAGACAGGGATGGCTGCCCCTTTACGTATTTAATTATCTAATTTTTTTCCCTTAACACGCACTTCTTTTGCATTCTTGTTTTTTAAGCAACCTTTTTGGTCGATTCAAAAACATTGCCTTTGATGTCCACTCTGAATTCTACCCTCTCAAATGCTGAGGCATTGGTTAGTAAAGGCCATGCGAAACTTACATGCAAAACAGTGCGCTTAGTACTTACCTGGGTGTCTTTCTAGAGCATGTGGGCATCAAAGCTGAATGAACTGAGAGGTAGGGAAGGGGACGGGAGAAAACCATGCATGTGGGCTAAAACCACAAGTGCGTGTTGGGGTAGCTTAAGAGCACAGATTCCGTGGCTTTAAAACACATTGCCGTGGACTCAAACGAGTTCCATTACTGCTTTAAAGTTTCATATACATTTTCTTTCTCCTTATTCTTTTCAGACTAAATTTATCGCAATTTTTTTGTTGTTATTATGTAAAAATGTATGCATTTAATAATAGCTTAAAATGTACAATTGAACAGATAGATAGGAAAAATTAGGGATAAATATTATCATACCCCAAATATCTCTGCTTATCCATGTCTCCATAGAATAATAATATATATAATATATTATATATACATACACATATATATGTGTATGTATGTATATGTTTGTGTATGAGTAAATATACATCTCACATAGTGTGTATAACAATACAACTATCTTTTTAATGGACTGTCATAGATGTTTCACATATTAAATATTAGAAAGTATAATTATTATTTGTGTGATCTAGTTTAAAGCCTTATTGATTGATTTTTAAAATATATTTCAGACTTATTTTTTTCTGATAGCAGTGACCAATGTATGTCTTTTTTGAGAAAAGGTTTCCAAGAAATCACAAAATATTATGTTAAAAAGATACATTACAGGACCTTTTGAAGAAATGCCTAGTTCAAGAGTTAAAATAAGAAAATAACAAGGTGAACCTGAACAACCTACTATTCCGTAAGGCAAGAGGATACTCAAATGTCCCAGCCATGTTCAAAGGTCACATGCTCTATCTTTGCCAGCCAAATAAGGTCAAACTGGAACATAGAAAAGTAAAATGATTGTGCAACAAACTTCATTCCATCAAATAGGATGTAATGAATATATAATGAGAAAAATGGCCAATAAATTAAACATGAGGTGGCATGATCTATGCGTATGTCCTCCAAAACAGTGCAACAATCCATTACCAGGAGAAAGAAGATCTTTACAGGAGAGAAGACTGAAGGCTATTAACTTCATCAAGAGCCACCCAATGGGTACAAGTTGAGCACAGCAAAGCGTCCCATACAAGATTGCATGTTCTGGAGAAGTTCATGATGAAACATCACACACGCCCTTGCTAATGAAATAAAAAATCAAAATTAAAATGAAGCTCTGCCTAAAACAAAGAGTAGTTAGCTTCAAATATGAAGACCATTATCTGGTTTTAGTTATGAGTTTTAATATATATGTGAATAGTGAATATCTTATTAAAGCAATACATATATTTTTATTTTTGATATATAAATACAATTTAATGTTTAGAGCCAGTCAGCAGTAACTGCAAAGTTGAGCAGAAGATAAAGGTTTTTATATATGCCCTGCCTAGCCACATATACAACCTCCTATTTCTCAACACCATGCAGCACAGTGACACTTTAGTTTCGAAGGATTAATGTATTCCCCTATTATCACCCAAAGGCCATGGCTAACCTTTAGGTCATTGATTTCAACACTAGAATGACACTTATATGTGTTGACACTTATGGTATCATTCATAATAGTTTCCCTGCACCTTAAAATCTTTGTGGTTCACTTTTTATTCCTCATATTCTTCAACCTCTGGCCATCTCTATGGTTTTACCTACTGTAAACGATCACTAATTTGGATTCACGCAGAACACAGCCATTTCAGATATAATTTCTTCACTTTGTAATATATTTGTGTTTTTCATTAAAATATATATTCATGTCTGTCTCTTGCTTCATAGTTCATTTAGTTTCAGTATTGAGTCATAATCAATATCTACTTGGGGTAGTTATCCACTTGATTGCTGAGAAAGCTCAGATGCTTCTAAATTGAAATGGTTATGAATGAATCTAGTGTAGTTAGCTATGGGTAGGTTTCTATGCCGCATTGCATTTTCATGTCCTTTCCATGACCCCAAGAGCTGTGACTGCTCTGCCCTGTAGTAAGAATGTGGCTACTCTTTTGAGAACCTTCCTTTCAAACCGTCTTCCCAGGAGGCTGTGCCAGCTTGTAATGATTAAAATTCCTTCTGTTCAACCTCCTCTCCAACATTTGGTGATGCTACTATTCTGATGTTTGGATATTCTAATGGGCCAATTGACATATTATTAATTTCAAGTGCATTTTCTTAGTGATATTTATAGCATATGTCTTATATATGTGCATATATATAAATCCTCTGGCCATGTTTAACTGGGACTTCAGTTTTCTTATGATTGAGTTATTTTTGTGTATTCTGCCTAAAAGGTCAGACATGTGCCATAAATTTTTTCTCACTATCTATGTATTTTCATTTTTCTGACAGTACTTTTTAGAGCGAAATGTTTTTTCCTGTTTATGACTTATTTTAATGAAAAAATGTTTTTGTTATTCTTTGAGCATTTCATACAATATATTTGATCATTTTTAACGTCCCTCTCTCTTCTCTTCCCAATTCATAGTCTTTCCCTACATTCCTCACTTCTCAACTTTCCGGTTTCCTTCCTTCCTTCCTTCCTTCCTTCCTTCCTTCCTTCCTTCCTTCCCTCCCTCCCTCTCTCTTTCCCTCCCTCCCTCCCTCCCTTTCCTTCCTTTCTTTTCCTTTCTTCCTTCCTTCCTTCCTTCCCTCTCTCCCTCCCTCCTTCCCTCCCTCCCTCCCTCCCTCCCTCCCTCCCTCCTTCCTCCCTTCCTTCCTTCCTTTCTTTCTTTCTCTTTGCCAATGAAATCATTTTTGTGCTGGTCATGTACTCTTGGGTGCATATCTTTTCACTAGAGCCCTCTCAATCTGCTGGAGACTGTACACTTTTAAAAATGTGCTCCTTCCCTCAATTGTCGACAGCCCTCATCTAAGGGTGGACTTCATGCTTACCTCCTGCTTCTGTGGTGGGATTTGAAAACCCATCTTATCAATGATGCCTTCCACAGATTTTGCTTCTACTGTTAAGTCTCAAAGGTCATCCATGCCTAAGGTCATTGTCCATCTTTTTCCCCATGTTAGTTCTAATAGGTTTTTACTTTTACTGGTTAATGAGATAGTGGAGTCAGTGGTCTTTACTGCAATTGGGGAATCTCTTTTTCTAGGTTATTTTAGTGGAGAGACTGAGAGAACGAATATTCAAACACCTCTGCCTCTCTATGTTTTTCCATTAAACTAAGAGCATATACTAATACCTCGAATTTAAACTAAGTAGCACATAATTCATTCTAGGTGTTTCTGTCTTCAAATCTTAAATTTCCTCTCTTTTGAATAAAGCATCACTTCCTTTGTTTTTCAGGGATTTCTCTATTTAGTTTGCTGCTCTGCTGGGAACTGACCTTCACTGCTTTAATTTCCCTTGCTTGGTAGAGATGTCCTCCAATCCCTGCCTGGGCTCCCAGGCTGCGTTGGGCTTTCCTCTTGGAGGAGCATTCATCATTGTCCCATGGCTGTACTTGCCCTGTGTGAATACCATTTCAACTTCAGTTCCCTCACTCCTCACATAGCTGCCTTCCTGTGAAAACCTTTCTTTTCAGTAGCTTAGGCTCCATCTTGCTGTGGCTGCCATGCATTCAGTCTTGCCCTGAGGATGGATACTGAACAGTTTGCTGATCTCTTTTACTTCCTCATTCAGGAAGAATGAAGGAAGACAGGAACAGTTCCTGATCTTTTGTGATCTTCAGTCAAATTTATTCTTTGAAGTACTTTGAGACTTGTAGCTATTTAAATTTCTTTTTGGTGTTGTGCATATTTTAAAAATTTTATTCTATTTTCTATTCATTGTTTATGTAAGGAAAGGATTTTTTTGTATATTGATGCAGGCAGTGGTCCTTGAACGACTGTCTATGACTTAAATTATGTTTAATTTAGGAAGTGTAACTATGATCACATACTCATAACTTTGTCCTCTCTTCATGTTTGTTGAATTAGTTTTTACCTACTTTAGTTTATGTATAGTATGATACATAACAAAAATTTTATTAAGCTGATAAAAATTCCCTATAGATTATTTTGTAGATTTTGTATTTGTAGGAAGAGATGCTTGAATCGGAGTTAATAAAATTAATAGTTAAATATTAATATTTGTTCCTAATTAATGAATTATGAAATTTTAAAGAGTAAAGACATTTAAAAGATCAGAATCTTTAAAAAGATGATATATCTTTATATTCAGAATTTTATCCTATCGGAGAGTATACATAATTATAACAATTTTAGAGCTGATGTTTTAATAAAAACATCCTTAAGCAAAAAGTGGAGGTTGGAGATAGTAGTGAATTATTAATTTAAAATTATTTATTATGGCTGATTCATACGAGTCAGTCTTTTTTGGGTCTAGTTGAATTATTCAAAGTAGTCTCCCCAAAGCTTCATTTTGTTTTTAAAGTCCGCCCTAGATATCCACATCAGACATCCTAGGAGTCACAGTCTTTTTATGGAGAATACTGGAGCATGTCACAGCAATGTTTTTGGAGCAATAACAACTGTTGGAGCAGTGGCCAAGCTATGGAAGCTAGACATTTGCACTTTGATCAAACACTTTAGGTGATTGCAATCCATTGGCAAAACCCACCACCACCACCACCACCAAAAACAAAACAAAAAAAGAAAACAAAATCTAAAAACTCGTTTAGAGAAAGACAATGAGTACTTCACTAAATGTTTCTCCTGGTATACTTATGTTAAAGGTTCAGACGAGTGTACAATATTTTTATGGAAATACCAGTATTCAGAGCATAAAAGACCCTGTGCTGTTGGAGCCAACTCTTCTGTGAGTCACCTACTTTCAGAATAGGCTACCACTTTCACAAGTATTCAGGGACCTGGAGCTGAAGTCCTTGAGTGTGCTTAGTCTTTTTAGGGGATTTTAGTAAAATGATATTATATAAAATTGTCTAAAAGGACTTGCAACACCACTCTATTTTGAACCCACTTATCCTATTTTAAGTGTTTAAGAACTTTTCTTCCAGGTAAGAAGAGTAAGTTCAGAATTGTCTCAATAGCTACAAAATACTTGTAGTTGTTGAAAACAATCCTAAGTATGGCACATGCTTAGAAGAAATTACTTTGCCGTTTGCTCTAATGCATAACTGAAAAGGTGGCTTGAGATTCACCCCACAGTTGAAAATTTGTTGGTGTTCAGCTCCGTGTAACTAATGTTCTACTTTCCCCTGTTGGTCCCTTTGATTTCTGTCACTTCTAACGACCAGCTCTGTGAGGCTTGAGGCCACTCAGTTTCCAAATTTGTGACAAGTCCCCCAGGGCTCAGTGGAGTGGCAGTAAGTCCTCCCAGTCTGATTTCCTTCCAAGCACTGAAGTGTTAGCGAATTGATAACAAAGGCTCCCATGGAAAACAGCAGTTCTGTTTTCTGACTGTCCACCCAGTCAGGGCTTGCCTCTTTTGTTCCATTGATTTTGTTTGGTTGAAGAATTTTAATTCATGTCTCTGTGGATTACAGAGGATGGTTTCGCCAACTGTGTGACTCTTCAGCCACACTTGCAGTATCCCTGACATTTTTCTCAGCCCTATCACCTGCAACAGAAACCTGGATTTCCCTTTTGAAAATTCCTTTACACTTTCAGACTGTGATTTTCCACTTTAAATATACGATGTTTTTATGTTATAAAATTTGATCCTCTCTTAATAGTACAGATAAGTCTGGAAACCTCTTGTGTTCACTGAAGCGTTATTCTGTGATATTTTATCATCAACTCAATAAAAGAAAGTCATTTTCAGAGAAAAATGTAGTAAAAGTCTATACAATGCAGTTAATCAAGAAGAAAGGCCAACAGCATTTTTAATGAGAGAGGATTATTACAGGAAGGAAACAATGGCTTTTGGGTCAAATAGAGCCACCCACAGCAAGCTGGATCACTACTTCGTTCAAGTCCACCCAGAAGCCAGCTAACTCTGCTGTGAAAGTAACAATAAAAGCAACACACAATCTGTCTTAGCAGAACATGCGTGAACCTCTATGTTAAAATCAACTGAGGGAATCTCAAGTGAACCAGCCCTTGTGGAGACAAAAGAGAGTTATGATTATGGTTTAAGATTAAAGGCAGAACAAGTTTTTTCATGGTCACCATTTGAATATGATAATCAAGAAAACATACTTAGTAATAGGGAATCGAGTGTAGCTCCTTCTGTCTTCTGAAGGTTTTATCTATGAGATAACACCACAGCACATGGTCCAAAATGAATTGCAAAGCCACTCTATTTTGCAGTTATTTATCCAATTTTATTGTTTAAGAAGCTTTCTTCTAGACAAGATAAGTTCTGAATGTGAACAGGTGCTGGGTCTAGAATCACTTTTCCAATATCAACATTAAAATTTCAGACTATTTAGAAGCAAGCAGAAGGAAGCTGTACAGCGTTTGCTCTCTGTTTGCTCTGGTTAATGACAACCATTTTGTTTGGCTTTGGGAAATAAAGCACAGCACTGGTGAGTTTTGTGTATATATTAGGGACTGCATTTTCTATCACTGATGTCCTGTTTCTCATAACTTGGAGACTGCATCAAATGAAGAAACTAGATGGGAATAATTTTATACCTGTGTCTAGAGAAATGGCTTTCTAGGCCAAAGTTGATCCATGTGTCCACTAGGTCAACTGACTCTTTTCTTTCACCCCCAAACCTGTTCTCCATTCTGTTATCTTCTGTGACCTGGAAGATGGGCATGTGTTAGCTGCATCCCTGTGGATTTTCTCCACAGCTGACTAATGGATGAAAATACATGGCAGAAGGACATAGCATAGGAGATAGAGTTTGTGTGGTTTTTCTACCGTTGTTTCTTACTCTGGACTGTGATTTCTGCTGAGACTTCCCTCTTCCACCACTCACCACTACAGCCCTGAACGGGCCAGTGGCGCCATGTGCCCATGCTTCAGCTCTTCCTGTGTCTCCTAACACTTTTCTCTCTGGTCCCCAGGGCAGGAAGACCCTCCTTCAACCACTCCTCTCTTAGCACTGGTTTTTATTTTGCTCTTTCCTGTCCAGACCTCTAAGTTGTTCTTAAAACTTCTTGAATTGGAATCTGATTTCTGAATGACTGACACAGACATATAATAGCAATAAGAAGAAAACATTTGATTGCTTGAATTCTAATTTTTTTTTTTTACATTAAAGTAACATCAAGAACCTAAGGTCTCCATAGAAAGTATCTACAGTGACAGTAGAATTGTGAGCTCCCTATACTACCGTGTCTCTTCCCTCTCCATCACCACAGCTAGCCACTCTGTTCCTGGCACACTTCCTGAGGAAACAATTCAAGGCTACTCTGGAGAACACTGATTCATTCACCCAAATCCACAGTGATCATCAGCCTATTAATGTGGGCTGCAGGAAGGCTGGGCCCTCGAAGGTGTTCTAACAGAAGACAGTTGAAGGTGCCATGAGCACACATTGACCACGGTACTTCTCTGTGCCCTGCCTTGTTTTTTTCCTGCAGTTGACTCCTGGTATACGAGTCCATGCCCAGTGTGCTCCTAGTCATTAGCACACTGGGTGTTCTCCATATCTTGTCTTAAGTCCTAGTTTATGATGGCAGATTCATTTTCTTATTATTTCACTATCCAGTTTTTATTTTCTTTTAATCTTATCTCCAGACCGCAACTATGCGCGGACCCTGCAGAAACTATGATTGTTGCTGTCTGCATGCCTGTTCGACTGTGCTCCTTGGTTGCGGTCCTCTGCTGTATTACCTGTATTATACCCCTTATTTACCTGTATCTCCTAAAACTTCTCGGTCCTGTGTTGCTGGGTTGTTACCTTTGCCCTCCTGTGATTGCCTTCTCTGCCTCCAGCTGCCCCTTTCTACTAGCACCACAATCTCTCTCACCAAGGCGGCTTCTTATCAAGTATACATTTATCAGTCTGTTTTAGTCTTCACCCTTTAAACTGAGTCTCCAAATATCTGAGTTCCCAGTGAGTGTGAAGTTCAGTAAATAGGCTTTGTTTTTAACATTGTGGGTTTAATATAAAGAAAAATGAGTCTCAAGGGATTCATTTGTTTTGGGTTTAGAGCAGATGTGTGTGTGTGTGTGTGTGTGTGTGTGTGTGTATTTATCTTGAGGAAATAAAAATAAGCCTTTGATCATATGGTTATTTTGAAATAAATTTCATCTTAATGGTGTTTCCTTTTTTCCTGTACACTGTATCTTCAAATCAAAAAACCCTTTTCATTTGACAATGGAGAAAATCTCATATCGCGAATACATAAATATTTTGAGCTCTAATGTTCCTATGGAATGAAGTCAATTTCCTGGATAAGAATGGGATACTGTTTCATAAAGTGATGAAAAATTGGGTCCTTTTAGTCTTTCCCACTAAAAAGGAGGAAAAAGGGGTGGGTCAGAAACAAAGGAATGAACACATCAGCAGAGACTTCCTTCGGAGTTCTCCCCCACATTCTGGGCTACATTGCTCATTCTGTATCATGGATCCATACACAGCCTCCCATAAGTACCACATAATGTGCTCTTATTTTAACAAGTACCATGCTCTCAATGTCCTTCTGGGATTATGAGTCACTTTGAAAAGCACTCACTTGGCTTGGCAATCTTATTTTTAAACTTAGACTTGCAATATTAAAGTCACAGATGAAGTGTAGATAAAATGTAAAGAATTAAAAATGACTAGTATTTTTAAGATGGGTCTTTTGAAGGCAGTTTGAAAGTGCTAGAATTTCTCAGCAGAGAGGAATTACGAAGGGATAAGTGCCTTTGGGGTGTAGGGCATTCTTTTTCTTCCTCCAGTGTCAGGATGGGAATAGTGGAATACAGTAGAAACAACTCCAGATTACAGTGTCTATGTGAACAGTTTTAGAATTCTTTCTTCTGTAGATAGTGAGTATCTAGAAACTTTGCAAGTTGCACTGAGAAAACACCATTTTTCTTCTTTATTTTTTTCTTTTTAAAATTAATTAACTATTTTATTTATTTACTTTCCAAATGTTGTCACTCTCCTGATTCCCTTCACAGAGGCTATCCCCACCCCCCTCTCCTTCACCTCTGAGAGGGTTTCCCACCCAGGCATCCCATGCTCCCTGAGGCATCAAGTCTGTACCGGATTAGAAAAGCCTCTATGAACATAGTGGAGCATGTGTCCTTGTTATATGTTGGAGCATCTTTTGAGGATATGCCCAGGAATAGTAGGGGAAAGGTGGGAGGGGGTGGGCGGGTGGGGTAGCACCCTCATAGAGGCAGGGGGAGGCTGGAGGGATTGGAGGTCTGTTGAGAGGAAACTGGGAAGGAGGAATAACATTTGGAATATAAATAAATAAAATAACCAATAAAAATACATTCTTACCATCAAAAAAAGAAAAAAAGAAAAAAAGAAAAGCCCATTTTTCCAAGGAGAAAGAATCAGTCTTCTAGCGATTCTAGAGGTAATTGGAAGATGGCATGTCAAATTCTCTTCTTGTATCTTAACATTTTGCATGAAAATAGTGAACAATTGTGAATAAATTCTTTGTGGAAATTTACTTAATGGCAAGGCAGCCAAGTCCATGTGCACAGTGAGGAGGCTTTCTTCCATAGAACAAGTGACATTTTTTAGTTCTCTCTTGAAACTATTTGCTCAAAACCTGGCAAATTAACTGGCAAACATGCCCAGGTTCATTGTTGGGTTTTAAGATTGTATTAAAATGTGTTATGCGGGTTTGGATGGGAGGGGAAGAGGGGAGGAAACAAGCAATTGTTATATGAACTCGTGAAATAATAATCCGTGGGAAAGATGGGAATGAAGTATATAGCAGACAGGAAACTGTACAGTCATTACTTTGTGATGGAGAGAGTGCTTTATGCTCCTGTTAGGGCACTACTGGCTGCCGGATGGTGACCACATAGAGCATACACTTGTTTTACAAGGATAGAAGAGACCAGGTTTACTTTGCAGTCTTAAAAACACTATATATTCACCTGCAATATAATGTGTATTAAGTACACATACAACCTACTAGGCTATAACAAATTCTACAATCATCCTTCATTAATCCAATGTTAATATTCTATAATAAATAATAAACTTTTAAAATTGAAAGTGGAACTGTGTATTAGGCTCTTTAATGTCAAAACCAAAGCATTTGCACTCAAATTATGCAAAAATATATAGAACCACCAATTGCTTTACATTTGAAGAAAGTGTCCCTGTAGGTTGAAGAAAAATCATGGACAATATTTAAGAAGCCAGTTCTCTTACTTAGCTTCCCCATGTAATGATTTACGTTAACTGCACCATTCATATTATTTTTGATTTTAAAGTTATTTATTATTGACAATTTCAATGCTAGAAACAAGGGATTTATAATTGCTTTGAAAATGTGTTGAGCAGTGACTTATCTTGTGAATGTACCTATCAATTCTTTCTTTCTTTCTTTCTTTCTTTCTTTTTTTTTTTAAATTATTGGTTATTTTATTTATTTACATTTCAAATGTTATCCCCCATCCTGGTTTCTGGAAGGGGGCCTTCATCTGTGAAGGTTCAATGATGCCCCAGTGTAGAGGAATTCTAGGGTAGTGAGGTGGGAGTGTGGGGGTGGGGGAGAGCACCCTCATAGAAGCAGGAGGAATGGGGAGGTATGGGATAGGGGGTTTGTGGGGGGGCAACCTGGAAGGAGAATAACATTTAAAATGTAAATAAATAAAATAACCAACAGTTCTTACTTTAAAGCATTGACTTGGTTTAGACTTTACTTAATACAGTAGGTCACATGTGCTCAAGCACAAATAACGTGCAACACACACACAGGCTTTTGTTTTGCTTACTTCCAGAAATGAGATTGTGGCTGACTTGTGTAACTTTGCACTGTTAGTACCAATGCACCCAGGGCACCTGTGTTTCAAGGTTTCCATCTCATTTCCATTTCCCTTTTCTAGTAATGTTCAGGAATTAAGTTTTAACATTAGACTACTGCAACCATAAACATTATTTTCAAGACCCTACTAAGGCAGATTATTTTAAAATTTATCTGATTAATGTTATTAATCAAAGTTTTTCAGAATTTTGTGAATCCTGATGGGAAACAAATATCACCTAAAATTCATGAATTTCATGATATTAATAACTCCTACTGTTAGGAGAACAATAAAATTTTGAAAGTTTGCATTGTTTGCCTGATAGATAACTGTATAACTTAGTAAAAATATATTTTATGTATATATATATATACATATATATATATACATATGTGTGTGTGTGTGTGTGTGTGTGTGTAAATGTGTATTTTGTGGTTAGATATGTGTGTTGGCAAATGCCACTATTGACTAAATTTAACATCATTAAAATTAGTTTATTTCAAGCCAAGATGTCTTGAAGACAGCTAATATCCCTTCTAATTTTTTTTGAGATTATAATTAAAACATTTCTTCCTTTTCTTTCTCCAAATGCTCTCATATATCCCTTTCCAGTCTCCTTCAAGTTCATAGCTTCTTCCCCCCAATATTGTTATTTTATATTGCATGCATGTATATATATATTCATACATACACACACACACACACACACACACACATATGTCTTTAATAAAAATTTGCATGACCAAACTTTCTAAGGAAGCACTTCACAATATATTTTATTGCATTTTGTCTATTTATTTATTTTATGTGTAGGATATCATATATTCATGGCATACAGATTAGAGGGAAACTTGTTAGAATTGATTCTCTCTTTTCACTATGTAGTCCCATTGAAATTGAATTTAAGTTGTCTGTTTGTCAGCAGACACCGTTACTTGCTGAGCTCTCTGGCCATCCCTGGTTGAATGTTTTAAAATAAAATATAAGATTTAAACTGATGTCAAATTTGTTCGATATGTTAACAAAAAATATATTAAAGCTAGTTTTGAGTCTTATTTTTAAGACTCATTATTATTTTGTATAAATTTATTATTATTTTGTATAAATTTATCCTTATTGTTTCCATTGCCTTTGAATTATTCTGAAGCCTCTTTCTTCAATTTCAAATTACTTAATGATGAATGAGAAAGAAGTAGATAATGAGAATTTTTACACTAAAAGTCACGTTTGTTCTACAGCTTTTTAGAAATTGCCAATGGAGAGCTGTCTTGGGGTTTCCATTTTTGTGAAGAGACACCATGTCTAAGGCAACTCTTATAAAGGCCTTTTCATTGGGACTGGCTTGCAGATCCAAGTTTCAGTCCATTATCATCAAGGTGGGAACATGGCAGCATCCGCGCAGGCATGGTGCAGAAAGTCTGAGAGTTCTACATCTGAAGGCCACTAAAAGAAGACTGCCTTCAAGCAGCTAGAAGAGTCTCAAAGTCCACCCCCACAGTGACACACCAACTACAACAAGGTCACATCTTCTAATAGTGCCACTCCCTGGGCCAAGCATAGTCGAACCACCACAAGAGCCATTACATCTTTTAGTGCCCATAGTAGATCTCTTACATTTATCTTTACACTTGGACGTTTGGTACTAATTCTTAAATTTTAATAATGTTGTATTTCTTGGGAATTTATGAATTTTGTTCCCATAGAAGCTAAAAGAGCTATAGAGATTACTATTAAGCTAGAATTAAATTTCTGAAAATTAATTTTACCATACTTTCTTAGTAGAAAAACTGCAAAGGAAGCAGACTTGAAACCATTTTATACTAAAATTTCTAATGCTATAAAAACTAAAGGTAAATTTCTCTGAGATAATGAAATTTTGAAATAGGTAATTTCTTCTACTCATAATTATTCATTGACAGCATATAATTCTGTAAATGACTTAACTGGCCACTTGACATACTTTGGTGAATGATAAGCTATTCGTGATTGCATTAACACTTTAATTTCCTCATAATATTTGCTCATTTTTGGTGACATCTATATGTAATTTTAAGTAGGAAAAATCTGCCAAAACTATTTTTAAAAATACCATAGACAATGAATAAGAATCTTCCCCCCAAAACTTTGTAATAATGCTAGAATACAATGTTGATAATAGAAATTTTAAAATCTTATGCATAAAATTTTCTCCTGAATACCTTTTTGATAGATGAATGTCTGATGTTATAATATATCCTATATTTGCTATTATGCAGTGTACTTAGATAAGTAGTTTGTAGAGGTGTACCTATCTGCATAACAGCAGAAGAGCCAGCAATAGGGCTCATTAATGTGGACCAGCACTAATATCCATAAAACAGAAGATAAAACTCGGATTTCTGCTTAAATTAAATGAGCCAGTGAGGTAATTTGATGCTGCTCATTTATACATGTATTCTGCCCTTACTCTAGATCCTTCTTCCTATTTTGACAAGGTAACTTTTGCATAGTTGATTTATTTACATTATGAAATTATATTCCTTTATAATTGATAATCTATGCTATGTTTCATATAAATCATATTCTGCAGCTCTTCATTATTACATAAAGTATATTCTTTGGTGTTCTGATCATGTACTTAAGAAATACGGTGCTCAAGAAAATATTTTTAAATTAGTGGGTAAAGAATGATCATATTTCCTGCCCATGAGGGGCTTTAATTCTAATTATAGTTGAACAATCTACTTCTAATATAACAACTAATATTTTACTCAGTTTTGTATATTTTATATGTACGTGTGTGCCATAGTGTATGCATGGAAGTCAGAGAACAATTTGTAGGCGTTGGTTCTGCCCCTCTACCCAATAATCAGACTCGGGCTTGGAAGAAGATACCTTTAGCCACTGAAGCAACTTAACAGATACCTTCTACTTACTAATTTTTTTTCATACTTTATTTACATTTCAAATGTTTCCCTCTTTCCAGATCTCCCCTTTGGAACCCCTTATCCTCTTCCCCCTCCCCTGCTACTATGGGGGTATTCCCCCAACCACCCACCCACCTACTCTCATCTTCCCTCCTTGTTATTCTCTTATACTGGGGGATCTAACACCCTCAGGCCCAAGGGCCTCTCCTCTCCCTGATGGCTAACAAGACACTCCTCTGCCGCATATGTGCCCAGCTCCATGGGTCCCTCCATGTGTATTCTTTGGTTGGTGATCCAGTCTCCGGGAGCATTGGGAAGTCAGGCCAGTTGCCACTGTTGCTCCCTCCCTGAGGCTGCCAACTCCCTCAGCTCCTTCAGTCTCTACAATTCCACCATCTGGGACCTCACATTCAGCTCTATGGTTGCTGTGAAGTGACTCTTGGGTATTTCGAACTTTTGGGATAATAACCACTTATAAATGTAATGACCAGGTTTCTAATATCTTTTAAGAAGTTGTATATCTGTATGTGTTTCCATTATCTCTATCTTTATCTACATACCTATGTGTCTATCTATGCTTCAAATTCTAAAAGCAATATCCAAACTTGGTCAGAATGGATTGTAAAAGTAACTTTTATTCGCCAGATGTAATTAATACCTCAGAGGCTCAATGTTAAGCAACCTCACCCTTTCTAGCTCTTTGTGAACATTACCTGGCTTGTTCAACTGAGTTATTCTGTCTCAACTGTTTCTCTAAGCCCACTGATTCAACCTGGCTTTTCTCAGGCTTTTGAATTGTTCTGGTTGGCCACATCCTAACCTTGGCAGTATGTTCTTTTCTAATTCTCTGGCTCCTTCTTACTGTCTGCCTTGTTCTTGTTCTGTTTTCACCTGTGTCTATCATCCCCCTCTCTCTTCTGCTCTCCTAAGTAGACTTTCTTTCCTGTCTGTTCTCCTGATAGTTGGGTGTATCCTATCTCTGACTCATTCTGTCAAATCTTTCTCTGATTCTTCACTTTGTCTGCCCTTCAATTAGATATCATTTTCAAATATGGCTGCCTCCTTCTACAAACTAACCTTACCTCCATTGTTAGGAATTAAAGGTGTTTACTCAGGTGTATCTGTAGTCTAGCCAGATCACAGAGACTTGGAAGGTCTTTGGATCTGATCAGAGCAGCCATGTTACTGGATTAAAATTCCTCTACACTGGATAATTTACCAGTGTGCACACAGGTGGTAAATTACTGATAAAATTTGTTCAAAACTGGGGAGAGCAGTATCTGTTAGTCAGGTTTACTGAGATCCTATGGAGTTAGATAAACCACCTTCTCTCAATTTTAGAAATTTCATGTGATGATTATTATTTTCTGTGTCACGTTTTTGCTACTCTGTATTGGATTGCATGACAAATTCTGTGGTTATAATGAAACTTGGCCATTTTCAGAAGAGTGGCTTTGCAGAGAAGCAGCTGGTGGCGACTAGTTGGTCTTCACCTGACTATGCTAGTTTCTATTTCATCCCTCAAGGTTGCTTACCGTCATGTTCAACTAGCCTTAGGGAAAGGGAGTTGGGAGGGATTATAGTCCCAGTATACCAGTCAAGCAGTCAGCTCTGATCCTTGTGGTCATTCCAATACTCTCTGAGCTTATTTGTGAGATAAAAATGTCAAGGTATTCTGAGATTGGGGCATTATAGTAGGAAAAGTGCACCAGATGGATCAATGACTGAACCAAAGTTGATGCACACAGTAGGGCTAATTTTGTAGCTATAACTCTAGGTCAGTGCTTCTCAAGCTTCCTAATGCTGTGCTGTGACCATGTAATACAGTTCCTCATGTTGTGGTGACCCCAAACCATAAAATTATTTCATTTATACTTCATAACTGTAATTTTGTTATTGTTATGAACCATAATGTAAATATATGATATTCAGGATATCTGATATACGACCCCCAGGAAAGGCTCGTTTGACCCCAAAGGGTTCATGATCTGCATATTGAGGACTGTTGCTCTAGGCATTAGAACTTATAAAGAATATGTTCACAAAACCCGAAAACAATGAGTGTGGTGTGAATACAATGAACAAGTAAATTGAAGAATCTACTTAAGAAAGATCAAGTGCAAGGGAGTTGCCATGGTTATTTTAAGACATGCTGATGGTGTGCTGTGGTGGACTAGTGGAGTAGTAGAAGAACAAGGAAAATTCTAGTCTTTGGTTGAAGACTTTACTCTTTTTCACCTTTCACATTCACCCAAAGTCAAGAAACTTGCACCTGTGTGGGCGGAGAGAGGTGATCAGAGGTCTAGGTGAAAAAGCAATAGTCAGTCCAGAGATGCCTGTGAGGTGTTTCAACTCAAGGCTCAAGAAAGTTATAGTTCAGCTGTGAATCAAAGTCTAAAGTTCACACCAGGGTGTCTATTTTCCATAGTTAAAATACTATAGAATAATGGGAAAAGTTAAGGAATGACCCTTGCCGTTACCTCCCATTCCAAGTCTTCTAGAAAGCTGGCAATTACGCCAAAAGTGAGAAAGCAGCAGGGAATGAGACAGAAGGGAAACTAGAAGATTTCTCATCATGAGTGTCAAGTGTGATTTAAGGGAGAAGAGGGAGCATCCATGTGACCTCTGTGTGGATTGATCTATGATCTTAGGAATCTTACCCTTTATAGTTAACATACACTGTGTATAATTTGCATTCTTCTTGGTGTTAGATTCTTCTAATCGTTACTTTATTTTTTTTTTCTTTTCTGTTTTAAATGCTGTAGCATGGAACAGGAGATATATTTAGTGGTTAAGAGTAGGAACCACTGTTGCATAGGACTCAAGTTAAGTACCAGAGATACTTCCAAGTGTCTGACAGTTGTATGTAACTCTAGCTTCAGAAGAATATGATGCCTCTGATTCTGCAAGTACCTGATTCTTGTATAAACACACACACACCACATACTATGTAAATATAAATATATTTATACATAAATAAATGTTTAAAAAGTCAATAACAAACCAAAAATATCTCATTTGTCTCCCCAGATTCCAAATCTAGCAACTTTCTTAAACCTTCATTATCTCCCTGCTCTGTTTATTAATTACTTTCTTTTTGTTGGAATGAAACACCATGACCAAAGTGACTTACAGAAGGAATAGTTCATTGGAGCTTAGTGTCAGTTCCAGAGAGATGAGTTGGTCAGGGTAGGAAATGATGGCAGGATCAGGAAGCTGAGAATTCACATTTTAAACCACAAATATAAAACAGAGGGAACAAACTGGAATTGCAGCGAGGCTATGAATTCTGAAAATCTGCCCCTAGTGACATACTTTGTCCAGTAAGGTTGTTCCCTCTCTCCGAATATGTGCCGTCAAATGCACAAATTCTAAGCCAATAGAATACTTTTATATTCAAACCACCACATTCTGATTGGATTTGTTCTGATGTTTCTGTATATGTATTTAGTAATGTATTAATTCTATGTTTTATTAATCCATTTACTTGAAGTGTTTGCTGTTGTTGTTTCGTGGCTAAGTTACTAAATGCCCAGTCAAAAGTAAGTTGGAGCAAGGGTTTATTTTTTTATATAAGAAGGCTGCACAGGGATAGGGAGATAACTCAGTATATAAAACATTTCCATTATCAGCCTCAAGCCATGAGTTTGATCCTCAAAACCATCTTAAAGGAAACTAGCATGTTGGTCTGTGCTTGTAAGCCTAGCTCTGTATACCTAGCTCTGGTTTACTGGTCACCCAGGCTAGCCTGTGTGGGAAGTTCCAGAACAGTGAAAGACTTTGCTTAAAAATTAATAATAGTAAATAATGATAAATCATAGTAATAATGATAATAAGTGCACTCTGCTTGAAGAACCATGTTGTAAGTTGATCTCTGACCTTCACACACGTACCCATACAGACAAACAAACAAAAATTGTATACAGGAACTGCTGAGGTGGTTTAAATCAGGTACTTAAGGGTGTTGGTGTTCTGTGAAACTCTTGACTTTTTCTTCATAGCTGCCAAATAGCTCCAGCAATTCTAAGGATCAAATGGTCATGTGTAATGTGTCATTTTTTCATTTTTGCTAGTGAAAAATGCCTCTAAGGAAGGTACCCGCAAATGTTACTTAAGTTGATTGTTAGTATGTAAACACATGCCATACTTTTCAGGTATGACAAATCTACTGACTATCTGCAAGGGAGGCTAGCACAAGGTTCTGTCATTATTAACTTCAATGACTAGGGACCGGCTCTGCCATCAAGAAAAAGAGGGTAGTTTATGACGAGTGTCCTCTAGACTGTGATGCTCATGCTTACATTAGCAGATGTTTTGTTTTCTTTTGTACTGTTGCTGCTCAGCTCATCACTCAGCCCGATGGCTAACATACCAGTCAGCAAGTTCATTTTAGTGTATAGTTTTTGTGTTTTGCTCTTCTTCGCTACATTGACAATTCTGTTTCTACTTAGCTAAGAGTTAAATCTTCAAGTTCTCTCAGGCTTTGAAAGAATGTCTCTCTCTCTCTGACTAACACATTAACTCTGTAATTCTGGGATATCTGTTTGATTAATCATCCTTGGTAATTTTCTAGTTTCTGAGTTTGTTTTGGTAAGTGAAGATTGACAAATGGTTGAATTCTAGATCAATGAGACATTTTAATTTCTTGCTGAAATTGGAAATTTAGGAAGACATTCATGTTCACATTGTTTTATCAAATCTGAAACAACCTGCAGGAAATTCACGTCTGGTTGCACTTATGGAAGCAAAGTACAACGATTTGTGTAATTAGTAAATGTAAATGATAAATTTTTACTATGATGATAGGTTATACAAAAACCATTCAAGAGAGCACTTTTAATAGATTTTTGTGAGAGTAATCCTACACTGTTCAATACTTAATAATACTCTTTAATGTGCTGGATACATATATTTATTTTGAAAAAGAAATTAGAATCAGAGACTGATTTTTAAAGTTATCCAGGGTTACTAGAATATTTTGAGCTTTTATTTAAAATAAACATATTATGAGAAGCATTTCACTTTTATATCTTATGTAAATGAAATTGGCAATATAGAATTTTTTTTGCTATTAGAATTCTTAAATACATGTCCTAACAATAACTTTTTAAAAGTCAATGTTTATTAACTAACATATGTTTAGAGACCTATTAATGTAGGCTAAGCCCTGTGGTAATGAGAATTGATTATATTGTGATATTCATTTTATAAACCAAGTGTATATATATATTCTAAGTGACAAATGACTTGGCCTACTGATAGGTTCTACTCTTTTACTACATGAGAGAGAATGAGGAGGTGGGAAGGGAAGAGGGAGAGGAAGGAAGGGGGAAGGAGGGACAGAGGGAGAGAGAGGAATATTACAAATATAGATGTATTATAGGAATTTTCATGAGATATAACTACCTGTTGGAACCACAACAGTGTATTGTGGGTGCGATTGCTTGTTAGTAAAAGCACTCCTCAAATAGAAGCAGTTATGTGAAGAAAAGGAAATACATTATATTAATTAAATAAACATTAGTACAGCCAGCAAGGCATCGAGAAAGCTGTGAGCCTTAGAGAACTCATATCTGTCCAAGATCAGACATAAAATCACTTCTTTAACAGCTCTGGAATGAATGGGCTGGTGAGATGACTCAAGAGTGAAAGGTCCTTGTTGTCAAGCCAGATGACCTCAATTGGATTCCCAGAGCCCAATATGATGGAAGGTATGAACAAAGTCTCTCAAGTTGTCATCTGACTTCTACATGGCAGACACACAGACACATGCAGACTGATACACACAGACATATAGACACATAGACACAAACACACAGACAAGTGCACACACACACACACACACACACACATACACACTAAATAAATAAAACTGATTTTTAAAATCTCTTAAAAGAAACTCTGGAATATTGAAAATTTTAAAAAACTTTTTCAATGCCAGCATCATTTTACCCCATTATAACCGAACCTCTTGCAATGGAAGTATTAAAATGTTTTCCAAAACAAATATTACTACAACTTCTTGAACTGAGTATATGTTTTATTTTCTTCCATACCCTTTCTTCTTTCTCCCCTTCCCTCTCTTTCCCTTGTCCTCCCTCCCTCCCTCTATCCCTCCCTCCTTCCCCCTTCCTTCCTCGATCCATTACCCCTCTTCCCTTTCCCTTCCCACCTTCCCACATCCTCATTCTCTCTCCTGTAGTAAAAGAGTAGAGTCTATCAGTAGACCGAGTCATTGGTCACTTGGATCCTTGCAATTCTGTTTTCATTTAAAAGTTAGCTATGCTCTCTACATTCCAAAATTTCTATTTCTTCTGCTCAGGCAAATGTTGGGCCTAAAAAAAGGATGAAGAAGTTTTAATTTTCTTATAATCTATTTGCTACACATGATTTTTAGGAGAATTCAAGACGTTTTCAGAGACGGAATATGGAAAAGAGGTATGGATCGCAGTACTGCACGGTAATGTTCCTACAGTGTGAGCAGCTCTCGAGGGAATTTGCTCTAACCCGGGCCTAAGCCACAGTGCTGTCTAACAATTGGTTCTCATTTAATTCCACCCACTTTAAACATCATCTGACCCAGTACTCTCTTGTCTGCTAAAACATGCGGTATGTCTTCAACATACTAAAAGACTAGAATAATGACTCAGTCAGTAGACACCATCATCTAACCTGTTCGATGGTGTCTGTTATGAAATACCTTTCAAATATCGAAGCACACACCAAGCATACCTGAAAGGTTCTGTGCCTAGTTCTTGCTTTATTTCCTCCATCCCTGAAAATGGCTGCAGTAGTGTGTGAAGAATCATTCTGTTTTCCTGTTCTTCTTGCTTCCTCTTCATGTGTTTTCCAAGTTGTCTTAATTGATGTCTTTTAGATTTCTTATCACTTCTTCACTATGCCTTCACTTAGTAGGTCAATTCTTCATCTGTAAAAAAAATGGGCACAAGAATAGAACTTATTTCATGATGTGCCTTTGAGAAACAGACCAGATAAAGGTGATGAAGTTTTGCCTCTTATACTGTGAATGAAGGAGTATTTTTCTATTTTTAAATAGATTTTTTAAAATGTGTTAAATTAAAATATTTTAAAATTTAAATTTAATAATTTAAATATATTTTAGCGGGCATACAAAATTGCAACCCAATATTTTGGTAGATTAACAGAAAGCAAATTAGAAGAGAAATTAAATAGGATATCAAAATGTTTTTATAATTTGACCCAGTAGTGTTATTAAGTTGAATTACTTAAAAACTTTCTTTCATTTCTATTTATCTCATTCCAAAACTCTTAGCAAATAGTTGGCTCAATGACAGTTGTCCATTATCTCCAGGTGATTAATTTGGAGTCTATAACAGAGGGCCTTGAAAATATTAGATGTTCAATAAATATTTGCATTTCCATTAGAAATAAGCAAGGTGCCAATAACACTTTTAATTTTTTACCTATCTTAATGTCTTAATTGTGTTCTCTCTCCAAACTACTCTACACAAAAATTTGATGATTAGCTTTGACCATTTCCTCTCTTCTTTGATGCCTTTATTGTACTTGCTAACTTACTTTGAATGTTAATTAAAATTTAACTTTTAGGATTGAAAGTCTCATTTTTTACTTCCTTAAGTTCTTTTTATCATCAAAGATACCCTCTTCTCTGCCTCTGTCTTCTCATTGGTTGTATGTCTCCAATTCATTTAATTTGTCACCAACCTGACACTAACCTTGAGCATTATTAACTCAGTCTCTTATAAACAACTCTTATTGGTCAAATGGTTGCTACCAATTTGTGTTCCTTAGATTTATTTTATTAGAAAGTGGTAATAACATTAGCAACACAATTCAAGAAAGTAGATTTTTTTTTTTTTTTTCGGAGATTCTTCCTCAGCCATCTTGTTCCAAGCTATTCCACTCAGGATTCAAAATCTTTTTCTTCTTTTCTCCCAGCCATCTGATTTTTTTATCCCTTCAAATCTTCAGTGAGGATTCTTTTTAGTCTGGTCATGTTGAATTATGCCATATGTCACATATTACAGGCAGGCTGTCTATCTTGTCTTCATCTTTAAGAGATATGTCCTTTTGTTTTTCTCTAGAGGAATGGAATATTCAAAAATCAGTGCTAAAAATTGCTGTTAAGAATGGAAACAGGAAACCCCAGGAGGTAGGAGGTGGGGGAACCTCCAGAATGTACCAGAGACCTGGGAGGTGAAAGACTCTCAGAATTCAAAGGGAGGGACCTTAGATGAAATGCCCTTCAGTGGAGAAAGGGATCTTATAGAGCTCACCTCCAGCAGAAAGACAGGGCATCAAGTGAGGGATGGGGTTGCCATCCCACAGTCAAAACTCTGACCCATAATTGTTCCTGTCTGAAAGAACTACAGGGATGGAAATGGAGAGGAGCCTGGGGAAAAGAATGTCCAGCAACAGGACCAAAGTGGGATCCATCTCAATGGGAGGCTCCAAGGCCTGACCCTATTACTGACACTATGGAGCACTCACAAAAACGATCTATCAAGACTGCCCTCTAAAGACCCAACAAGCAGCTGAAAGAGTCAGGTGCAGATATTTGCACCCAACCAATGGATAGAAACTGATGACCCCTGTGGTAGAATTAGGGAAAAGCTGGAAGAAGCTGAGGAGGAAGGTGACCCTGAAGGAGGATCAGCAGTCTCAATTAACAGGACTCCCTCCCCCTCCCCGACATCTCTCAGACACTGGACCACCAACCAGTCAGCATACTACACCAACTGATATGAGGCCCCCAACACATATACAGCAGAGGACTGCCAGGTCTGGGTTCAGTCAAAGAAGATGCACCTAACCCTCAAGAGACTGGAGGCCTCAGAGTGTTTTGAGGTCTGGTGGGGTGGGGGTTGGGGAGTAGGACATCCTTGTGGAGACAGGGGTTGGGGAGAAGGTATGGGATGTGGAACAGTCAGAGGGTGGATAGGGGAGGATAAAATCTGGAGTATAAAAAAAAAGATTAAATGAAAAAATTTAAAATCCCCCAAACAAACAAACCAACAAAAAGGATGGATGTAAGTGACCCATGTCCTCATGTTGAAGATACCTAAAGACACAAAGGCACCACGGCAATTTCCGTATTTTATGTCATGGAACAAAGAATTGGAATCTGATACTGCATATTCTAGATATTAATCCTCTATCAAATATACATCTGGAAAAGATGTATATTTGTTTCTTTCCCTGTGTGCTTCCTGGTCCTTGGACTGACTGTATTCTTTTCTATAGAGAAGCTTTTAGCTAGACCACTTCTTGGCATATGCCCAAAGCACTTGGTATCCTACGATAGAAACTCTTGCTCAGCCATGGCCATTGTTGTTCTAATCACGAAAGCCAGGAAATGTCCTTCAAATGACAAATAGATAATGCAAATGTGATATATGTACACAGTGGTATTGGCTCAGCTATAAAGAAAAGTGCAATACATATAAAGTATAATAAATATACATGTACATGTACAATACCTATACTATATAAGTATACACATGCAATATGTATGTATTACATGAGAACACACACATAAATGTAAAAGTTGAGAGAGGATGTAGAAGTTGGAAGGAAAGACTGACATTAGGTAAACACAGTATTCATATATAAAAGTCTTTTTAAAATCTACATTTAAAAGGACAGTGGTATCACATTTCCCAAAATGGAAGTAATTCAGCAGGTTGGGCCAGCTCCAAAGTTCAAATGCCTTCTGCCATGAGAGCTGTGATTCTTATAGATAATTGTCTAATGTCCGTTACCTTCCAGTACCCATCTCTACCCCCACCCCCACCTGAAATCACTGGGCTTGTCTTGTGCATCCTGCTTTATACATGCATTTGAGGTGGGGAAGGTTTCCAGGGTTTCTCTGCCAACTGGCTTCTCCCGTATGTTAGATCCTCTCTCTGCAAATAACCTTCCTGACAAACTCAGGCATCAGTAGCTCTCACTATCTGCAATAAATCTCTACATTCACTAAAAAGGAGCAGCTTTTCAAAACCATCAGTAGAACATTATTCATTCTAAACAAGTTGAAGACAAATTAATACAAAATCTAAATCGAAACACACTTATAAGATTTTTTTTTTCCAAAATGTTTGACAAACCATGTCCATTCCCCACTTGGATGTCTACAGTTCACTCTGATTTCAATTTTTCTTTGTGCAGACAGATCAGTTATTTTTGTCACTTTCTCATATTTTGCATTTGGTATATGACATTTGACATTCTAACCTAAACTACAGATTAAGTTCCTAGCACTTAGATTTGGTTGAAATTTATCTGATAAGTAATCTTCATTATATCTTCACTATCTTATTAAATCTACATATAACTGACTTATTCCAAGAAGGCTTCTTTGTTAATTTAATGCAAGAGGTTTCAGAGTGTGAATTGAAGATCACTTAGGGCTCCTGATAATGTTCTTTCAGTGGTAGATCTCAGTGTAGATAGATTTTCTTCTAATACTTTGAGCTGAAGAATATATGTTAATGGATTGATGAGAGAAGCAGAATATGACAATCGAACTGTCTCATATTGATTTTGGCATAAGAACACTTGTAATAGTATAAAATAACACATCTCAAATCACTTGTTCTTGAAAATATAATTATTTTACATAAACATGATTTAAATTATTATGCCCATGCTTTTCATTATTATAGAAAGATGAATTAATAAAATAGTATTACTTTAAAAGTTCATTTTTATTATGGTTAAGTGTGCATAGCATTATTTAAATACAGGAAAAATCTAGAGTCCTCAATATTTTCTGAAATATAAGTGGAGAGAAAAGTTTAAGATCTAATGAATTAAGCAATGCCATCTACTGGGCATGTTGTTCCTTTCTCTCTCTCATCTCATTGTTTAATAAATAATCACAGTATATTCCATTTATTATGGCTGCACTGTAGATAAGCATGCTATGTACATTATCTCTATTATGTTTTGTAAACTACAGATTAGTTTTCTCTCTCTCAAATTTACAGAGAAGGGATCTGATATTAATGAGAATATTAGGAATCTCTTAAGCTTTCCCAGCAGTGGAGTGACAGAGTCATCTACTACTTAATGCCGAGTCTGTGGTATTTGATAACATTTACCATCGTGTTTCATAAATTCAAACATTTCATTGAACCATCTTTCATGGTATTTATAACAATAATCTAAGCAAAGAGTTAGTTAATAAAATGATCATTGAATAGATATGATGAGCTCTAATTCTAGAAGCTGTTAAAGGTAATGGTTAGTTTTAAGTTGGCCTATTTAGGACAATTTATCTATATTTCTTTTTGTCCCTAAATCATTTTCCTTTCTGGATCACCTACTGTAGATAGAGGAATAATATTGGATTGGAAAATCAATAGATTTTAAGGAATAAACACAATTAATTCAACTGCACTTAAAGTAAAAAAAAAAAAAAAAAGTTTTCTAAACCTAATTCTCTGCTAATCCACCTGTAGATGCTTATCTCGATGTGGAAATGGTTCATTATTCCATTCCCGATAATGTGCTTAGTTATTTCTTAACAGGGAGTGAGGATTTTCAAAGTTATCAGTGCATAATTAAGCTTTGTTCACTTGACTAGCCTGCTGTCATGCTTGCAGGGTGCTGGGTTTTGCATCTAGGGTGACCCTTATGGAGTTACGGAGGTTGCTGGCTTTTGTAGACAGAGCCAAAGCTGAAGACAAAAGCTGAGGGAGAAAAAACCTGAAATGAATAATTCATTTCGCTTGCTCCTTAGAACACAGAGCAAGGAGCTTTGCAGGACAACTGACTTGGCCAGTAGCACCTTGTAAATCTTGAGCTAGGACAGACTCAGTAGATGACCAGCCAGGCAGCTGGCTTGGAGAATCTCCCATCCAGTATACAAAAGCACTGGAGCTCATGGAGGAAGGGAATTTGTAACCGAGATCATAAATATTAGCTAAATTTGATCTAAAGGCTTCATTTTTTTTTAAAAAAAATGAAAATGTCAAGTAAGCAGTTAGGAATCTCTGAGTGTAGGGAAAGAAGAAGCTTGGATTAATAGACGTGAATATTTTAGGTCAGATATGAGCGATGAAGCTATACATTTTCAGAAGAAAACCACAGAGAAATAAGCCCCAAGATGTGACTGCTAAAGTTCCTGTGAGTCCTGTCATTAGAATGAGAGATGAGGACAAGAATGACTTGAGAAGGCAGGGTCTGATAGCCCACAACGTGAGGGACGTTTTGAGGAAGAAAAGGTTAAATCATCCAGAAAAGGCTGAAAGGGGGAGGTGTGATAATACCTGTGAAGCTTGAGAACAAAGTTTTGTGTCCAGACTATTAAAGCATGCCTACAAATTTGTGGAGAAATTATGTATTCAGGCACAGTTTAAGGAGCTTGTAATATGCTGATTAATGATTTAAATATAGATACTAACCTGTTATTTTTTAAAAAACGTTATTTGATCGACTTCTGATCATGGACTGGTTAAGCACTATCAGAAAAAACCTACGTGGCTGTGGTTCTGAGGTGTTGTAGCTTGACTAGCTTTAGAATCAGTTGGGAGATTCCACACTGAAGAGGTGAGACCCATCCAGAATGTCAGTGGTACCATGCAGTGGACTGGAGTCTGAGACTACATAAAAACAGAAAAAGAATCATGGGAGCCATTCATCTCTGCTTCCTGATTGGGAGACCGCTGAGGGGTAGCTCCCCTCTCCCAGGTTACACCTTTACCACTGAGAAGGTGTTGGACTATGTCTCCAGCCTGGGAGCCTCAATAAACTCTTGCTTAAGGCATTTTACCACAGTATCAAGAAAACTAATGAATATACTGGGAACGAATAAGAAAGGACCTGGCTGATCTCAAGTTTGAGACATTGTTTTGAAACAGATGTCACATAGTTAACTTCTGATGCAAAGTTGGGAAAGTGCATGGAAGCTGCTCCTGTGGGGAAGGGCAAGCCAAACCCCAGACCAGTGTTGTCTTCATAGGTCTATTTGATTAACATACCTCTGCTTTTTCTTAACCTGGAGAATGGGAGAATTTTTTTCATCTCTTTATGATGTTGTTTTAATGGTTTTGATTAGACACAAGCTAAAGATATAACCTATCAAATTAATCACTGTAATTCATACTTAGATTATGGTAAGTGAAAAATAATATCAAATTTAGATTTGAGAAAATATAGACAATTAAAAAATAAGCCCACAGATGGTAGACATCTCTTGGAAAGACTTTACTAACACCCCTCTTATCTAAGTAACACCACAGGATAAGCCACTTCATGAAACGATTTTTCTAATAAACAAAGCTTACAGATTTAAGCATTGGCATTTAAAAAAACTTAACAAGTTTTTATATGATAAACTTTCAACATTGAATTAGAATATTTATTGCCTTCTTTATTCTTATAGCATGTATATTGAGTTTAAAAATAATGTGTAAATATCATTTAACATTTTGAAAATGGACACATATAAAGAAAAGTTAAAATATTCATTTCTAATCTCCGTCATTTAGAGACAGAGTTATACCATTGGCTGCTTTTCTCTTTTCTCTCCCTCTCTCCCTCCCTCCCTCCCTCTCTCCTCCCTTCCTCCTTCCCTCCTTCCCTCTCTTCCTCCCTCCACCTCTCCCTTCTCTTCTTTCTTTTCTCTTTTCTCCCCACTTCTGGTTCCTCCCTTGTGTTTCTTTCCTCTGTCCCTTTTCTGTCTAAATATTTCCAAAACTTGAAATATTTTTTTCATGTTCCATGTGACATAACCTTAGCATTTCCCCACATTCTTAATATACCATACTAATGCAACCTAATTTTAATGGTTGAAAAATACCTGATTGAATGTATACAATAGAATTGTTGAAAATATAGACATAACTAATGCATTAGGTGCAGTTTTTTCTTTATAACTGCGTCATGCTGCAGAGAACAACTTCATGTGTTTCCGTGTACTTCAAGCTGTTCCCATTGGAAATGCCTAGAGCCTGAATGAAGCATCATATCAGCTACCTCTGCAAACATTTAGCATCATGAATGAAAGGTTGATGCATATTGTTCAAACCTGGATTTCAGAAATATTTTGAGAGTACATATGTCTACTGGTAAGTTATAGAGTGTCTGTTCTGTTTAGGTATCACCAGATACTGCTGCATTTCCTACGGTTTTCAAACAGTGCACTGCATATCATAACGATTCAGCCATTACCATGCATCTAAGTGAGATAAAGGAGATGACTGCGCCAAATCATGTAGAATACTCTTGAGGCATGGAATCAGGACTTGTCAAATATCTCCATGCAGGTCACAATCATGACTTGATTTATGAAGGTTTACTTCTTACCCATTTCCATGAAGGCAAGGATTTTGCCTAGTGTACACATTAAGACACTGAACCTGCTGCTATTGCTGCTCTTCCTCCTGTTTGTGTGTGTGTGTGTGTGTGTGTGAGTGTGTGAGTGCGCAGGTGTGCATGCATATATCTGCACCATGTGATGTCCTGCAGTTGACATTGGCTGTCTTTAACCAAGTACCTCTTACTGAGATAGGGCATCTTGCTAAACATAGCTCCAATCTGTTACAGATTGGAGCTACCTTCACTAGACAGCTTACCTGCTTCTTGAGTGCTGGGGTGGTAGGCAACCCTCTAACAAGTCTGAAATTTTAGATAAATGCTGAGGATATAAACTCTGAATTTCATGCTTGACTGACACATGTTTTATCCATTGATTTCTCTCTTTGGCCCCAGATATCAATCTTTCTGCCACTTGGACACACTATTATTTACTACACTATTATTTATTCAGAGCTCACTTCTGATTAGTAGAGACCATAGGCAATCTCTGTCATAGCTGTTAAACCATAAATAATATTTTAAAATTATTTTAATTTCTGAGATTATTTCATTTCTTTCTTTTCTTTCTTCCATTAAAACCTTCCCATATACCCTGGCTTCCTTACTTCCAGATTTATGGCCTCTTTTTATATTAATTGCTACTTACATGTACATATTTTCAGGGCTGATCATTTGGCATTAGATAGCAGATTGATGTGGTTTACCCTGGGGAAGAATATTTCTTCCACTCTTAATATTCCTTACTTGCTTGTAAATCTTTGTGTGAAATGAGGCCTCCTGGGCTTTTCTAATTATATGCTTAGGTATTCATTATGAGCATAACATCTGTCTGTCATTATTATTATTATTATTATTATTATTATTATTATTATTATTAATTTTGAGACAAGGTCTTATGTATCACAGGTTGGCCTGCAACTTTGCTATGGAACTGAAAATGACCTTCAACTTTTTTGCTTCCTGCCTGTGTTTCTGATGTTCTAGATTACAGATGTGTGCCACCAAAGTTACTTCAGTTGGTGCTGGAGCTTGAACCCAGGGCTTTGGTTATCTAATTGAGCATCAGCATGAGCAGACCAAGGACAATCTGGGTTCGTTTTGATATAAAAGTTGTAAGTTCTTTATTAAAGAAAAGCCATTACCACTATTCTGATGGAAATGCTCTCCTTTGTATTGTTTGTATCATCTTCAGTTGCTTGGGAAACAGTGCCACATTGCTTCATGATTTTATAATTAACCAGGAGGTAGTTTAAAAGTGCCTTGAGTTGAGAATCTAGGTTTTATTCATCGTTGCCTTTCAGTAACTGAGTTAGTGTCTGACCCTTAGTAGTTCGACAAATGTTGGCTATGTCATTTAGAAAATAGCACAAATAAATTACATTTTGGTATAATTTTTTGCTTTTGAATTCTTTTTTTCTAGATTTCCTAATGTGGTTATATGTTCTTACAATGTGTTTTCTTTCCATAACTTAGCATGATCTTTGAATCTCTTGGAATCTTCTGAAATAGTCGACCTAAAAAACATTAAGCTTTTGAGGTCTGGAAAAAAAAAAATCTAAAACAAAACTAAAAACATCTTTTAAAAGTTAAGCTTAGAAATGCCAATAACATTGCTTTTATATACAATTGCTCACTTTCTGAGCCCCTGCTTTATTCTGTGTTGCTGAAGCCATTAAATAAATCAATCTCAATAAATGATGTGTATTTATAAATTAATGCAGCTGATTCTCTGAGGCCCCAAATACCAAGCATGCACTGTCCTCCTGTGTGGAATAAGCCTCCCCTCAGCAGTAGTGTACTGCATATTCATAGTCAATATTGTCTCAGACTTTTATGTTCTTTGGTCAGCATCTTTGAAATAAAAATAGACAAAGAATTATTTATTTAGGATATTAAGATTTTGCCCATTTCATTAAAATTAGTAGAGTACAGCTATAATTAATTGGATTTACTTAATTCAATTCATATTACGGCTGAAAAAACCTGGAAATGAAAGTCTGCTCTGAACGTGATCCACTGCAAAGTAATAGAAATCCAGTGAACAGTTAGAAAACAAGGTTTGTTTTGTGTAGTTGGGGGATTGGGCTGTGACTAGGATTCAAAACGAAGGGTTCGTTCCTGCTGGGTCTACCTTGTCTAGACGGAGTGTCCTCAGCTGAATTGTTAACTTTATCATCTCATTTGACCTTGTTCTAAGGATTCCTGATTAGGCGAGACCAATTGTTCAGGACAAATAGAAAGACCCGCAGAGCTTACAGAAGTTAACACTTAAAATGTTATACTGTGTTTATTTCAAACAAATCCTTTCCAGTCATTGTTTATGTCTGTCTTTCTAAAGAACAATAATTTATTCTCAAATGATTTATTAAGGAGCACACTAGGCAAAACATATTATCATGGGGGAGTCTCTTCAAAGGGAGCAACCTTGTGAATTTTCATCCAGAGCTGCAGTCGTGTACAGGAACTGTAAATGGTGCTACAGCAGGCTCACCTAATGATGATTTCATTCTTTTCTTTTTCCCCTTTTCCTTTCTAATTTTGAGCTTAGAATATAATTACATTTCTCTATTCCCTTTCCTCTCTTAGGACCTCTCAGATAGCTCTATTCCTGTCCTCTCTGCTTCAAATTTATGGCTATCTTAGTTAGGGTTTTATTGTTGTTAAGAGACACCATGACCATGGCAATCGTGATAAAGGAAAGCATTTAATTGGGGCTGGTTTACAGTTTCAGAGGTTCGGTTCACTATTATCATGCCTGTAAGCATGGCGGCATGCAGGCAGATATGGTATTGGAGAAGGAGCTGAGAGTTCTACATGCAGATTGTCAGGCAGCAGAAGACTGTGTGCCACACTAGGCATAGCTTGAGCATATGAGACCTCAAAGCCACTCCCATGGTGACACCCTTCCTCCAATAAAGCCACACCTACTCCAACAAGGCCACACCTCCTAAGAGTGACACTCCCTATGGGCCTATGGGGCCATTTTCTTTGAAACCAGCACAACAGCCTTTTTAAATTGGTTGGTATTGAATGCCTATATGTATATGTGCATACATGCATTTTCTAATAACGTCCTCAGCCCACATTATGTCATGTTTTCATGGCTGACCACTTGTCACTGAACAGTCAATTGGTGTGCTCTCCCCTGAGGGGAGCTATCTCTTCCTGCACCCAGCTTTCCTTAGTTCCCTATAGTTCTTTGTGTAGTGTTTTAGCTTTATGGGCTTTTCCCAATCCACTTTAGCATGTCCATTAGTGCTGTCCTGGTACAGTTCATGTTTAAGGAGTAACATGGGTGCGACTTAAGAGTATAGCTTCTGTCATACTTGGAAACACCATCTCAAGTCAAACTCCTTAATCTTCTTGCTTTTACAGTCTTTCTTCCCACTTCTTATGCAATGTTCCCTAAGCCTTATGTCAAGGAGTATTTTGCAGATGTGTCCATTAAGACTGAACTTCACAACTGTGCATTTTGATTGATTGTGATTTTGTGCAGTTGTCTATGTTTGTTGCAAAGAGAAGCTTTTTTGATGATGAGGTAGGACTACACTATCTGTGTGTACATGGACAAATGTTTATAGGTCATTAGGAATTATGCTAGATTAGTAATGTAGTGGCTGTAGATTCTTGTCCAATTACCATGACTTCATGAACACTGAAGAATTAGCTACATTTCAAGTACATAGTGTGTTCTTTCTTTTCTTGAGTAAGCCTCATCTCCTTTCTTTAAGGGGAAGCTGGCTGTGATACCTATTCTTAGTTTTCAAATTGGCTACATCTCCAAATTAAATAAAACCCAAATGACTGGGCACATTTGTGAATGATCTCCTTTCTAGGTTAAATCATTTAAAATAGGAAGACCCAGTTTTAATCTGGATCTTTTGACTTGGGAAGATATAACTTTCATACCAATCTTTTGAAGTGGGAAGCTCCACCAATAATCTGGGTCACTGTCTCTTCTGGCTGGCTATATTAAAGACAAAGTAAAAGGCAGCTTGCTCTCTTTGCTTACTAGATCTTGCTCTTGCTGGCAAGTCCATTTCTTCACTTGCATTAAAGCCTACTCCTTCAAATTCTGGTGTATACTGAAAGCCAACTGAGGCAGATTGAAAAACTACTGAATGCTTGGACCTTCCATTGGTAGATAGCAATTGTTGGACTATCTGGACCACAGCCTATAATCCACTGCAATGCAGTCTAATAAATCACATATACACACACATATATGAATATATAAATCATTAAAATCTATCTATCTATCTATCTAATCTATCATCTATTTATTAAGTTCTGCTCTTAGAGAACCCTGATTAATACAACAGCCACTATATGGGTCATTTAATATCTATGTTATTTCAAAGTGCTTGCATTTTAACTAGCAAACTTTAAAGTTGCAGAGAATATTTGTAGGGAAGCTGAATGACTGGTGTTTGGGTCAATAGTTCCACAATAGAATGAAGCCTTTCTAACGCTGGTATGTATATTTTGAAATCATTTATAAATAAATAGGTGCATCTACCATTCTTTTTCCTTCCAAAGCATTTTGTCATTCAAAAGTCCAGTTATTCAATCATCAGACAGTTCTCAACCATTATCCGTCTTGTAGACCTCAACCACTACAAACTGTATATTCTAAATGTTTTAATTTGGAAATAGTTTCTGAGTTATGATAGTTTCAAAATAGAAAAAGTACAAAGAACACTTACCTTTATTCTATCTACTCTCATTAATGTTTACTGTTTCTCTATTTAAACTGCACAATTGTATTTTAGCATGTGATTTCTCTATCCTGTGCAATATATATGTATAGTTATTAATTATAAACTAGTATTTAAATGTGTATAATTGTAGTTCTCAGCTGTGTTTTCTAGATACAAGTTTAAGACTGACTTGCTCTCTTCCAAAAATAAGGAATCTCACATGCTCAGAATCCAAAGGTATCTCATTTCAATCTTTTTAAAAAAGTATTTTATCACTAGCATATACTATATGATATTTCATTATGACATTTATTCAAATAAGCTATGATTTGGTTGTTGACTTTACCTCTTCTTGTCCAGGTCCTTTCTCTGTCTTGTATCTTCATTTCTGTGTTCTCCTTTCCCCTTCTGCGCTGTGTTTGACGTCTCACCCTACCCATTTGTCAGTAACTCTTTATCCTGTCTACCGTTGGATACCCAGTTCCATTGTCTCGGACCACTCTCATACCTTCTATGCACATACATGCAAACTATAAAAGTCAGAGTTTGTCCAGGAAGAAGAACACGCAATTCTCGTCTTACTGAGTCCAGCAGAATTCCATTGTTTATTTGAGTTTTCCAAATAATTTTCTGTTAAGATATATACTTTTATTTTTATTTCTATTTTATAATCTCCTTTTATCGAGAAGCTCATTCTTGCATATTGTCTTTTGATTGAATCTAGCTCCATTCCCTCTCAACTAATTTCTTTCCCTATCCTCACCATTTTCTAACACAACAAATTTGTGTGATCCTTTTACATTTTTTAAAAAATTATAAATTATAACAGGATTACATTATTTTCTCCTTCCATTTCTTCACTCCAAACATCCTGTTTAATTTCTTGCTGTCTTTCATATGCATGCCTTTTTTTAAATTATTGTTACACACACACACACACACACACACACACACACACAACTACTCCTCCTCCTACTAAATATATAAATACAACCCATTCGGTCATTATAATGTAACTTGCATATGCTTGAAGACTCTTAAAATAATCTTCTAAGCATTTGGATTTCTGTTGTCTGTGCTGCAGTCTGAGGTCTACTTGATATCCGTGGGCCATGCTATTGCTGGGCTGTATTGATATGTGTGGCCGATGATGCCATCTGAGATCATAGTGATATATGGTTCTTGCTACCATCAAAGGCTTATCTGAGTCCAAGGTCTTGCTGCAGCTGGGGTCTATGTTGTTGTCCATGGCCCATGTAGCTACTGAAGGTCAGGTGGATATCCCTGGGCAGTGCTGCCATCTGAACACATGACAATGTGATATCTGTGGGCCACATGACCACAGCTGGGTGCCATACTAATCTGTATTGCCTGTGCTGCCAACTGAGGATATGGTGATGTCTAGTCTGTGCTGCCACAAAGGACCATGTCTAGGTCCATGGTCCTACTGCACTAGGGCCTATTTAGATGACTGTAGCCTGTGTTATGACTGAAAGCCAAGCAGATGTCTGTGGACTATGCTGAAACATGAAGCCATTTTGACATCCAAAGGCTGCTGCCCTTAAGAGCCATATTGAGGTGAGTTGCCTGCATTGCCACCAGAGGACACCCGTGGTCTGGAATGCCTCAGAGGACATTGTCTGGTTCCATAGTCCTACTGTAGATGGGAGCTGTGATCTGTAATGTTGTCAGAAACCATATGGAAGCCTATGATCCATGCTCCCTCTGACAGTAAAAAGCAAAGAAGCTACTTCGGCAGTAATATCGATGACTGCTTACTCACAGTTGAAGGCTTCTGTGTCAACCCCTACCCCACCCCATTCCCCAAAGAAGTAATAGCCTAAACAGAAAACTATCGAAGAGAACTCTTAACAAGTGTGATAAGGATGCAGAAGTGTAGCTTTCCCCAACTGATGGCTTCTGGAGGTGGTGCAGGACGGGAAGGACCTAGTTCTATTTAAGGGTCAGGCCACTGAGAGTTTGACCACTTTCCAGTGAGTTATATATATAGATAACAGAAATTGGACTTAGTGTGTGTTTGTTTGTTTTGTTTTGTCATGAGGGCAGGGAGAAGGAATTGGAAGGACTGGGAAGTGACTATAACTGGGATGCATGATGTGAAATTCCCAAAGAATCAATAAAATTATCATGTTGAATTAAAAAAAAAAAAAGCCTTTTGAGTCTACCTAGTGCTGACTGCTCATGAATGCCTGTAGGACTATCTATTTTACCATAGGTAGCCTGAAAGGGCTGCAATCCTGAAGAGAACTGTCTCTCCCTTTCTGTTAAGTCATCACTGGCAACAGCTTCTCAGAGAAGAATGGGACTCCATGAACCTTCCAATCATGCATGTTGAGATTTTATGCATGTGGCTTAATCTTGCATAGGTTTATGCATCAGTCTCAGGGGCTGAGTTCATGCGTGTAATGGTGTGTTTATGCCTGACAAATACCGTCTCCTACTATCTCTGGTTCTTATGATCTTTCTATGGCCTTCTTCACAAAGATTTGAGCGTTGGGGAAAGGAGTGTGATATATATGTACTACATAAAACCTCTTATTCTCTCTCTGCACATTGGTCAGTAATGTATCTGAGCAATAGCCATTTACAGTACAAAGAAACTTCTCTGATGAGTACTGAGGCACAAATGACTCTCTGGGTTATAATCTGCAAAGGCACAGTATATTACTATGTCCATTTAGCAAAATTGTTGCTCCTCTCCTCTGACCTATGACCTAACCAATCAGAATTTTTGGTCTAGTTATTCATATCAAGCATGAGTTCTGTATTGTGGAGTGTGTTTTAAATCTAAGCAGAAGTGGTCAGTTATTCCCATTAATATTCATTATACTATTGCACCAGTAGGCATATCTTATAAGGCCTTATTATTGTAACATGCTTGGGACACAACTGGGTAAGACAGTTGCAAATTTTTGTTTCCTCTGGTAGCATGCAACATAAATTCCAATATCGATAAAGCTCCCATGTAGGTACCAACTTGATTTCTCCAAGTCCTATGATCCTGTGTGTGATGTCCTCAGAAATAAGGTCTTAATGTTATGCTCTGGAAGGTAACCAAGAACAATGCTAATAGCCTATAGCATTTGAAAGTGGTTTGTGGGACCTCACTGATCAACAACTCAAAAAGAGGTAATTCATATCTGGCACTGAGCTGCTTATTTGACAGGCTATGGTGTCTGAGGGATGCATGTCCCCCTCATTATAGAGTAACTACATTTAAACCCCTTTCATATGTGTATATATTTAAAGAATCTTTTAGAGAAATAGGTTTTCACATGGCACTTTCAAAGTCCTTAGTTGGTTCTCGCCTTCCATCATGTCGATCCCTGTGATTTAACTCATCAAGCTTGATGTCAAAGTCTTTATCCCTTGATCCACTGTGTTGACTCTTAAATGCACATTTTTGATCCTTCTTTCCTAGTCTCATCACAGGTGGCTGACACAGTACAGTAACCATGTAAGAACACAACTTGGTCTAAAGCTGAACTGGTCACTAGTCAACAAGGTGATTTGGAGCAGTATATTTTCTGTTGTGTTTGCTCAATAAAAATTATTAACAGTGACTGCCTGCTAGTAACTGTCATAGAATTAAATTTGATAGCCAAAGTGCCTAATATCTGTGGGAGATAGCAAGCAGAAGATAAAATGTTAACTATGTCTTTTGCTATAGTCAGTTCAATATAATTATAATTATTACCAAGTGTATACATGGCTATGTACATGGCCCCAGCAATCTTACTGTATTCGCCCCTCCGTATTAGGTTGCAGGTTCATATGGAGGTACATCTGAGCATTTATATGAGTGTCTGGATCTTTGAACTTAGGTCCTCATGCCAGAGAAGCAAATGCTTTTATAAGCTGTCCACCTTTCCAGCCTAAGTTATAGGCCCTTAATGATGAAAACTCTTGCTCATTAATCTTCACCTCTCCAGTCAATCATCAGGAGAGATGCTGGTAATTGTACAGGAAACAGCCTGTTTTTCTCCCAGAGTGGTTTACAGAACACATCTCCAACTGATAAAATTGAAGGTGAAATTGGCACTAAGAAATTCTTTGCTCACAATTTCTTATACACTCCATAACAAGCAAATAAATCTTTTTCCTTAGCAGAATGATGAATTGAAAGAATAAGTTGACCTCTTAAAATATACAACACAAAAAATATAAAAGCTCGTGTGTTTTCAGAAATTGATTGAAGTAAGACAGAACACTTCAAAATAGCACTATTGGATTAGATAAACTTAAATGAAGGAAATTTCTAGTAATTGTCTGTTGTATTTTGTACCTGGAAGACATTTAAAGAGACAGAAACATTAATTAGTTTAAATATTCATATTCATCGCTATAATAGCTCAGAATCAGTCACTTACAGTCTTCAAAATTTAATCTTAGGTATATGAGTTTCATGGCGCTGTTATAACAAGAGCCACCGAGATGTGCAGTTTAAACCAGGGGAACTGATGGTGGAGGTAGAAGTCTGAGACAATGGTTCCACCTTGGCAGCTTCTTCAGAGAACTGGGAGCAGGAATCAGCTACTTGCTTCATCAGCTCCCAGTTCCTGTAATTCTTTGCTCCTAAATGTGTTAATCTCACCTCTGCCTTCATGTTCAGTGGTGTGCTACCTCTGCGTGTCTGTCGCCTACTCATTTTTTCTTCTAAAGAGACCTTGGGTTAGATTAGAGGCCCACTGTTTACTAATATAACCTCATGCTAACAAATTATACCACTAAATAGCTTTATCTTAGTTTGAGATATACTGCTGTGAAGAGACAACATGATCACAGCAACTGTTATAAAGGAAAACATTTAATTTGGAACTGGCTTACAGTTTCAGGTATTTAGTCCATTATTGTCAGGATGGGATGCATGGAATCATGAAGGCAGACATGGTGCTAGAGATGTCGAGAGTTCTATATCTTGACCCACAGGTAGCAAAAGGAAACTGTGTGTTGTTATACTGGGAGTCTCTTGAGCATAGGAGACCTCAAAGCCCACCCCAACAGTGACATGGTTCTGACAATAGAGGTACACCTACTTCAACAAGGGTAGACCTCCTAATAGTGTCCCTCTCTATGGGCCAAACATTCAAATGCATGAGTCTATAGGGAACCATACCTATTAAAACCATCAAAAGCATATATCCAAATATGATCACCACCTGATATACTGAATGGCCAATTTTGACATAGGGGACATGGGAGTCTTTTAGATGTGTTTGGTGTTTATTTAAAGCAGAGTGTCAGTGGGACATTGTGACTCATACCTGTAATTCTAGTACTTAAGAGGCTTAGGCAGTGGGTTTTTTTGAGGTTCTCTCCAGTTTTAGTACATGTGAGCTTCAGGCTAGCCAGGGCAACAGAGTGAACGTCTTCCTAAAAAGTAAATAAAAACTGAAATAGATGCAGAGTGTTTGTGTTTCCCTAGTGTGTGGGTCTCACAACTCCAGTGAGATTCTTTTCGATGTTTTCTTTCAGTACCACAAGGAAACACACATAGTGCTTCTAACCTACACATGTGGTAATAGGCAGTCTTGTGTGATGGAGGGATTTCCAGCCAAACAGTCAATAACTATTCACCAATCAGGAATAGAAAGCTGAAGTAGGAAGGTTTGCAAAATTTAGCAGTATTGACATTCCGAGAAAGAGGAATAAATTCCTAAAGTTCAAATGAGATTCTTAAGTAGAAGTAGTGGGATTAATACATAACTCAGTGGAAGTAAAACACTTAGAAGGATCACAGAGACATTGTAGAATTAAAGCATTTTGGGTACATGCTGTCTTATCTTGAAGAGAGAATAATTATGCAATATGAAATACAGCCATCGCCATTTTCAAACACAGAGATAGAACACTGGTTACACTCAACTAAAAGATGTTTAAAAATGCTCAGCTTCTTACTGTGCCCATGAATGTACTTTACCTTCTCTCTTTAATCTTTTTTTTCTTTCTTGATGTTTGCTTCACTTAGAAAGTTTCCTGTCTTTCTAGTTCCCCTTATTGATATGATCTTCAGAATGATTTGTTTGATTTCCAGAGATATTCCCTTATGTGAACCCATTTGAGCCAAATAAGAAGTTACATCCCTTCAGAAGAGCAAATATTTCAACAGGAAAAAGTGCAGTTAGGAATTAAGCAGCCCACATTATGCAATTTTGAGGAACTCTGTGTCTATCCAGCATTGTGGCTTCAGTAGCAGTCATTAACTGATAACACAATCTTCTGTGGATTTAGGAAGACTTTATCTTATTTAGTAATTTTGACTGAAATTATACTATACTTTTTTACTTTTGCTAAAACCAGAATATTCTGATCATGGGTCAGGTAACACATAGGTGTCATAAGGACATTGGCACTTGGAGATTTTAATTACTGTGGGCATAGCATCTATTTTTCCTATCACCTCTACCTCACTTCAATCATAATCTTGAAAGCATTATTGTGTCTATCACGTAAGTAATTTTTTCAATTATCAGTGTTTGATGCAAGTGAGATAAGAGTGTTGTTTTCATTTGCAGTTTTAGGAGTCTCTTGGTTTGATGGATTGTACATCATGAATAATTAAAGAGTGTTGGCTTCTAAATTTCACAAGAAATACAATATCCGAGAGACTAGCACTCAATTCTCAAAAGATAGACTAAATCTGTCTCTCATGTACAAAACCTATTTTCAAGTATAAGAATTTTTTTCATGTAATGAAACATCAAAATTCTTTAAAACTTCCCCTGATTCTTGAAGTGTTCTTGCCTATCTATATACAATGATCCATGATCATATCTACACCCCATTTCCCTTTAACTTCCACTAAATTCCTTTAACACACTAGCTTCTATTTTCCTCTCATTTATGTGTTTACTAGTGATAATATTCATAAAAATGCATGATACTTTTATATTTTCTTCTATCCAGTGCCAGTAGCACTTCAGTAAAGGAGAGGATCTGGAAATCATCTATTCTATGTCTACTAGGATTTTACTCACTTGGTTTTATGTAGATTTTGTGCAGGTAATCACTGCTGCTGTAAGTTCATGATGTGATAATCATGTCATGTCCAGGAAACAAGGTTTCATAACTTCCCAATTCCCTGGCTCCTATATCCTTTCAATGTCCTCTTTCCTTGAGCCTTGGTGATGGTGTGATCAAGACAGATGGTCTCCCTTAGGGCTGCATATCCTGTATCTTGTTTCCAGTAGCCTAACTAGTTATGAATCTCTCCAAGTGATTATTTTCCTTGATAAAAAAGGCTTTTTTGATAAAGATCCTCAGCAGCCCAGATCTGTGGTATAGATACAAATATTGAAAAGGGAATGTGATAGAAGAATTATTTGATAGGCTAGTGTTCATAAACTAACAGTGGAGCTATGGGCCTTTTAAAATCTCCGTGTTAGGATTCTCAACAAAATGCAAATATCAGGAAGGTTACTAAGAGGAACAATGTCTTGATAATCATTGGGAGTTTTGTATCTGAACTATCACTGGTCTCTTCCAAAACATTGAGGCAGCACTTTACAGAAGAGACAATTTTCTCTCCGGCTGGATTCTTGGGCACTGAGTTAAATGTGGGGATGGAATTCCTGTAGAGTAAACTGAGCTCTGAACAGCCAACTTGCAGAGAAATGTCTGGGTTGAAAGCAAGAGTTCTACCTTAATCTCCAAATATGAACTTTAAACAGCAGAGAAAAATGTCTGAATATTGCACGATAGTGTGTGAGCCTTGAGTGCAAGGCCTTCCAGACTATAGATCAGGCTCTCTTCAGAGAGGTTGCAGTTGTACAGTTGGTTGTCCCCAACTCTTATTTTCTGTTTATGGATACAAGTACTGAGTAATAAGAAGATGCATGGGGACACCAAGAAATAATTTGTACTCTATTCTTTTATTGTTTCTGTCTACTAAAAACGGGTTTTATTTTCATATATCCTGATTGCAATTTCCCCTCCCTCTACTCCTCCCCATTCCTCTCACCTCTCTTCTCATGTTGATCCACCCCTTCTATCCCTCTAGTATTTATTTTCTAAGAATATGTTCTTGAAAGAAATATCCTAAAGTCAGCTTCCTATCATCTTTTCGCTGGTCAGGAGGACCAGCTTGCTGTGTGCTCTCCAGCTGCTGAGATGCCAGAAGGCTAATAACACAGCACTGCCTTTAATGAGGCAGCAGATTTCCTACCTCAGAAAATTAAGAATGTCTCTCTCTGCAGTAATTTGGCACAGAGTTGCCTTTCTCTTATAAAATGTCTTCTAGTAGCAGTAGAAAGTGTCATTGTTAGCCTCAGACCAGGGCCAATTGGACATAAAATATGGTTGATGGTCCAGCTCAGGTCTCAGGTGAACTCTATAGTCTTATATGTAATTTTTCTTATGCTCTTTGTGTTAGTTATTTTTTTTTAAAAATTCTGGCCTATTCTTAACTAGTCTGAGGTATGATCATAAAAAATTACACACACACACACACACACACATATACATATACATATATATATATATATTCACACATAGAAACACACACAAATTGGCTTCAATATATTTGAAAATAATAAAAGTAAATCTACAAATGACACTGTAATTTGCATATTAGAAATTACCAATTATTTCATGCAGTTTGGCATCAGGCCAAACAAACAACCAGTCAGTTCATATTCTTAAAGTTTTATATCTTTATATGTGTATATATATTCACACACACACACATAGGTATCTATCATACCAAAAAGTGTAGTATTTAAATAAACAACTAGAATACAAAGACAAAGTGTAGAGCAGAGACTGAAGGAAAGGCCATCCAGAAACAGCCCCACCTCGGAATCCATCCCACATACAGTCACCAAACCCAGATCTATTGTGGAGACCAAGAAGTGCATGCGCTCAGGAGCCTGATATAGCTGTCTCCTGAGAGGCTCTGCCAGAGCCTGACATATACAGAGGGGGATGCTAGAAGCCAACCATTGGACTGAGTACAGGGTCCCCAATGGAGGCGTTAGAGAAAGGACTGAAGGAGCTGAAGGGGTTTGCAACCCCATAGGAAGAACAACAATATCAACCAATCAGACCTCCCAGAGCTCCCAGGGACTAAACCACCAACCAAGGAGTACACATGGAGCGACCCATGGCTCCAGCCTCATATATAGCAGAGGATGGCCTTGTCAGGCATCAGTGGGAGGAGAGGCCCTTGGTCCTGTGAAGGCTCGATCTTCCAGTGTAGGGGAATTCTAGAGCGAGGAGGTGGGAGTTGGTGGGTGGGGGAACACCCTCATAGAAGCATGGGGAGGAGGGATGGGATATGTGGTTTCCGGGGGTGGGAAGACCAGGAAAGGGGATAACATTTGAAATGTAAATAAAGAAAATATCCAATTAAAAAATTTAATAAAAAAATCTAAAAACCTGAGGGCCACTTTCTTGTTGCAAGATTACTCTGGTATACATTTCTATATACACTATGTACACTGTGCATTCATATATTGTATATATACTATTGTAAAGTTATTCAGCATCCAATCAACCAGATCACTTATATTTTATGACCAAGTGTAGTGTTACTCATTATTACTTTATTTCTAAATAAGCAACTAAATAGAGGAGTTAAAATTAGCTTGCCAAAAGTAACATATCTTGTATAATTGACTAATTTTTGTTTACATGTCTGACTACTTATTAAAATAAACCTTCATGGGAGCAAGTACTTCATCTTATCCACCTCTGAGTCCCCAGATCTTAATGATAACTGATACATGGTAGGAGCTCAATAATTATTTGTGGCATTAGTTATTGAATGATAGATTTTCATAGCACATAGCAATTACTGCTCTCAACCCTCAATTGCATGCTTTATCATTTCCTTAAGCATTGCATTCTTAATAAGATTTATAGAATGTTTTTCAATAGATGGAAATACTTTAATGCTTTCATCAGAGATAGTTTCTGGAAGACAAGTACTACATGCTGCTGGAACTTCGTTAATTGGGTATAGTTATTAGTGAGACAAGTGCTACACTTGGAGAGATGTATTCAGTCACGCTAAGGGGGAAAATGGAAGGATGGGAGCCATTTTCTTTGCTAGGGAATTTGTAGAGCTGACATGATATTATGGTATTTTATGACTGCAGTTCTCTGCCTCCAGTGTCTTATAAATATTGATTACTTGAGGGTATACTGAGATAAACTACAGAGTTAGCTAGGGAGAATGCCAAGAAGACAGCTAACACCATGGTGACCAAAAGACATAATTCAGCTCAGAAGCAAGATGTCAGGTCTATGTGACTGGCAAAGCACAGACTGATGAGGAATTCTGGCCTCTGGAGGTGGCTCTACTGCTAGAGAGAGAGGAGGCTTCTAGGAAGGTACCGGCAACAGTCAAGAAAATTATAACATGGTATATAAGAATCATTTTCTTGTTACTAACATTTACCTGCATGACAGAGTTGAGTAGGCTTCATGTTCATAGCTTTTAGAAAATGAACAATTAGGCCAGATAACTACACGCCTACCTAGAAGTCTACTCAAAATTTATTTGAAAATAGTACTTGAAAATTTTCTGTTTATGGTATGTGAGTATGCTTAACATTAAGTGTCTGGTTTCTAGAAAGAACAAACAAGAAGGCCAGAAGCAGGGCGGCAAAGAATCTGGAGCAATTGGAGAACTGGGTAATGAGTGGTTTTATTGGTAATACAGTTGAGACTACAGGATGTAAAGGTCCAGAAGAGTAAAATGTCTAGGTGCCGAGAGAAGGGATGTGCACTCCACCCATTGCTAAGGTTAAGTGATGATGTTCTATTCTGAAGCCTCATTCTCCCATCTCCATCAAGTGTAGGTAATGAGTCTTTATCAAAGATTGAGAGGTATTATTTTGATATATCAGAAAACCGGAAAGATGTATTTGAGTGTAGCTGGTCCATCCTTAGTCATACTTAGGACCTGGAGAAAGGCAGAAAGTTCTATGGGTTATGGGAAGCTTTGAAAAGATAGTGATGACATTGTATGAGGTAAGGAAGGAGAAAAGAACAGGGTGTGGGAGAGAGTGACCAGTTTCTGCTTTCCCTGGAGGAAGTGAGTTCAAACTCTCCTTTTAACACTCTTGTAGAAAGAGCAGAGAGAGGAAGAGATCAGAACAGGATGGGACAAGCCAGATGCTTTTGTTTCTGACAAATCCAAATGTCTGTGTTTGCAGGCAGTGGTAAACTGCTTCACAGAAAGACTTTATTTAGAGACAAGACGGTCCAAATGAATGGGACAATTTGGCTGCTATGGGGTGGAAGAAATAAGATTCAGAATTCAGGGGATGTCTGTCTAGCCTTGAGCAATATGAAGAAGAAGGAAGGAAGAATGAATATCAGTGAAGGCTGGGTGGAGGTTGAGGGGAGAGAATAAAGCTCATGTATCGTATAGACTCTAAAACCCAAATTCAAGGAGTGGAAAAATACGTGTTTCCCTTTTTTAACTTTGATAATTGAATGGCTCAAGCATGGAGCTAAGATCTTTAGTACTAGACCCAAAGGATCATACAAACCTCACATGTGAAGGAGAGGGCCTGCATGATTCTGCACAACTCTACAGACATGTTTCATTGAACTCTGAGATGGAATTACAGTCAGGGGACCAGATTCCACTCTTCTCTTCCAGTATCAGTCCAAAGAAGCCCTCTGCATGGCCTTCTCCAGCCATGTGTGTGTGTGTGTGTGTGTGTGTGTGTGTGTGTGTGTGTGTGTTTATGTGAGCATCACAGGCAGGAGGAGAGAGGAGACCCATAGCAACAATTCAATAAGAACCACAGGTCATAGGGCTGGGGAAATTGAGGAATGATCTGGGATAATAAAAGAAGCATTAGTCTTATAATCTAAGCATGAACATCTTGATATTTACCTCTGTTAATTTTATATCTTGGTATGTGTGAGTGAAGTAGAAATCTAAATTGTCGACGGGAGGGGGATTGGTGCTTAGAAAGGGACTTCAGACTTAAGGTCCTCAGATATCACTGAAGAGGGCTGGAGGAGAAACAAACCCAGGAACACAGATAGTTGTGTAAAACTTACAACATTTATTATAGTTGAATAATGCCAGAATTGGTTTAGAAGGACTGGGGATGCCTGTAGGCTGCTGCAGGTTGTATACATGAGAGTACAATTCCATGACATGAATTTTAGACTCAGAATCAGAAAAATGACATCAAAATGGATTAGGAGATAAATACATGATTTGCTTTACAGAAAGGACACGAGGACCATTGCTCTTTGTTTTCCATTTTAAATTGATGGCTTTTGCTTAATAGAGAATCTCAGTAAACCAAATTTTCTCTCTTAGGACCAAGCACATTAGCAACAAGCTTGACATGTTAGTGCTATTCAGTACACTTACCCATTTAGATTCAACCAATAACAAGCAGAGAGACATGCGGCCAAACTGTCAATCACAGGGTCTGGATTGATGCTTCATAAATTCACAGCAGCCGCCACTTTCTCTGTCTCATTACATCATTGCCCAACTGAAGGAAAGCAACAGGATTTAGTCTGATTTAATGGGTAGTAAAAGTAGTAAAATCTGTAATTTATCAGTGAGAAATGGCTAGATAATTAGCTAGGTGAAACTTCCTGCTTTTTAATTGTTCCTCTCAGCTAGTTAATCAGTTATCTTTGTATCTATGTTCCTGGGATAAATGTGACTTGAGTTTAGCAACCCCAGAGTCCTTTCACATTCTCTAAAATGAATCCACACTGACTATTTAATTGATTTGTTTATCCTAAGAGAAGATAAGATCATTTACCATTAAATGATTAATGTTTAATGAGTACTATATCTGTGTGTGTATGCAAAGATTTTCTTGTTTTGTATTTTTTATCTTTTTCTTTTTTCCGTTAATTAATTAATTTATTTCTCTTACATCCTAATCACTGCCCCGCTCCCCCGGTCCTCCCCTCACAGAGTCCCTCCTCCAGTCCCCTCCCCTCCTCCTATTCTTAAATTGTAACAAGTTTTTAATCTGAATATTTCACTTATATTACTTCCCTAAATCGTTAAAGACAGGCACATACACATATTCACACACACTCACACACATGCATACTCTCACACACATTCAAATACACATCACACACATGCACATACACATTCACACACACACATGCGTATGCTCACACATTCACACAATTCACATACACACAGGAACACACACACAGACACACACACACACACATTTATTAAAGCATGGAAATCTGTCATTTAAACCAACTTGTTATGATTCCAGAATTTATGCACCCAATGATAGTATTCTTCCATGACTAATTATAGTTACACGTGCTGGTTTAGGGTGCCTATTTATACAGGACTTTAATGTTTCTCCAGTCGGTAAGATTTAGTAATGGCGTACAATAACTAAAGAAAGGTTTAGAGTAGTGGACCTACTATTTCACAACAGCATGCCCTTCTTTTCTGATTATTCACGTCTTGGAAAAGACTGAAAAGATACTAAATATTGCACATAAAATACACTTTGGAATTGATCAAAGTGATTATATTTTGGCTCTACTTTCTTCTCTCCTTCTTATTATGACACTATATTAACTTTTGATATTATATAATTTAAATTAAAATTTAAATTTTTTTTATATTTGACTTCTCCCACATAACACTAAATTAAGACTATGTTTCCCTACATAGTCTCAAATAAAATTTGATTCTTGGTACAACCTTTTCAAATAGATTTATCTGAATAAAGTAAGTTGTTCCTGGTTACTTTGTGACTCCCAGTAATTTTTATTGTGAATAGTAATATGTTGATCATTGTTATAAATCTTGAAAAAAAATTAACTCCACACTTAGATGTTGAATTGTTCACTTAAAACACGTGAAGGTTTTTAAGACTCTCTAAAAGATACTTCCAGATTGCTTTCCAGGAATCTTATGATACCAGTTTATGTTCGCTACAGAGTGTGAAAATACCCATCTCATCACACACTAATTAGCATGACTATTTTAATTTGAGCAGTCTTGACACTTAGATTCATGAAACGTTACATTTCATGGGTGCATGGTTTCAGTTCTTTGATATTAGCAAGAAGAAACATTGTCGGTTTTTTCTTTTATGAATTGCTGGGTTTCTTTATTATTTATCTCCGCTTATTAATTTCCTGGTAAGACATTTGCTCCTCAAATTCCTCTCCACTCTTCTCTATATTGCCATTGATCTCTCAGTTTAAGATATTTGATTACATTTCACTGATATAATCAGGTAAAATGGTCATTTGTGTGCTGTTTTAAAATTACGATTATAGGCATGGAAACACGTTCCTCGGTGTCCAGTCACAGCCATCTGTGTAGATTCCAGGGCCTTCCTGTTTATCATCAATTCAACTCAACACCTCTGAATTTCTCTTTCTATCAGATTTGAGGAAGACTCCCACACTTGTTTCTAAAATATGTTTGGAATTATTAGGGTTAAAAAAACAACAAACATACAGACTATTTCCACATTGTTCTATGTCTTCTGATTTGTATACTCTCAAATTCCCAGGTCAGCTCTCCCCCCATCTCCATACCCCTAATACTAACACACAAATACTAATACTGATACATAAATGCTTCCTGTTGAAGGGGATTATAGGAACATTTCTCAAATAACTCAAAATATCACATGGCGATTTCAATTATGCGTGGATGAATCCTTCCTCTGGTATTTTGAATGTGATGTGCTGGTTCCTGAATATATCTCTTGTAAGCTATTTGAGATGCAATGGTGGGGGAATATGATTTCAGCTGGATGGATATGCTGGGTGAACTGAGGCACAGAATCTATACTCCACACAGGCAGTTTAGTCAGAGATAGGCTAAGAAGAACATGAAGCTTGATAAGATCATTAATTTGATTATTTTATAAAACCACAGGCAGACAATGTCTAGTCATTTCTAATTGGTAATATGTAGACATAATCTTAGACTACCAGGAATTATAAGGTGAAGAAGCTTTTGAGAAACTTGATTTGAATGTAGAGTTAATCTTTAGAATTGACACCTGTCAGTTTGTGTGGCAGATTTTAATGAAGAAGTAGGTCATTTCTTGCTTTAGTTTGTGCAACTTTGAAAGTCCAGCCTTTCTGTATTTGTGTCAAGATCATAGGTTAGGGCCCATTCACTATAACACAGGCACTTCTGAAAATCAAGGTGGTAATGAACATACATCCTTCTGATGTTATTTCCCTGATGTCTTGGAAAGTCATATTCTGTACTTCCAAAATGTAATTTTGAGAAATTTGGGTAGGGGAGGTGGCTATGATTACAATACATTGTAGATATGTAAGAAATTATTAAAGAATTAATAAAAATATTATAGTAAAAAGCTTTAAAGAGATTCTTGCTTCCATATCAGTGCATAAGGGCAATGCCACCTTTTCCATCAGAAATGGAAAATTACCTTTCCAACTTTCTCTGACCTAAAAAGAACTGTCAAGAAAGTCAAAACAGTTCCACACTATTGTTACAAAGTGTGTAGAATATTATGATTAACACAAAAATTTACAAGTAATATTAAAACAGTCTTATACTTTCACATGAAATGATGGTAACTTACTTTTAAATGAAAATATACTTATATTTAAATGACTACGTATAATTTTTTAAAAGCTTAAAATGTTTACTTAAATCTCTCTATACTGTACATGCAGACTGAATTCCTCGGCTTCAGTGATCTTCCTCTTTCAGCTATCGAAGCAAAAGGAACTAGAAACAAATACAAATTCACCCAACTTGTAAATGAAAAATCATTATTAAATGAGAAAATATAAAATACACAAGCATTTGAAGATAAAGATAATGATAACTAAAAGTTTTCATTTAATTTTACTTTTAAAGTGTGAGAAAGTGTATTTAATATATTTAAAAAACAATTATTTAGTCTTTTGAGACAGGGCCTCCTGAAGTCCAGACTGGCTTTGAACTCACTATGTAACCAAGGATAACCTTGAACTTCTGGTTCTCTTGCCTCCTGAGTCCCGTGTTTGCAGGCATGCATCACCATGCTAGGCTTACGCTGTGCTAGTGATGGAACTTAGGGTGCTCAGTCCCTGATAAACAAGCACTCTGCCAACCTAGCAACAACCCCAGTCCCCATATTTATTTCTAAAGTCCTTTAAAGCCTATTAATTCCATTTAAGCTACATGAACAAACTGGAATAAAGTGCCTGTCTTCAGTTTTCCTTGATAGTGTCCATGGGGGACTAGTTAATATTAGAATAAATAATTCACTTTGATAATTTCTCTACACTTCTCCCAACTTCAAATTTCTATCATTGAATCTTTTTAAAATTACATTTTAAATTGTAATGCATTGGTGAGTAACTTATGTGTGTGAGCCACAGCATACGTGTGGAAGTCAAAAGAGAACTTGTAAAAGTTGGTTTTCTCCTTCCACTGTGGGTCTCAGGAGTTGAACTCAGCTTGCTGGTCAGGGTAGCAGGCTCCTCTAAACCCATAACTGTCTTACATGTACTGTTTATACCATTTATGATCCTCCTGGAGTTGAGCATCTCGATTTAATTGTGTCTTTTCTTTTCTTCCCACGCTCTATTTAGGACAGCGTTCTTATTGATTTGTAGGAGGGACCATCTATAAATATTTTGGTTAACTTTTAAGGGTAATATGCCTTAAACATATGTTCATTCATTCTGGGGAGGATTTTGTAGTTTTGCCTGTGGATTATATAAAAAGTGTCAGGAAGGAAACAATTGACAGATCAAAGAGCTAACCGGCAGCATCGTGAGGTGTGCCAGCTATTTATCTAATGATAGGTTACTATCAGGAATTTGTGAAGAACTAAAAATATGAACGTGATAAACAAGAAACAATAAAACCTCATTGAATCCAAGTATAAATGGGCAAATGCTGTGAATGGATACTTCTCAGAGAAGAGAAACAACCAACAAGCACAGGCAGTACTCGATTTCATTAGCAATCAGGAAGTTGACATTAGAACCCACGGTGGAATTCCCTGGAGCCCCAAATGGAGCGATTATCACTGCAAAAGTAAAGAGTGAGGATAAGTATCAAAAACAGAGCCATCTCGGATTCACTTTCAGATATTGGCAGTAAGTACATTTTTTCCCTATGGAAAAATGGGGCAATTTTCTTCACAAATTGAACATAGGACTGTTTATTATAGGGTCTTCTTCTCTTACTCCTGCATGCATAGCCACAGAAGGTGGTAGTAATATTCAGAAAACACACGCACATGCCCACATTTCCTTATTGGGGCTATTGTGGAGAATCAGCCTTGGTGTCACGAATCTGAGCAGATAGCTAACAAGTGTCACAGCTGAGCATTATGAAGCCAAAAAGAAGGAATCCTATCATTTTCAGAGAGATGGTGGAGCTGAAGGAAATTATGCTGTCAAGATATGCATTCATGTTCTGTCTATGTGTAATCTCAAGCCAAAATGAGGAGAAAAGTGACTACCAGGTAATAGGAGGGAGGCTGCCAGCAGGGAGATGTAAGAATGAAGGCAGGTAGTTGAATATGATTTATGCATAATGCATGCATGTAAGAAAATGAACCCTGGTCATATTTATAGGCGATATATTAAAACATGTGTAATTTGTTTTAGGCATTTTAAGATTCTCCACTTTCCCCATCTCCTTTATGGTTTGATGGTCTTAATGTTTCATGTAACAAGTACAACAACATCAAAGAGTAAAAATCCCAAATCTGTCTGAATCTCTCCCCAAGACCAAACAAGTGCTTTTGGTAAAACCTATCAAGGTTTGAATTTTTCAGTTCTGTGGCTGAGGTGGTACTGTCCATTGGAAATCAAAGATGTGCTTGCTTGTTGGGAGGTAAGATGTAAGTGCATCCTTGTTCACAGGCTGCTCTATTCCACTGCTCCCCAATTTTGCAGAACTCATAGGCAGACAGTGAAAATTCTTGTTGTATTTTGTATTGTCTAGTCTTTCGGTGACACTAGTAATTTCTCTTAGATTTTTATACTCTGTTACCTGTTGGCATATTTTTCACATCTTGCCCTTTAAAGTTTGTGTATACTTTCCATTTTTCTTGTATTTGAATTCCAAGAGAAAATATTCATGAATGTAAAGACAACTAATGAAAAAGGAAGGCATGGGTTCAGAGCAAGGAGATGGGAGAAGGTATGAAGGGAGGGAAAGGAAGGAGAGACTGCTGTAACTATGTTATGACCTGCAAAGAGAAAAGAAATAACAACAAATGTAATTCCAAGAAGAAAGAAAGCCACCTAGCACATTACAAAACATTGGACTTGCTCAGAATTGACGTGCACTTAGGTTAAACTTAGAAAGCAGTAGAGTTCACAACACACAGAGACGCTCAGGCCATTAGCTTGTAATTATCAGTTTAAGGATTTGGAGGAAAAAGAAGACTAGAAAAGAACTTCTAAAGCTCATTTTTCTTTCTATTCCCTTGTGTCTCTACGTGTATAGGACTCTGCCCGACATTTATTTGTTTCTGCAGATAGCTGAAGCGGAGCTCTGAGCCACTGCAGCTCCAGAGCAGGCATCATCCAGCTGAAGGCAGTGGGAGGGAAGTGAGAACATATTTCTAATTGTTCTTTACAATTTTTCCAGCCACACTTATGGCCAGCAGTCTGCTATTCCTGAATAAAGTGCCTCTCTTCAGTTGCTGAGTTTTTATTTTTCCCACTTTCCTTTCAAATGATCAGATGTTGACTTACTTATCCTGTATATTGAAATGACATATTTATTTCATTCTATATGTTCAAAGATATCTTCTTTCCTATGAGTAGTTCTAAGTTAATATTGCTTTAGGAAAATTCCTTGTTAGAAATTAAGTTCATCATTTTAACCAGTTTTAATTTCCTTTGAGTTTAAAATGTTTGTACAAAAAGATGTTGGCCATATCTCCCACCTCTTCCGACCTGCCCTGTTCTCATTCCAGTTGGCTTCTATTGGCTTCTCTTATTCTCCTAAAGTCTTTTGACTTTCATGTCATGTGTACATGCTTTATGTGAGAACATATGGAACTTGCCTTTCTGAGACTGACTAAATATACTTGATATCATTATCTCTAATTGCATCTATTTTTCTGAAAATGGAATAACTTCATTTTTCTTTATGGCTAAAACACAATCCCATTGTGCATATGCACCACATTGTTTTCCGTCTATTCTTATGTTCTTGAATATGTAGGTTGGTTCTGTATCTTAACTATTACAAATAAACACTGACTTGCAACTATCCTGTGACATATTGAATTGCCTACTTTTGGAGTTCCAGGAGTGATTGAATACAGGCATATATTAAATCATTCTCCCCCCTCTCTCTTTCTCTGTCTCTCTCTCTGTCTCTCTCTCTTCCCATTTCCATGTCTGACTGTCTTTCTCTTTCTCTCTTTCCTTCTTTTCTTTCTTTCTTTGATACTGAAACGATTATCTCGACATTGTAATCTTCTTATTTTCTGGAGAATACATTTAAATTTATGAACATTCCTCTCAGTGTTGCTCTAGATGGAGCCCACAAGATATCTGTTTTTCCTCACCATCATTTCATAATTTTATTAAATTCTATTACAGTTTATTTAACTTATGAATAATTTAAGGCTATACTTATACATTTTCAAATTTGTTAATTACTTTTTATTTAGATTGAATTTTCTTGAAAGGTGAAATTAATGCAAAATATTAATCTTTAGTATCTGCCAAGGTGTCCTTTGTATTTAGATCATAGGCCTATGTGTATTTGAAATAATATTAATCCACCAGTTGCTCTGTATGGAATTTTGTACATATCAATTAGCTATTATTTACCTTCCCCAAGTCTTCTAGATCCCTGTCTTTCTGTTACATGCTTAATACTTCAAATGCTGAGATTCCTGGGTTAAGTATTTCAAACTCCATTTTCCCTCTTGTGGTTTTTTTCCTTATGAACTAAGATTTCTTACACCAACACTTTCAGGAACATACAAGCAAATTATGTAATCTACCTAGTGAAGTTTTGGTTTTATTACCCAATAAAATTTCCTATATTTCCGGTTTTTTGTTTGTTTTTTGTTTTGTTTTTGGTTTTTTTTTGGTGCTGGGAGTAAAGCACAATATATCACAGATGCCAGACAAACATATTTGACGTCTATGCCTCTCCCTCAACTCTTCTAATACTTGCTTATGCCATAAAATGCTTCATCTGGAGTTTGCAGAGCTGTAGACACATTTCTGGTTTTCTTTTTTGTTTCTATTTTTATTTCTAGAGAATTACCATTAAATCTAGTTCTGTCTTAAGCATCAAGCATCTGCCATTTTAAATATGTTCTTTCTGTTTTTGAATTTGTGATTTTAACATATATTTCTTATAGCTAATGATCCATTTGAATATTTTTGTAAACTTAAAATATGCTTTACAGATATTGCTTCTTCATAGTTTATTGTTGACTTCTACTTGAATGAGGACAATTTTTGTTTTGCTTTGTACATTATTATAGATACTGTATATATTTTTAATACTAGGGTAAGTATTAAAATTTTATTCTTGCTAAAACAATATCAACACTAAACAATAGTCACATCTTCTGGTCTTACAACATGGTTCAAAGTACCTGGTTTGAGTTAGATTTTTATCCATATATTTATAACGTATAATTGTTTGTATTTTTTTTAGGATTTTTGTTTGAACTCAGTTTTAACTAAACCTTAGTAGATTCTCTCTCTATCTCTCTGTGTGTGTGTGTGTGTCTTTCTGTGTATGTATTTCTATGTGTCTGTATCTCTCAGCATATTTTACCACAAAAGGACTTTTAGCTATGTATAACATATTTTTCTATTTCTTTGTTGCTCATGATTTCTTATTTTCTGGAGCTTCATCTTAAATTAAATTCTCTCTTCTTAAAGTGCAATTTTTATTCTTTTTTTCCATGAAAGTGTGTGTGGTACACTATTGTTTTCATATATCTGAATATCTACATTCTGATGAGTTGAGTGTGGACTTTTGGGGTAACCATGTTATCTCTTGGAGCAAATATATATATAAATAATATTCATATATATTCATTTATATATTCATTATACATAAACATATAAAATAATATATAATATATAAATTATATATATATATATATACATATATATATATATTATTCAAAAGTAATCTTTTTTTTCCCTCTGTGTCTCATAGGTAAACTCATTTTTGGTGTGGTATATCTCAGATTTATTTTCAGTTATTCTATTTAGCATTTGTTGTTAATCTATCATGGAATCACTCATCATTGCTTTTTTCAAATTTCCTCTTAGAATTTCTCTACTTCTCTTTGGAGCTCCTTCTTTGGAACATGCAAAAATTAATCCTCATTTTTCTCTACATACTTTCGTATTCTTGCAAAACGTTTGGGTACTTCATTTCAGCAACTCGTCAATTCCTTCCTCTGAACTCTCTGAAGTATCTGGTTCACTTTGTAACCCTTTTAATTCTTTGCCAGGTTTTCATTTCTGCTTGGAGTGTCTGTATGCACTCTCTTTTCCTCAGCTTTGTCTGCTCCCATCCTTGAGTTTGAACTTTCATACTGGTTAGTCTAGAATACCTCACAGTTGAGTACTCTCCATAGAAATATTTGTAGAATCCAGATGTAAAATCATAATAAATGCATGATTAATGGCTGTACGCATCACCAGTAACCAGATCCTGTTTATTCTACCTAAGTAGAATTTGCTTTAGTCATTTGCTACCAGTAGTCCTTTTCAATGATCCATCCTTGAAGTTTCTCTTCTCCGGGAAGTCCGACAAGGGTCAGAGTAGAAGCCAAGGTATTAACTCACATCTCTGTCTTCACGAAATTTCCCAAAGCCTTATAAAGTGGTAGAGATAATAATATTCACACCATGAATCTGATAGAGATGTTTAAGGACAAAGTGCATAAGAAGTGTTTAGTACCCTGCCTGTCACATGGTGCTGTCAAGCAATGTTAACTTCTATAACTGTTAGGAACAGGTCTCTCTGCATCTGCCGACAACACTTCTGTGTAAGGGGGAGCTGTCACACACATTTAATGAACCTAAGCATTGAATGTTAACCTGTGTAGATATCAATTCACTTATGATTAGAGTGCTAGATATGGTCCTTGTTCTATGCACAGCATTGTGGATAGACGTGTTCTTCTTATGAGTCAATCAAGCAAAAATGGAAAGCAGATAAAGATGAAAGTTATAAATGGAAGCGTTTGCTACCTTAGGATTTCCTATATATTTGGACATTTTTAAGGTGATGTAAAATAAGCTTGCTTATGTGTTGTTCATGTCTGTACTATAATTAAATAAATTAGAAAGAGGTTTGGCTACGATTTTGGCTACGATAAGGCAACATAATTACATAAAATGAAATGTAACTAGCAGGAGAACATTTTGAATAAAATACTAAATCAGGAACCCTGCAAGGGTAAGTATACTGAATAAAGAGGGAAACATTAAAGTAGAACATTTTGGGAGACTACACAAGGAAGAACTTACAGCTGTTCATTAAACAGTGATTGATGATTTATTAATACTTGATATAAGTCATGTTATCCAAGATGTGATATTGAAGAATGCAGGCACCCAAATAATTGAAAAATTAGCAATAAGAAATATTTAAGACACATAGTGCAAATGATTCATTGAAAATACCTATATTATTTCTATGGTGATTATATTTGTACTTTTTATCTTTTATTGATAATTCCAGAGTCTTTGATTTAGGCTTAAAATGTAGAATATGAAACCAGGCGTGTGAATGCAGAACTGCCACCCCAGCACTCCAAAGGAGGAGGCAGGGATGTAAGAAGTTCAAGGTTATCCTTGGCCATAAGTAAGTTCAAGGCTTGCCAGGAATAGATGAAACCTTGTTTCAATTTTTTAAAAACATATATTTTGGTGTGTGTATCACACGTGACATGGCATGAAAATATCTAACTAGATATTCTTCGAAACCAAAGCATTTTCTAGAACTTATCCTGATGCTGTTTCAATGGTGTTTGGGACATCTTATAGAACAGTAAATATTTCTTGAGCTGTAAAAAAATTAGGACTTCACTTATTGACTTTATATTACATGCTGTGCTTTGTACTGAAGTTTTATACATAGTAAATTTCTTTTATTCCTAAATACACACCCATGGGGTGCTATAACCTCATTTTCCAAATGAAGAAACTGAAGCTCAGCAACATTAAATATCAGCCTCAGGTCACACAGCTGCTCAGTCACTTGCCTGAGAATTCAGTCCAGGCATATTTGCGAGATGTGAACCAGAGCCTTTGCCTTCTGGATGTGTTCCATATTTGGCCTAAGTAGAGAGGAGATTCATTTGCACATGTTATCTGGTACAAAGAATATAAAACAGTTTCATTTTGATATCTAATAGACAAAAACTGTCTGACAAATTGCACTTTGCATTCATCAATTGCAAGTGCTAATGAAATTGTGGATTGGCTATCCACAAACTACTATTCATGCTGGCCTGCTGAAAATATCTTTAGACTGACTAATATGTGCAAGCTAGTCTACATATGCAATAATACTGTAATAGCTAAGGTTTTGTCAGACATTGCTAAGGCTGTTTGGTTTCTTTAATGTTTACCATGTACTAGGCAAAATTCCAAGCTTGTAAATTGTGCAAGCTCTTTTATGTTAGCAGCAACACATGTAATACCATCCTGTCACTCATATAGTACAAATCTATATTAATCATAGAGCAAGAAAATACTAAGATGAAATTGAAGCACAGAGAGTCTAAATATTATACAACATCACATGTTCATAAAGTAGAAAACTCAGATCAAAACAACATCAGGGATGTGGAAGAACATAGACAACCAATAAGCTGGCTCAATAGAAATGAGAAATATTTAACACCTGTAGTGCAAAGGATCTATTAAAAATACCCAGGTCATCTCTTTGGAGACTACATGTGTACTTTTAATCTTTTCATCATAATTCCTACATATTGGTGAATGTTGGAAGAAATCTGAAACAAGCTCCTGTATGTCTCTTCCCGGCTCCAACAGCGGCATGCTTCACCCACTGTGAGTTCCACAGCTCACTAACTTCCTATTCATTTCAGTCATGGATTTCTTTAGTAAGAAGGAACTTTTACTAAATGAGGTATGGCATATTATTTTTCTCTTTGAGCTTGTTTTTAAAGATCTGCCTCAGGAGCTTCTGTTTATCTTTAAGTTGTGTAAACATTCAATGTTTTCCTTTATCCTCATCTATATGTCTATCAGTTATTAATTATTCAATCTATCATCCATCTATCATCTATCTGTTGATTTGTCCATTTATATCTATGCAATCTATTAATTATATATTGTATATATTTAGTTATTACCTTTTAATCTGTTTTCTATCATTTATTATATGCCTATCTTTATTATTTCTTTGTCAATCCATATTCTTTTTCACCTTACATCAATACACAGGTGTCCAGGAAATTTGGATTAGATATGTAACAATCATTTTCTATTGATTTTAGAGAGGAATTATTTATTATTTCACCATAGTTTTATATGAACTGTAGTATTTGGGGCACACCTATCCACAATGGGAAAGCTTTCCTCTTTTCCAAGAATGTTTTGGAGATTTTCCTAAATTATTGAATTCATATATCACCAGCAACAAAACAAAGAATTGTAAACATCTGCGGCCATCTACATATCAAATTAATCTCCCAATTTCCCTTGTGATCCATACAGAAAAACCATGTCATGGCTACTTTTTCTGCCTTCATTTCCTAGGATTTATGAACTTTCATGCCATTGGAATCATGGAGTTTGTTCTCTTCTGTAGCATCTTTATTCATTATATTTCTTTTAAATTTAAAAACTTTTGAGGTTAAAAGATTTATAGTTACCTCATGCCTTCTTCCCTCTCCTCTTTCTAAGTCCTCTGTGTATCCCTCCCTCCTTGCTATCATCTTCATACTTCATGGCCTTTCTTGTAATTATTTGTGTATGGTGCCTGTGCATGCCACATGCTATATGTTACACATGCAACTCTCTCTCCCTCTTTCTCCCCCTTCTCTCTTACTACCTTAGATACATAAGTGCAATCTGCTCAGTCTGCCTAATATTACGACCATTTGGGATTAAATAACCAATTGCTTTGGTCTTGCCAGGGGAAGAGTATTCTGCCACTCTCAGCATTCCGAGGTTGTCTGTAGTTCTGTTTAGCCTGTACAGGGTAAGGTATCACTCACTCCTCCAGTGCCTTTTACCTTGTTTCTGAGACAGACCTTCATTGAACTGGGGTTCACCAAGTAGGGCTCAGGGAACTGCCTGTCTACTGGCCTGTGCTTCCCAGCCTCCCAGATTATACTTGTAACCAAGTAACTTTAGTTTATAAAAACCAAGCAGAGCTCTGAGCCTAGAACTCAGGTCCTCAAGCTTTCAAGATAAGGACTTTGTTCTGAGCTATCTTATCAGCCCAGAAGTATATTTCAAAGAGCAGATTTTGAAGACCAAACTTTTTACTCATTTATTTGTTCATTCTTGTTCTAGAGATTCAATCTAGAATTTTATTTGATCATTGGTGCATGATACATAAAATTATAGTTTTCATTATGTAAAATTTATCAAATTTTCTTTTGTAATTTTGTTCTTTTGATGGCCAATATTAGAAAGATTTACTTTATGCAAAGTCAAAAGGGTTTATCTTATTTTATTTTGTAGGGTTTAGGTTTCACCTTTGGCATTGATCTTACAGCCACATATATATACTATGTTTTCTGCTTTTCCTGAGGTACAGCTCACAGACAGCATTTTCTCCTTGAATATGCAATTCGTCTAATATCATTTCTTTCAGTGGCCATCTGTTTCCACATCAAATTATCTTGTAACTTTTGTTAAAAATCAATTGCCTGAAAAGGTGTCAGTCTATCACTGAAGTCTCTTTTGTATTGCATTGATCTGTGTGTCTAACATTGTGCTGGTTGGATAACCTTTTGATGATTGTCTTTACACTAAGTCTTAAAATCAGACTCTACAAGCCATTTAATGGTTTTTCAAACTGTTCCAGCTGTTTAAAGCTCTTTGTATGTAGATAATAGATTTCACATTCTCTTTGTCGATTTCTATAGAAAAAGATGCAGAGATTTTATTGGGGTTGTACCTATCTTAAGGACTGATTTGAGAAAGCTGATGTCTTCCAGCTCATGGACACAGTGTCATGTCTTATATACTTTGATCTTGTGGGTCTATTTCTGAGTTTTTGTGTAGATTTCAATGTTGTTTTAACAGAATTTTCAAATCTCCCATTAAGTTTACCTTTCTATACTCCACATAAAGAAGTCATTATGGATTTTATTTATTGTATTGCTGAGTTTGTCATGAGTCTGTGGAGATATAATTTGTCTTTATTACCAACTATGTACCTATTCTTTTTAGTCTAGAGATATTGACACTGTTTTTTGCTTAGATTCCTTTTCTGTTTCTTAATTCTGATGATTTGCTTGATCATAAATAGCCCAACACTATGTCCGCTCTTTCTCTCTATGTGATTACATTTGTTTTCTTATTTTATCACATTAACTGGGACTTACTGCATAAAGTAACATAGGATCAAAACAAATATTCTTGTTTTTCTCTAGGATTAGTGGAAAATTTATGGTTTATTTGTACAGTTAAGTAAATTATAAGCTACAGATTTTGTTTGTTTTTTTGAGACAAGGTTCTGTTATGTTCACTGGATGGTGTCAAGTTGGCTACCATCACCCCAAGTAGTTAGAATCACAAGCATATTATCATTATACCTTGCTCATTTGTTTCATTATAAGAGAGTTACTAACTTATGGGTTTATTGTTTTTTGTACAAAGCAGGATATTGACTAAGACTTGTTATCTGGTTGGCTTGACAGATTTATAATCAGTTCTACTGGCTGCCACACACATTATACTGGAAGCTTAAAAGATGGAATAAGAGTTTAAGAATAGCAGTATATACTACTTTTTCTACTGTTTTCTGTCAAAGGCTTTCTTTTTATAACCAGTTCATACTTGAAAATAATATGTTGAATACTGGCTTTCCCTTTTAGTCATCATTGTTAAGATGATGACTTACCCCCTGGTTAACTCTAACTATTAAGCCAATCAATCCTGCATTCCCTGTGTGTGCTTTGCTCGGATACTGGTGATTATTATTAGGTAATGTTTACTAAGGATTTTGTACCAATATTAGTAAAGGATATTAACCTGAGAATTTCTATTATACTGAGGTCTTATTTTGTTTTGTTTTTTTTTTTTTGTGGTACAGTAAGTTTTGTCCCACAAATGGTAAAGCTTCTTTCTTTTCTATTACTAGAAGTTGTTGTTGTTGGAGTGTCTTCCTCTTTATTATCTGTAACGGTTTAAGGGAATTTATGCATAAGAACATATAGCTTTGATTTTCTATATTTAGAATATTTCCTATTAATTCTATTTTTTTATTTTCCATTTTATGTCTTTTATTTATTTATTTACACTCCAGATTTGATCCTCCCCTATCCACCCTCTGACTGTTCCACATCCCATACTTCCTCTGCAACCCCTGTCTCCATGAGGATGTCCCCACCCCCAACACCCACTCTACCCATCTCTAAAATCCCTGGGGTTTCCAGTCTCTTGAGGGTTAGGTGCATCTTCTCTGAGTGAACCCAGATCAGGCAGTCCTCTGTTGTATATGTGTTGGGAGCCTCATGTCAGCTGGTGTATGCTGCCTGGTTGGTAGACCAGTGTCTGAGAGATCTCGGGGGTCCGGGTTAATTGAGACTGCTGGTTCTCCTACAGGTTTGCCCACCTCCTCTACTTCTTCCAGTCTTTCCTTAATTCAACCACAGGGGTCAGCAGCTTCTGTGCAGTTGGCACCTTAGTGATGACATGTGTTTCTTCCTGATACGCCTTATTTGTAAATGCATTCCTGAATCACTGCATGCTCAGCAATTTTATTGATATTTTTAAAAGATATATCATTTCTGCTATTAATTTTTAATTTTCACTGGCTTTTGTTTTTACTTTTGTGATTTATTGATATTGTTGTGACTCAGTTCTTTCCATCCTATTTTGTTAAGGTAGAGCCTAAGATACAAGGGCTTTGGCTTCATTAACTTTTTGTTCCTTGCCAATTTCATCAGTGATCATTTCATTCCAAGCCCCTCTTCATTCCCCTCTCGTATTGAGACCTTTCTTGCCAACCAGTTCCATCTTCACCCCACGTCTACATCTCTTATGTTTGTATAAAACCTATATATGCTTAATTATGGTTGCTTGTATAACTTGGGGGTTATTTACTGAATCTTGGGAAGCTAATGAGTGGCCACACCAATGAAGAGAATGAGACATTTCTTTCATGACCGTTAATAACAAATTGTTCCTCATGAATCCTTCTTGATCAAATATAGGGAATCAGTGATGGGCTCTACTTTGTGTTGATAAATAATTTATAAAAACATTATGGACATCTTGAGTCTATTTAGACCCATTTCTCATCTTTATCAATACTTAGTTTCAACCATGATATATACATCTGTGTATTATATCTCCATAGGTTATAAATCTTTCAATGCAATGATGTATTTTTTTAAATCATCATTTGCATTTTAGACAAGTCACAAAGCATAAACAATGTCTTTTATTTAAGTCACCTAGATATTTTTAGTTCCAATCTATAGATTTTCATGCTTTTATTTGGCAAAAATCACTTTAGTTTGGAAAAACTTTTATTTAGCTTTTTTTTAAAGTAACACTGTAGATTAGCTATAAATATGGTTTCATTAATTTATCATTCTTCTTAAAAGACAATTTCATTTAATATAGAGTTCTGGGGTAACACTGTCTTTCTTTTTCAGAACTTTAGTTTGTTCCCATTGTTTTATGGCACCCACACTTTAAAAATTCTTTTCTTTTTATTTATTTAAGATTATAATATGATTATACTACTTTTTCATTCCTCCCTTCCACCTCCTGCGCTGGTTGTCAAGGCTGTCTTTATTTATTTATTTATTTCATAGATAATTGGTGTGTTCTTCCCTGGAGAAGACTATTTCTTCCACTCTCAGTATTTCTTAGTTGCCTGTAATTTTTTGTGTAGGGTGGAGATCACAGTCGTTGTCCTATCTATTTTGACTTGTGTATTGTTATTGTCCTTGCTTAGCTCATGTTTAGGCAGTCATGTTGGTGAGACTTCGCCTGTGTAATTTCTGACATTACTAGGAGAAACAATCTCTCAGCTCCCTCCCTGATCTGCTACTTCCCACAATCTTTCCTGTCCCTCTTCCCTCTTCTGCCTTGAGCTTTAGGCTCTGAGAGTCTTTTTTTTCCAGTATCTGCTGGAGCTGAGTTCCCTGACTCTGTATTTTGATTGTGGTTTTAATGAAGACTACACATATCTGATTCACATTTTCTGAAGCAACCAGTAGTCATTTGAACTGTTTTATCCACAATTAATGCATTGTTTTCCTATATTTGCATTTACAACTTTATCTCTGTGCATGTCTAGCTGTGGTTTTGTTTGTATACACTGAGTGCCGTTTACTAGGTGCTTTGAATACTAGGTGTCTTTCACAAAATATGGAAGTGCTTGGGAACTAGTTCTGAAGAGCTACGCCTATTTTGTCTCCCCGGTGTCCTTGCAAGGTATATATTTTTTACTGTAGTTAAGGTTTTTTTAGAGTTTGTTATTAAAATTTATCTGAGATGTTGATATGGCTCAGCATGTAGAGACACTTGCTGCCAAGCCTGTTGGTGTGTTATTTATTCTCAAAAGGAAATAGCTAACTCTCATAGCTGCCTTCTGACTTACACAGGTATATGGTAACAAGTGTATGGTAACATAAATACCTATACTTTTAAGACTTTCTTCAGATTACAAACCTTATTATTAGTTATAAAGTAGAGGTAAAAGCAGTGTTTATACTTGGGATTAAACTGAAACCATGCTTACCCAGGTCATACTAGCTGTCTGCTAAGCTAAGCTGCATGTTCCAAATCTACCTTTACATTTTACCAATCTATCTGCAAATTCAGGTGCTCTTCTCTGCCATTCCATTAGGCAGTTACCAATTTTCAATTTTCTTAGTTCCGTATTTTCTTCTGATCATCAAAAGATTCTTCCTGAAATTTCTTTCTGTATAATTGAGGCATTTCCCAATATCCTGTTTTACATATGAATGATAATCACATTAAACTGTGAGTTGACAACTTATAATTCAGGATTTTCCCCCTGATGCTTTGCTGTCATTTTCTTATCCATGTTTCTTGGGATTTAGGTTGTAAATTGATAATATGTAGTAGTAGGTATCTTGAAATAGTCTGCTTTCATTTTTTTTTTAGTTTTTATAATTCTATAATTATTAAATATAATTAATGTAGAGTGATTTAGTTCTATATCATTGATTATTTTGTTAACACAGGCATAACTATTTTAACATTTCCTAATTTATATTACTGATTTTATGTAGTAATTTTTACTCATTTACTTTTAAATTTTAAATTAAATTAGAATCTAAATTCCTACGTCCCTGAAATAATTCGAGACTCTTCACCTTTGTATCTTTGATTGTTAACTACTTACAACTTTTGCTTAATGCATCTTTCTACAGTAGTGTTCTTGATCTGATAAGTGATATGGTTGTAAACCAGCCTGAGAGAGTGAATAATTCAGGTTTCTACACCCATGTCTCCTTAGCAGTGGTGTTAGTTTTGCATTTTCAACATCGACATTTTGGGTAACAAACTTCTAGAATCATCTGGGATGTCAGGTATAGGTGAAGACTTGTTCACTAAATGTTTTCCCATTAGAAACATGTATATGTATATGTAGCAGATGTGCAGCTTGGTCTTCATGTGGGCCCCAAACAGTTGGAGCAGGGGGTATCTGAAAACCTGTTGCCTGTTCGTAGGGTATGTTCTTCCAGCTGGCCTGCCTTGATTGGCCTCAGTGGAAGAGAAAGCTTCTAGCCTCACAGAGAATTGAAGTGCCTGGGTGGGAAGATAGCCAGGGACCCCCACCTACTGAGAGGAGAAGGGGGAGAGGAAGATGCAGGAAGGATTGTGGGAGGGACTGGCAGGGAGTGGGGGCAATGAATGGGATGCAAAGTGAATTAAAAAATAGAAAAGAAACAAGTGTGATTTTTATGTGGCTATCAATTACTTCGTTACTCCACACAAGGGATTTTTGTTCTCATTGCTGTCATTTCTGCAGAAAGCCTACTGAAGTCTTCCTTTCATGGGTACATACATACAAATCAACTCTCAAGCTGCCAACCACTTTTTCCAAGTTCATTTCAGGGCTAAAATTAGATATACATATGTGTTTCATAGCATATATTCAAAGGACAAACAAAATAGCAAATGTTTACATCACTAAACAGCCATTGCTGATTTGGAAGTCAAGAAAAGTATTTCTAAATCAGTCTTCTCATTTGAAAACATTCTTGGTTGTCAGCTAAAGAGAACGGTTGGCAATTTAAAAGTGAACATTTTATTACATCTCATTCATAAAAGGCAAGCATTTACATTGAAATATCATATAAGTGGTGGACCTTACCTAACCACCTATTTTTAATGTTTGCTTTCAAGTGATTAAGGCCCATGTATTTTTATCTTATGATATCTAGAAAAACATATGCTTATGCAATGATACAATAAATATACATCCATATCTTTTGGATCTATTTGGAGAAGAAATATAAACTTCATTGTTGTATAGAAGATAGGCACACTGTTTATTAAGTGTCCTAACAATGTGTTTCCTCTCAAGGTCAGACTCATTTTTATTTCTCTTTACAGGTTGATGGCTGCCAGTTTCCCTAAACTCTTTGTCAAGTAGGTTCATCTGCGTGAATGATTTTATTTTCACAGAGATGCAACCCTAATTACACCTTGTGGGCTTGTCTGTTTGCTACCAAGCACTCTCCTGACCTGTGCTCTTATTTTCCCTTCAGAAAGTCTGGTTTATGATATGGTATCAGTAAGTCAACTGCCTCTGCTTGTGGCTTTCTGGGAGTGTCCTGAAGAAGTGGTATGAGACAGGTGTTTCATACGACTCTACCATTGCCTTGTACATGGAAGACAGGAAAGAAAATCTCTATAAGGTATTATAGGATTCTCATGATTGCATCTGTTCCATTTGAATGACAGCTTCCATTTGTTTCATTCTTTCTAGCAAGATGTCTCAAACTTAGAAATGAGTAGTAGAATAATTACTGGAAGCTTGTCTCTCCGACTTCCATAGTGACCACCAAGAATTACTTTGCAATGAACTAGCAAATATTTTTTTAAAGACAAATAAACATCATAAGAGCTTCCTCCTGCAGCAGATGAGAGCAAATACAGACACCCACAGTCAAGAGAGTGAAACCTAGGAGCACCCAGCTCTAAATGGGAGATCTCCACCAAATCCCTCTCCTCAGGGCTTAGGGACCCCAGAGGAAGAGAAGGCAGAAAGAACCAGAGCAGATGAAGGATACCAGGAGAACAAGACACCCTGAGTCAACTGGGCAAAGCTCTTATGAGCTCACAGAGACTGAAGCAGCAAGTACTGGGTGTACACAGGTCTGCCCCATGTGTATTGTATAGCTTTCCGTCAGTATTTTTATGGCACTCTTGAACTTGTGAACAAGCAGCACTCTTGCGACTTCTCTCTGGTCTCTCTTTCTTTTCTGCTAGTTTGCCGAGTCCAATTTTTATGTGATGGTTTTTGCTTTAACTTGTTACATTCTATTTTGTTTTGTTTTGTTTGTTATCTCTTTGAAGCCTTATACATTTTAATGAAAACAGAAGGGAGTAGATCCTCATGGAGAGGAGATAGAGAACTGGGAATCATAGAAGGAATTGAATCTATACTCGGAATATATTGTATAAAAGATAATATATTTTAATAAAATGTTATATATTTTAAAGCATTCTAAGTATTTTAAAAATAAAGTGGGAATTTCAAAGACTATGAAAAAAGCTTGTATAATGTGAAGTGTTATAAAAACTTACCAATTGGAAAAAATAGGCAAATAAGTAGACAAAGGATATCTACTATACCAAATAGATTCTACTTCCTTACCTAAAGATTCTACAATTTTATTAACTCTTTCCATTATTAGTTTTACTCTATTTTTATTTTTATTCTATGTATTGGCAGTTATATTAATATGGACATGCTGATTTTAATTTTTCTCAATTGATACTACTGTTTATTTTTAATTCTTTTCTTCTCAAACTCTTATTTTAACAACTGTTTCTGTCATCATTAATTACCACCTATCTCATCATTCTTATTAGTGGTTTGAATAGTCTGAACTGTTCTGAGGGATGGAGGAAATATATTATGGATCAGGTAATTCTGTGTTTATATTTTTTTCAATGCATAAAAACTGGTAAATAATAGACACAGATAGGACATTTATCTTGTAGAAGTTTAATTTTATCCAACTCATTAAATTATAGTCGAGCAATCAGCTAAGAAGGTATAGCTGGGAAACTTCTCCAGAAAAGTTCCTTATCTTGATACACGGTGATCTGTGATGTCGAGCAGGATGCACTAGTCTACACAGCTCTTATGTTCATGGCAGACGTTTACGTGATGACCTCTTACTCATGATTGATTTAATAATGCAAGTTATGATCTTGATTCGAGGTTACTAGACACTTACAATTCCTTATAAATAGGTTACACTGTAATAAATTAACCCACAAATATTTTTGCACGGGTAGACATCTCATGTGGGAAGTCATTCCTTTTAACATAATTAATTAAACACAATTATGAAGAGTAGATATTTAGTTTTTCATTTTCAGGAATTATTATGAATTTTTTGTCCATGCTCATTAAATTCGAGTTCCCGGCAATTTTCCTAAAGATTTAAAGTGTGAGAAGCTTATATTCCCAAATCTTTAAAATGTATAAATACATGTTCCAATTTAAAGGAATAATTTTAATGAGATGTGATACCTTCATTTGTGTGTGAACTCTTAAATAACATAATTAAGTTGGCTTTAGGTTTGTGCTATGTGGAGCTCTGTGGAGCTATAAATGTTTCTGGGGAATTGAGCTACTTCTCTGGTCATAGTGATTTTTTTGTCACAAGTAGTGTACATAGTTTTAGCTTATGGTTTTTTTATGCAGTTACAATGTTTCAACTTTGCCTGTGTGTGATTATATGTATTGTTCAAACTTGCCAATTAAAGGCAGATCATCTTTATGTAAATTGTTTTTCTTCATCAAGTACAGAATGAGTTTGTTTTGACATATAAATACTTCATATTGAAAATGAGGAAAAAGAAAAAAAAAGATTTATGGATGGTGTAAAAAAAAAAAGAAAATGAGGAAAAAGAAATGGCAAATGGCATTTTCTGATTAGAACTGATACCTTATCCTTTATCAATACTTATTTCCCATCTGTCCTTCTGTGCGGTCCATACCCCTATGCCAGGAAAGATGGAGGGCAGTGAGAGTCTAAGAACCTGGAAACTGTAAGGAGCTACTAGCTGATAAGTTATTTGCCAACACACAGGTCACTAGGCAGACAGTTTTAGGCAGGCACCCAAGTACAAGCTGACACATAGGCCTACAGACAAACACATTAGTCAGGCTGACAAAACCTCAATTCAGGCTCAGGCTAGAGTCCTTGTCCTCAAGGCCATAAGTATGCAGAATCACACAAAAGTGGTACTCTACCAAAAATAATTATATAACAGATTACTTGACTATTTACTTTGGGGTTCCCTGGACATCTGGTATAAGCTATAATGAGCTGACTCATACGCCCCCATGTCTGGTGTCAGTCATGTTTTGCTGATTCATACTGGATGTATATAAAAGTATATGTTAGCAAGATATAATCTTGGCCTTACAGCCTTCTGTTCTCAACACCTTCACAAGGGGGGTGGAGGTTTCCATATTTAAATATTTAGAAGTATAGTCAGGGTTGTCACAGAAGCTTAAATATACTTCCAAATCTTGGTACCAAATTATGTTTGAATTTTTGCTTGTTGTGACAAAACCTTAAACTTAATTTCATATGAATTATAATGCAATTTATGATTATATATATAAATATAGCCAGGTGGTGGCAGCACATACTTTAACCCCAGCACCTGAGAAGCAGAGGCAGGCAGATCTTTTGTTTGAAGACAGCCTGGTCTATAGAGTGAGTTCTAAGACAGCAAAGGCTACACAGAAGAAACCCTGTCTGTATATAATCATATATTGTGCAATTTATGGAGGCACACCAATATCTTATTTGTTCCTCACTCTTATCATGATGTGTATATGTATTAATGTATGGTTGAATATATATTATAATATATCCTTATATTTTATATGTATTTAACCTTATTTTACAAGTCAGAAACTGAGAAACATCAGAGGACTCATCTGCAGTGTCATATAAGTGTTGGACCTCATGTCCAGTGACTTGGATACTTCGGATTGTTTTTAAGTTCTATTGAGTAAATGCACAAAAATTAAGCAACACAGCAGCAAATAAATTCATTAGCAAATGTTTGCTGAGTGCCTACTGTGTACAGCACAGTGCAGGAACCTCATTTTCCGGGTGCTTAGCAGCACTTTCGAAAGCCTGGGATGTTTTATAGTTGCGTTTTCATCATTATAAAGGCATGACCCTCTTCTGGGCTTCCAGCCAAGCACCAAACAGCATGAGATAATGTGCAGAGGCTTATTCTTGTCATCTGATAATTTATAAAAATGAAGTTGTCCGTGAGAACGATTTCTATAAATATATTTTTTTATATATATAAAATATTTTACTTTGGGAATTAAACCATTTGTTTTCCTGTATTTTAAGGTTGTTGATGGGTTTGGACTACTAAGGCATTGTGGTACCTGACATCCCTAGTGCCTGCAGGTTTTCCTGGGAGCTCCCATCACTTTGCAGGAACCAGATTATCTTTTTGAGACCACCTGGGGATAACTTATTAATTTGTTAGTTTACCAGTTTCTAATTATCTTGAATGACTCAATGCTGTTCCCAAGGTGCTATGGGATGTAGCACTGTAAATCTGATACTTGTTGGTAATTCTTTTATGAGGAACTCTAGGAGAGTGTCTAGATGGGAACCCCAACTGAGCCGCTTTTCTCCTTTTCTCATTACCTTCTATTCACAGCACTTCCTTTCTTTTGTGTTCAGAAGAGAAGAAATAACACATGTGAATTATTGGCTGCATAGCAGAACAATGGCAACATCAGAGACATGGTAATTAGGAGGTGTGTAGCGGCACATATTTGTCACAAACTGCCAATTAATCTTGATGATAAGAAACAATCAATTCCTACTTCCGTTGCCACTACTTCAATTGTCACTACTTCCTTTCTTCAGTAGAACCAGGCAAGCATCAGTGATCTCTGCACTTACGCTTCTTTTTATGTTTCCCCTGGCCACATCTTCTCCCTTCTCTGGAAGATGTTTCCTGGAGACGGTGAGGATTGCTGTGTCTAGTTCCTGAGTGTGATCAACACACTTGTTATTTGTCCATGATATACAACATGCATGAAGCATTTGCTTGATCCCTGTGGAAATATGTGGAATACCTTCTAAAACTTTTAAGCTGATTTAGTCCACATGTGAGCTTGGACATCCCTAGAAATCACTGCCATCTTTATTTCTCTTGCATCAACATTACTTCAGTAACTTTTTCATCAACTGCTAGTTTAAAAATACCACCTTAAAAGAGCAAACTAGAGTGGCCATATGATTTGCCAAGATGTCCCTGCTCTTCGGTTTTTGGGTACTTGAAACTCTCAGCCTTTCAGTTGACACCTACACTGACCAAGTGCCATGTAATGTTTTCAGAGACCTGTCTTTGTAGACACAGGATTTGCACATCTTGACTTTCTGTTCATCCTCCAGTCCACTCTGCAGGGCTGCACAGAAACTCTGCACCCAGACCAGTTGTCCTAGGACACGATGTCACGCTCAGTCCTCTTTGTTGTGACTCTTGGCACCATTTCATCTTTATTGCCTACTCCTTTTTCTCTCACCTTTCTTCTACCAAGTCACTTTAATTTAAAGAATGTCTTGCAGATATTTAGTGTCAGAGTTCCTCAAGACTAACTTTTATAGTGTTGAGAGTCAAGGGTCACCATTCGAAACAACAGCTAAAGAAATCCTAGGGCCTACTTGATGTCTCCCCTTGCACCAGCTTAGTAAGACTTTTACCCACACACTGAGATTATTGGGTCAGAACCTTCTGCACTTTTCTGCGTCTCAGTAAATGACAGCTCTCTTCAACTACTGATGTTACAAAACTGAGAAACAACTTCATTACCTAATCTTGTCATCCTCTCTACCCAATGGTCACTTTATTTATGAATCCTCCTGAAATTTCTTCTTCCTTCTTTCCACTCTCACAAGCTGAGTTGAATTTGCTGTGACATTTATCTTGGGTTAGTGCATATCTAGATCCTAAGGGAGCTCCTTGAACCAACAATAGACCTCTCATGGCAGACAGTGTGTATACTGAGTATCTCAGTTCCATCCTGCAGTACAGTACTTTAAAACTTGCCTTGTATTGGGGTATCTCTTATGCTACTGGTGAAGAGCTTCTTCTTGTCACCATGGATACTGTACAGAATCTAATCTCTGTAATCTTTCCATCTCTAGGGTGTACTAACCCAGATTCTTTCCGGAACTTCTTAGGATCTTGCATGTCCTCACCCCCTCTCTTGATGTTGTTTATGTCCATTTTGTCCTGTTTCCTCCCACTTCACTTAAGAAGTAACAGCCTAGTATTCAAAGCTCAGTGGAGATTTTACTTTCTCACAGTCTTTTCTTAATCATTCAGAATCCTCTTATAAAATCTTGTTGGCCATCTCTTCTCTATTGTTGACATTTAGACAATCATGAAATAGTTTCAATGACAACTCGAGATCTTTCTCATCTGTTATAGTTCATGCTTAACAACGAGCTGTATTTATGTTGTGCATTACCATAAACATGTAAATAGTTTGAATAAGAAACCTTTTATGTATATGCATTAAGTGTTTGCTGTAACAAGAGGTATTTTCAATGGTAACATAAAAATGGTATTTCTAAAACAATCAGCAAAACAAACACTAGGTGTCTTAGCAACAAACTAGTAGATGTACTAAAATTACAGATAATTCCTGTGCTTATATAATACTTCCATTAGGCTCTGAATTCTGATCAATTTATTAGCAATACCTTTATTACCAAATAATGTTTGCTATCTCAGGCTTTGAGAAACTGGTTTTTCATTTTTAAAGATTTATTTTAAGTGTATGTGTGTTTGTGTGGGTATTTAGACAAGAGTGCATGTGCTCCAGAGGTTAGATTCTCCCTCCCGTGGATGCTAAGAACCCCATTGGTCCTCTACAAGAAGGGCACATTCTCTACACTGCAAAAGCATCTCTCCAACCCTAACAAATGGATATTTCTCTCTTTTTGAAACTATGCTTACTGTAGATGAGAATGCTCACAGGTCAGCATATTAAGCCTACAGTTGCCATTGAGGGTCTAGAGAAAATTCATTGTTAGATTCTACATATTTAATATTTTAACAAAGTGAATTTGAATGAGCCATTAAACTTGAGTTGATTCTTTTTGTCCTTGTATTGTTCATCTTCTTTAACTTCAAATATTTCATAAAACATTTTTCAGGTTTTGCTTGAATGTAACATTTCTCTATAATATGGATTTCAACAACATGCTATATTGTCCTTACTTTGGGTGTGTCTTTGCTTATACAAATCATGAGCATCTCACATCAATTTACAGTGCCAGTACTGCACAATGTTGATTTTAGGCCACCCTTAATTTACCTGTGTAATAGGTGTTTCACTCCATAATATGTTATCTTACTACTGTGCTAACAGGCACATAAATTATCTCATGACAAGTTCAGCTCCCTTAAAATATTGATGAGTAAGCTTGGTTTCTTTGGAAACTTAGATTTTTTTGTTCATTTTTAATAAATTAAAACTCTTCTCAACTAGGTTGGTAATGAGTTTACATCACAAAATCATAAAAAAACCTAAAATTTCCTGATTTTTTCCAAATACTAAGTCACTGACTGTGTTTGGTACTATAAAAAAAAAAATTTTAAGGAAGTGTACCATCAATTTATCACAAAATAAAGTCATCTGAGAGGAGAACACTTAATTAAGAAAATACCCCACAAGTTCAGGCTGTTGGCAACCTGCAGGTCATTTTGTTATTCAGTGATTTATGGGAGATGACCCAGCCTATTCAGGGTAGTGCTAGACCAGGGATGGTGATTCTGTGTTCTATAAGCAGAGTGAGCAATCCATGAGGAGCAAGCCAGTAAGCAGTACCTCTCCATGGCCTGCAATAGGTCCTGCGTCTAGGTTCCCGCCCTGCTTCAGTTCCTGTCCTGACTCCCTTTAGTGACGGATTAAGATGTGAATACATGAACAAAATTAACCCTTTCCTCCCCATGATTTTTTTGTCATGGTGTTTCATCACAGCAATAGAAACCTTAACTACAAAGGAAGATTGTATTTTCTAAAATAAGCGTCTTAATGAAAAAAGCCCTATAATTAAACTGAAACTTTTGGTTCCCAGGTGTTCTTGTGCTCTCAGTGAAACATTTCCTTTCACCTTGTGCTCTCCTGTATCAAATTCTTCTTGTCTGAAGCTGAAACTGAGATGCTAAAATATCTCTGGGCCCTATAGGATGTGCAACTTCATATTGTTCTGAAGAGAACTGATTCTTTTGGGTTAAGTGTTTATTTTATATCGACTAGAGTGAATAAACACATACATCCTGGTAAGGAGAAAAATGTTAATCTCAGGTATACTCTGTTCTGGACCACATGAATCTATGCTTCTGAATGGAATGGGTATCCAGAAAGCATTGTTATCATTTTTAGCATACCAAGGGACAGGGAGTTGTGTGACCATCTCTGTGTGGTTGGCAAGGGACAATTGAATTCATCCAGATAAAATAATGCTAAATGCAAGCATGAATGTAGCATTCTCTTAGCCAGATCTTAGTTGTTGTTTATAGTAGAAGTTTTCACTTTTTATGGCTACACATAATCTTCAATTCTTTAGTGATCTTTAATTAATTATTAATGTATTAATTTTTTACCTTTTCAATTAACAGTAATGTTTTTCATAACAATTGAGAACAATATGATGGTTTAATACATTTATATAATATGTGCATATCATTTAAAATAATTCCTCATGTCTTTTTATACTTATTCCCAATTCTCACCATCTCTCCTCTGCTTCCCTCTCTTTAGTCTTTGGTGATGAGTGTTTGGATCTTCTCCGTTTTGTGAGCACATTCCTAGTTCCTATATACCAGGGAAAGAACTAGATTTTCCTTCCTATTTTTATTTTACTTTGCTTAAGTAAAGTGAGTTCATCTTTCTAATCCCATTCGGTATTAAATATCCAGATTTTATTCTTTTCTACACGGATATAGTATTCCATTTTGAGTACATACTACCTTTTCTTTAGGTCTTCATCCGTCACTGAATAAGTATGTTGATTTTTTATTTTGGCTACTGTGACAAGTGCTTTAAAATTATCGTTTATGTGATGATTTTATTTCCTTTGGAAATACAGAGATATCAGAATCACCTGGCTATTGAAAAATCTCATACTGTTCTTTTTAATGACTTAATAATCTTTACTTCCACTAACATTGTTCAAGAATTCCCATTTCTCTGTATCCTTGGCAGCATTTGTTGTTTTGGGAGTTTTCAAACAATAGCTGTTCTGATGGGGTAACATGGTATCTGACGGTGGTTCTAATCGACTTCTCTTTGAAAGATATTAATCTTTATTATTTGTCACATACTTTCATTTGTCTTATTGGAATTGTTTCTAAAAGCAGTGTATATTTTCTTGCTTTTCTAAAAGTGTTCTGCTTATGAATTCCTGTCTACATTCCACAACAAATTCATTCTGATCCTAAGAGCTGTATTCCCTTAATTATGGCCCACTTTTCCTGGTATGTGTTAAATTACAAAAAAGGATACTAAATGGATTGAGGACAATGGTATCGAAGCAGCACATCCAGACTTGATTTCTGGCCCTTTTGTTCAACACAGCATTGGGAATGTGGGTAATTTACTCTGTTTTAGGTCAGTTTACTCAGGTGTAAAAGAGTGTGTCATTGGTACTTCATGCTGCCCCATTGATTAAACGAAATAGTGGAGATACATGGAGAGTTACATATCAGGTAACTAATAAACGGTAGTGATAGAGTTAGTGGGTTGTAAAAATTCTGTCTTCAGGACAACTGGGTAGCTAGTGTTTTTTCCAATACGGAAGAACTACTTTAGTGTTCTTTTGTCTACTTTTAGTGGCTCACACATCACTTCCGAAAGAGTATTTGTAATCTTAGTTCTATTTTGCCTTGGCTTTTTTTCCTCGTCTTGTACTTTTGGTCAAAGTATTTAGTTTTATGGTTGGCACATCTTGTATGATCAATGAATTATATTCATATCATAATCATGTCATATCATGAATCATTACGGTACATATATGTTTATTACAGATTCTTTTGTGTCTTGAGTGACTTTTTTTTTTTAGGTAATTTTTTTCTATTTTCGATTTTAGATGTCAGATACTACCATAAGTTGGTAATGCAATCCAGGGTTACTTTCCTGTGTAGTTTTTCAATCTTACCCAAGCTTTACAAGAGAGAATCTAACTGTGGAACGAGTAAAGCCAGATATAGTGGCTTGGAGTGGAGACTGTCTGTCACTCTGTTTTCACTTTGGAGAACTTTGCTCCCAGTTTGCCTCTGCAGCCCTGCCCACTGATAACTAAAGAGATTTGCTGTTGTTTAAATTCCATATTTCATATTCTTATCATTTTCATTAAAACAGAAGTCAACAGAGTTTCCATTTGTTTCTATAGGCATATGGTTCTCCAGTAACTTGCAATTCTGCTCTGCAAGCTAATAGTGATAAGATACATTTGAAGGAATCAGGATGGTATCCAGTGGAGATGGATGAATTGATTAGTGAAGCTTATCCATGGCTCTGTCTGTCCTGGCACTGTCTGCTCATCCTCATCCATGGCTTTGTCCTGGCTCTGTCTGCTCATTCTCATCCATGGCTTTGTCTGTCCCAGAACTGTCTACTCATTCTCATCTGTGACTCTGTCCTGGCTCTATACTCTACCTATTACTTGGGCCCACCCAGTTCACTCCCCTCAGGTGTCTTCTCTGTTAACAAACACATGGATGTTCTTTGGAAGTTGATAACCTTCCATCTTTATTAATCACCATAAATGCATTAGAAAAATGACATTTCTAGAATATGTTCAAAAATTTATTCTATAATATTAATAATAAAGAGTAAGGACAGGAAATTCACTGACTATTTTCTAATAAAATTTAATCCTCTACTACTACACAAGCTACTATTGAGACATCTTCAACTCTGACTGAAAGAACAATGCTCTTGCAAAATTTTCAAAATTACATAAAGATATATGTACTTGAGTAAAACAAATTGTTGTATTTTTTAACATTTAGATACTTTGAAGAGAGACTTTAAGATATATTTTTATTCCATTTGATACAGTTGGTGTTATTGTTATAGATTTGATATTTTCTACTTCAGTCAAGTTTTTATTTCAAATTTTGTAACTAACTTATGAATTATATTGCTATAGTTACAGATTTGCATATTTTTGTCTAACGATAAATCTAGCTAAATATGTAAAAATCACAGATAGATAAGAACAATGACAAAACTCTCAGGAATATCTGAAAACAAAAGAAATTACATCTGATAATCTGTTTTCTCTAATATGCACTGTGAATTTTTAAATATTATTGTAGAATATACTTTTCTCTAGACTTCTAAATCAACTACATTGATGTTTCCCATCATGCTAATTTTAGGAGGATAGAGTTGCTTATAATGGTGGGAGACGTCTAATTTCAGTGTTCCAATGACTCATGATATCAAAGCAGATAAATATATTGAGTTTGCACAGTTTTCTATCTTAGAGATACATCTGTTAGCACCTTTCAATCTAACAAGGTAAGTTCCTGACATCCAGGGTGGGAACATCAGTAGACTCCAATAGTTTTGATGTCAGCTGTGTTAGAAGTAGGCTTTTTTTTTTTTTTTTTTTTTTTTTATTGTCATAGCTTCTTAGGACTTAGCAGTCAGCCTCCTCTATTTGAGATTATGGGGTTTTTTTGTTTTGGTATTTTAGTCTGAAAGATTTCTTTCTTTATGTTTAGTAATGTCACTCAACAAACACTTATTCTATGACAAATATAAAGAATTTTTCAATTTTATGGAGTCACAGCAATGAAGGACATCAGAACCCTGGTAGCATCTTACCTAAGAAGATGCACATGCATCAGAAACTGAGAAACTGAGCTGAAGAACCCATGTGGAAAGCAGTCCTAAACATGTGACATAAATCCTGTTTGTATTTCTTGAGCAGATCTTTAGGGCAGTGGTTAGATTGGCATTGCAAGACCTAGCATTTAGTTAACAACCTGTAAATGATATAAACTGGTACTGTTGACTGACATTTTATGCTCAAGTGTGATAGATATAAAAAAAACAAATGTAAAGGTAATGATAGATGAAAGCTATACATGGACCATTCCGATCACATTTGTCTCCTTTCTGGACCATTACACAGTAATTTCTGGGAAGGATTTGCTATCAGTGGAAGAGCTCCTGCATAATCTTTGACATTTATGAGTTATAATTAATCTCTTAAAGTAAATACATCTTTCAATCCAGAGACTGATTGTGAGTCTGAGACAACCTAGCTTGTTAACAGAAATTTTGTTTCAAATTTCTACACACTGATGAGATGTCTAGAGGTATAACTGACTGATAATTACCCATTCTTGTCACAGTGTCTGCCATTTTGGATAAAACTGACTTACTAAAAATCTGAAAGCTTTTGTTTGTTTTTGAGGACAAGTACAGCAGACATTGAATGTCTTAATGATTATTTGTTTATAGAGAATAATTTTGGTGAATGTCTAATATAAAGTCTTGATCAAGAACAAGTTTGGAAACCAACCAGAGAAAAGATTTTGATTTACCTACCTGTCACAATGTCTGTCTATAGCACCCCTTTGTCCATTAGCTTCAATACTAAAGCTGGTGTCATTTTGTGAGTACAGAACCTTAGTAAATTCTTCCTATTTTATACCTCAGATTGATGATCTGAGCAAAGTATTATTTTTTAGTACTAAAAACCTATGTTCGTGATGCTATCACCTGTGGTTCAATTCAGAAAAAAAGCAACAGAACAGAATAGGAATCTAATCATCTTCCAGCATTCTTTCTTATCAGGGAGTTTAGCACCTGGTTTGATCATACATCTTAGGAACATTTGTATGCCTTAGGCCATGTCCTTCTTATTTAGCCACATCTAGTATGATAATTGATTATAGAATATATTAGCAAATATTAGACTATCCCAGAGCCTGATGTTCTGGTAGGGTCAGGGATGAAAATTACTCTTAGTTTCAAATGATTTCATCTGATTATGTTGAATGAGAAACAAATGAAAAAATGATTATTCTTCCTTGTGATCTATAAATTTTTATCACAGAACTCAGAGTTTTCAGGGTACAGTTCATAGACTCATTTAAGTATATTTTATTGGCATGGTTATACAATCAATGGCACACACACACACATACACACACACACACACACAGCTTAAATGATTTAAAATTAGTATATCAGCAAGGAAATGAAAATTTTTCTTATTCTCTCATATAAAACTAATTTATCTATTAGTGTGTTAATGAATCATGCATCATAGTGGAAAATACCACTGTGTTGAATTATCTGATGCCTTCCCCCTAAAGTTACAAATTTGTCATAATGGATTTTTAAAACTAATTATTTCAGAAAGATTATATACAAAAATATATTTTTGTGTATAAATACCTAATGGTGGATGCCAATAAAAATGGGTGAAGAGCCATTGCTTTCTACTAGACATGTTAATTAAACAGCAAAGAACCACGTCACACATGTGAGCACCTTTTCTCTTGCTAATCTATTTTAATTCAATTAAATACAACTACTTTTTATTTCAAGATATGTTGTTTTCAATTTGCATCTATTGATTACTTCATAAATTGCAGTCTATGGTAAGCAGGATTTATGATGTGTGCTGCTTACACTGTCTCATAAAATATTCTTAATACCACAGGCTGCATTTATTTCTCCTTAACAATTCTAGGAGTGTGTATGGTCAAACTCCTATTACCAGAGGCATCTTCATAGATTATTTTGTATTAGGAACTACAACTTAAACTTCAAATAGATGAGTGCTGAATTTGATTTTAAAATTGATACTTTAAGACTTTTCACGCCCCCATCTTACTTCATGCTGTTATTAAAATCTCCTGTAACTTGTGGCTTTGGAATGATAGAAGATTTTTAAAGAGGAGGCTCTGATGGTGAAACTACCAGCAGATTTGGTGTTTAACATGGACTCTCTTCCTTTTCCTTCTTAGATTCTGTCTCACCATAGTCTCAGACCTAAATTTAGGAACAAATACTTTTTCTGGGGTTTCTTTTACAAAAGCATTATCCTACTCATGCGGACTCTGTAGTCTTATAACCTAATCACTGTACAAAGAGGTATAACATCCAAACATTATTACACTCAAATGGTTTCTATGAGCTCACGTGGGGGACCCAAGAATTTAAAATATAAATCTATAAATGTGGTATATTTCATAACACACATACATTTGGAATGCATATGTATTATGGATGATAATATATTAGTGTGATAATGTATGTGTTATCACTTATCTCAAACCTCAAAATACATCATTTGCACAAATACCATTTTCTCAAGACAATATAAAAATAGCAGACAATGGGTGAAACTGAGACTTTTTTTAGAATTACTTCCCTTATTCACTAGAATGATTGATGCCACACACCTGCCATTTAGATTAATATTCCATTCTTGGCAACAGTTAGTCTCCATTAGCTTTGGTGGGTAATGTCATCACTGTCCATATGATTAAACGACACTTAGCAATATGGATTTACCCAATTGTGTGATATCTTCCTGGGATGTCATTGCTTTCCCTGTTTTTATAGCCAGAGCATGGTGGGATTTGTTTATGCAATGAAGGGTTCAGATAGATAAATAGGAGAAGGGGGGTTTTCATTTGCTACTGGCATTGTTTAACATTCATAAAAAATTGTTTTATTGCCCAGATGTTGGAAATTTATTAATTATCATATTGGCTCTTGGGCCTGGATCTTGCAAGAGCGATAGTAGATGCCAGAAGCTAAATAACCTTTTGTCATTCTGCTGAATAAAGGATTGTTTGTGCTCTCCAGTTGATAAATTATCTCCATGCCCTGTCGTTATAAAAAGAAACTCATCTTGCTCACTGGGCTGGCAGGAGATGAGAAGGCCATAGAGAGAGCACAGGGAGTTTTCCATTCACAAATCATGTGTAGCATGTGTGCTGTGGGTCCTGCCTTGAAATTAATGTGGAAAGAACCCAGGATTGGGCATAAGATTTTCATTGTTAACTCTTGGTATGTGATGGATCACCACACATTTTCAGCATTGAACTTTGCTTTTATCCGTAGTAAATTATTTTATACCCAGAAGTCAATTCCAGCATGGAGAAATGTATTCTTTTACATCCTTTCAAAAGAAAAGGGAAGCTTAACATTCTAATTCAGGTAAGATAGTATCAGCATTTTCATGATTATTGTGTTAGTTTATAAGAGGTTTGTGCAAATACTTGCTTCAGAGCTTATCATCGTGTGCTGAAAAATCTCAGGTTATCTCTTAAAACCATTGTTTCTAATAAATGATGTGCCAAAGGGCTAGGGGTGTGGCCCAGGTGTTCATTGTCTACCTAGCATGGATAACACCCTGAGAAACATCTGTAGCACTGGACTAAAAAATTTTTTAAATGAAGAAAGAAAAGAAATGTTGGGCCAATAACATGGCTCAGGGTGTAAAAGACTGACAAAGTAAATGTTACAACCTGATTTCAGCCTGTGAATCTCAAGGCAGAGGGGAAGAACTTACTTATGAAGTTGCCCTCTGACTTCCACACTTGCTGGGAAACATACATGCACGAGTCTGTGTGTACTTGCATATGCACTCATCCCTCCCTACACTAAATAAAAGGGGAAAAAAAGAGGAAAAGTATCAAATCAACTTTGGCTGAGATTTTTATTATTAAATTAATTAAACTTATAAAGTGGTTCTAATTTCAGATTACCTTGTAAAGTGGTTCAAATGCAGGAGGTCCTTTCTTCCCATACATCCCCAACCCCACTATCACCCCACTTGTAGGCATTTGGAATAACAGAATTGCATTTGTTCCAAGTGATAATCCTGTGGCAGCACATCACTATGAAAATCCATTATCATTGTCCATGATAGTCTGCATTCTAGGGGCATGAACAGCTATGTACCGCTGTATCTCTAGTCTTACAATGTCAGACAAAAGAGCCTCAGTGTCTCAAACTTCTTTAGACCATCAGCCTATTGAACATTTCCCAACCAAGCACCAGCAGCCATTGACTCCTCCGTAGCTTTGGTTTGTGAGCATGCCATATATTCTTATTATTAAAGTATGTGGAACCAATTCATTATTGGAGTCTTTCACTTAGAAATATGTTTGCATGTTTCTTCCATGTATTTTTATACCCTGATAGCTCAGTTATTCTTATCTGCCGAATAAACATTCCATGGTTTAGATATGCCTGAGTTTATTTGTTTACCTACTTACAAATACCTTAGATGTTCTCAATATTTGGCTGTTATGAATAGAATTGCTATAATATATGCGGGCAGACTTTTATACAAATATAAACTTTGTCCCTTTGGGTGTTTTTCAAGATGGATGACATTTTATGGGCACCCCAACATACATACAAAATAAAACGTACTTTATTTTGTGACAAACTGCAATACTGTTTTCCCAGGAGTACCTTTTGCATTTCTATCAGCAATGGATATGATTTCTATTGTCCCACATTCATGTCCTCATTTCCGTTGGTAGTTTGGAGTCTAGACTATTCTCATAGGTGTAGAGCAGCAACTTTTCTAAATGACCTATTGTGGTGCTGCTAGACAAGTTTCCTTGTGTGTATCACTTATCTACATATTGTTTGGGGTAAGGTTTCTTTGTACATGTTGCTTGTAAATTTTCAAGTTTAAAATATGATCACAACATTATTTTCTTCCCTCCAAACATTCCCATATGCTCCTTCCTGCTCCCTTTCAAATTTATGTCTTCTTTGGTGACTGACTGTTGTAATATGAGTGTATGTAATACATACACAAAACTATTCCTAAATACAGTCGGCTGAGTTCACATAAGGTTACTTGGATGTACGTTTTCGCGGCTGACCATTAGATAACCAGTCAGTGTGCTTGTCCCTGGGGGAGACAATTTCCCCTACTCTCATTATTTCTCATTATTAGTTTAAATTTTAATTGGCTTGACCTTTTATAGTTATTGTATTGGAAATCCTTTTTATATTTTTATTATAATACTTTATGAATCATTTCCAAAACTACATTCTCCATGCTGTGCCTTGTATCCTTTACTCTTATATCTTTTTCGTAGTGTAAGTTAATTTTAATAAAGGCAACATTAGCAGTCCTCCCTTACATGGGTCAGATTTTTGGCACTACATTCCTATACCAGGAATGTCTGCATTCTCTCCAGTGTTGTCTTTTATGAGTTTTATTGTTTTCCATTTTACACTTAAAACTACTGTTCATTTTGTGTAAATTTTGTGAAGAGTCCATGATCTTTGTCAAGATTTATCTTTTACATTTTGAATGTAATGTTTCTAGAACCACTGGTTGCAAAGAATGCTTGCACTTAGTTCTGCCTTTACTACTCAGTCAAAGCATCAGCTAAGCGTGTCTGTGGGGATTGATTTCTAGGATCTCTGTTCTGTCATATTGATGCACAATTGTCTGTATTACACCAGCACCATACCCTCTTCCCTCCCTTGTAGCTTCATAGTAAATGTTATGTACAGTGATGTCAATGATAAAATTTTGTTAATTCTTTTTAATATTAACTTGACTATGAAGGACATTTTAATTTTGCACTGAAATTTCAATGTGTAGTTCCTGTCTGGTCATCGAGATAGGCCTGGCTAAACTAAATGGATTAAAATACCAAACCAAAAGGTATAAATCCTGGGAAGGAACTGGTAGGAAAATGTAGTTTGATAGGGATGGGAGAGGAATAAGAGAAGGCTGAAGAAGAGAATAATCAATATATTATAGACATGTATGAGAATTGTCCACAAAATTAATTGTTTGATAAATGGGAAAAACAAAGAGTCAAATGAAAACAAGATTGACTCTCTAATACTAACCTTCTCTCTTGTATTAATTACTGTGTGGTACAGAATGGGCTTCTTGGAGTACTGTTGCTTCTTTCAGAGTTTCTACATTTAACATTATCTGTAAACAATGAGGTACAGCTATCTTGCTCACTCGTGAATTTTTACCTGCATTGTTGTATTAGCACAATAGTCAAAATGTTTGAAAGAAATTCCTTTAACTTGGTCCCGATGTTAGCAGGAAACTTTGAATATTTTATAGGGCGTTAGAGTGTTGGTGGTGCTTTCTCTCATATGTTACTCCCAAACAGAAGTTCTCTTGTGTTAGGAATTTACTATTTTGTTTTCTTTCCTATAAATACTTTCTTAATTTTTAAAAAAATATTGTTAAGTCACTTCTTTCTTTCCTTTTCTGCCTTTCAAAACCTCCTGTTCAATGTCCAAGGTCTCTCTCAAATACATGATCTCTTTTCTTTAATTGTTGTGATGTATGTACTCTCTCTATGTATCTCTTTGTCTCTGTCTTTGTCTCAGTCTTCGTCTGTCTGTCTGTCTACACACACACATACAGACACACACACACACACACACACACACGCACACACACCCCACAAGCACATGAACCTAAATACACAAATATATCCTGTTCAGTCTGTATAGTGACTACTTGTTCTTGAATAACCAATTAGAGGGCTCTTCCCCAGGCAAGATTTTTTTTTCATTTCTCAGTATTTCTTAGTTGTGTGTAATTCTTTGTATGTGGTTAAGGTCCATGATATTTTCCCCTTCCAATGCTAGCATGTTTATTGATGTTCTTGTTCTGGTCTTGTTTAGAAGCTTCACTGATGAGATCCATGGGTGTAGCTTCTCTGATATTTGTAGAAGACATAACCACACTGGAAACTTCTTGTTTCTCAGGCCCCTACAATCGTTTTACCGTAGCTTAAGCAAGGATTCCTGATTTTTATATGCAGAAATTGTGTTGTTGATATATCAGGTGTCACTGGGATCCACATGATCTCTTGTTCTATGTACTTTAGCCAGTTGTAGATTTCTATATTGGTTGCAAAGAAAAGCTTCTTTGATAGGGGTGAGAACTACACTTATCTGTGGATATAAGGATGAATGCTTATAATATAGCGTTGGGTTATGCTAGTTTAGTGAAGTGGCAATTGAACAAATAAATGATAAAATCATTCATTACGATGTCTTCAGACATCGTCACCATTATTTTACTTTCCTTCCTCCATTTCCTGGATTATCTCTCTCCCTCCACATGGGAAGCCCCAGTTCCCCATTTCCTTCTTCAAATAACCTGCATTTTGCTATTTCCTTTTTTAATGCCCTCTACCCTCATGACCTCTTACTTTTTTCTGTTCAGTTCATAAACAAATTTTGGAATGGATCATTTGTATTTTCAACTCTAATATTTTTAAGTTACTGATATAATCCTGATGTCTATTCTCTGTCGATGTTTAGTCGGAAAAGATTCTTCCGCATTCTCTGGGCTTTCTCTCTGAACTGATTGTTTCTTTAGCTGTGTGTGCAGAAGCTTTTTAATTTTGAGGTTCCATGTGTCAATTCTTAGCCTCATTTCATGGGCAAAAGGAATCCTATCCAGAAAGTTGTTTCCTACGTCTAAGTCCTTCATGATACTGCCTGTATTTACCTTTAGCAGTTTCAGGGGCCACATGTAGTTCTTTGATTCATTTATAATTAGTTTTCTTATTTTTTACATGAGGTGAAAGGTACAGGTCTAATTTCATTCTTTTATGAGTGAGCATCCAGTTTTCCCACAATTACTTGTTGAAGATGCTTTCTGTTTTTACAAGTGTATGTTTTTTTGTTTATTTATTAAATATCAGCTGACTATAGTTATGTATCAGTGTTTTTAAATTCACAAAGTACTGACTTGAAAATGTAGTTCCAGTGCTTTTGCCATGATGAAACATACAAAATTAGTGACCTCATGTGATTTTGTTATGTGTTTGAGATGCTTTCTATGGACACATACACTATCTTTCTACTTTGTTGGTCTTCACTTCATTCAAATACCTTTTAGTAGCAATTCTGCTACTTGGCCATCATTAAAAATATTGATGTAATTATCTCTGACAGTGACTTTCTTTTGCACTAGCAATATGCTTTAGCTATTTCTATCAATTATTTTATAGTACATAGTATGTTAATGTAGGAGGGGATCTATATGTACTTGTTTGTTGCTGGTAGTTTGAATGAGTTAACTCATGGTTATCGTGGACCTAATGTAATGCCATGAAAAGAGAAGGTAGAAATTAAAAAGAATTATAGCTCCTTTACTTTAGGGGAAAAGAAGTTTATTTACATCTGTTGGTATCTATTTCTCGTCCATTCTGAAAAGATTTCTCTCATCCCTTCTCCTCTGATTGCCATTATTCTTATTTCTTAACTACATATGCATCAATTCTACTCACACTGCTTTTTGATAAAGTTGCTTGGTACTCATAAAGTGGACGAATTTTCAGTGTTTATCTTATATATGCTTCAAATACATTGAGATACCTACACTATTTTTTCTTTCTATGTTTTCCTGTTTCTGACATTTTCTCCTCTCTCACTTCATAAATCACAGATGCTTTTATGACATTTCATTAAATTTCTTCTTCTCTGTGTATGTTTCTAGAGCAATCACGCCATCTTCCGTGGCTTGAATTTTAACTTTTAACATTGTGACTCCCATGTCTATACCTTCTGCATAGATCTACCTTTATGAACTGCATAGAGGTACCTTTATTTGTCTTATTGCTCTAGTACTATGATAACTAGATATGGAGAGAAGGGACAGCCTTGGAACTTTATTTTGTTACAAGGCATGTGACCATATTCAACTTTTATATTTTCAAGTATTTCAAGATAATCCAGGATCATCCATTGTTGATATGTATGCCTTTCAATTGACCTGAAATGACATTCTTATGATGCTGCTGAGTATGTGTTAGGTTTTCATATTGTGATTCATCTACAGATAATTTAGTCTAGTCTTCTCCTATGTACTTCTGATTCAGGACGATTTGTGTGTGTTGTATTCTGTTTGTGTGCTTCTGCATGTGCATGTGGAGGCATGGGTAGGCAGGTGCTGTGTTCTACTCCTTCCACCTTATTCATTGAGTCAACACTTCTCCTTGAAACTTCAGCTCACTAAATAGACAAGGCAGGCTATCTAATCAATCCCAGAAATCCTTCTGCCCTTTCCTCCATGGTGCCATAAGCCTGGCAAATGATAAAGTTTGGATTAGAAACCAACATTGATTGGACTCAGTGGCTTACAAAAAAATTAGAAGAAAAAGAAAGACAACTCAAAGCTGGAAGGATGTACTGGGAAGAGAGCCTAAGTGTTGAAATGATTAAGATGCATTTGGCAAATCTATAAAAAGAATGGAATAAAGGGAAGTGGTCTTTTGGCATCCTCTTGTGTAGGAGATAAAAAACAAAACAACCATGGTGTGAGAAAAAATCCTGTCTCTTTAGTGCTAGAGTACAATTTGAGAATAGAAGAAACAAGTAGACCGGGGGTGGGGGGGACCTCAGTAATGCCACGTGAAGTCAATCAACGTTCAGACATGCTAGTGTGAGACTTCACGAAGCCACAGTTATGTAGAGAAGTGACTAGGGAACTCAACTCCTATCCTGGTGAGTTACATCCGTAAGATACCAGTTCTCAAAACCAACATGCATCATCAGAGATTGCAAACAGACAAAGGCAAGGTACTCCTGTCTCACGTTAACACTGGTTTGTTCCTTTGCTTTTCAATCACTCACTCCACTTTGGTTTTCATGAATTACGGTCTCCGTTTCCAATCCCTTTATCTTTGCCTGACCCTGATCCATAGAATAGTTGAGCTCTTTTGCTTTAATGCTGATGCGTCCAGAACTTCCTAGATTGATTCAAATTTATATACTATTGATAATAGCAATGGCAGTTCCCTCACAGCATTTATTGTTTACCACTGTTCTATCTGCTGTATGCACTACAGTGCAGTAGACCTTAGCTGTATGCTGATGAACTTGCTGTGGCTTCAGTGCTGAGTCACAAAGCTTCTAAGTTAGAGCTGAATTTGGATTTAGATCTTAATGGAATTCACAGCTGCTGCCTCTGTGCCGAAATGTACTACATGCTTGCTAGCCTTTTATCTATCATTCTCATTGTGGCACAGAAGCAGGGGAGTGTCATGATTATTTTGTAAATTAACAAAGTATTATGGGTGCTAAATAGCCTGAAGTTGGACTAATGAAAGTCCAGGTGCCTTTGATTCCAAAGCCCTTTCTGTATCACCATGCCTGGGGGCTCTCCTTCATCCTGAACCACCTACCAATCCACACTGGATGTTATTTGTTTATTGACTTATTTTGGGGAACTGGGATTGACATGGGAACTCTTGCGAGCTAGGCCAGCATTCTACCACTCAACTAATCCCTGAGCTCACTTTTTACTTCATCTTATGGCACATGGTCACAATTCCTTATTGAGGCTGGCCTTGAACTTACACTGCTCTTGCCTTAGTCAGTGAGTAGATGGGATTACAGGATAGCACCAGCACTCTCCATTTTGTTTTACATATTCAGAGAAGGAAGAGATTGAACACACTGCAAAGTTGAGTGTGCTATCATCCTGCACATTAAAAGAAGTGAGTCAGAAAATGAACAGAAAAGATTGTAGTCATGTATTGGAAAAAATACTTTTAAAAACCAATAAGTCTTGAGCAGTCACACAGAAGTTATTTGTGATGGAAATTTCACGAGGAAAATAAGTTTAGTCATTAACTATTTAACCAACCAAATGTACATCATCTTTATAAACTTACATAATCTGTATTAATACTTTCCCACTACAAGCATTGCCCATTTGTAACCAGAAAAAAACATTACTGAGCCATTACTCAAGACATTAGTCAACTGGTCCGACCATTCACCTCAAATGAATCTACGTTGATCCTAAGCCAATTCTTGGGTCTTTTTTTGTTGTTTGGTTGTTTGTTTTGGTTTTTGTTTTGCTTTGTGTTGGTTTTAAGTCAGAAAATATATTCAACATTACTTTTAGACTTATCTTTATATTTATTTCACTTTGTAATCAGATACTTAGATTATAATTATTTTCAAAGCTCTGTTTTTCATTGATAATACTTTTTTCCTCTTCTGTAAAGACTATTTCTAGTTTATACTCCAGACTTGATTTTTTTGTTGTTGTTGTTGTTTGTTGTTTTATTTTGAGACAGGATTTCTCTGTGTAGCCCTGGCTGTCCTGGAACTCACTCTGTAGACCAGGCTGGACTCGAATTCTGAAATCCACCTGACTCTGCCTCCCGAGTGCTGGGATTAAAGGCGTGCGCCACCACTGCCCAGTACCAGACTTGATTTTAATATACTTTTTCTATAAAATTTATTCATCTTCCATTTCTATAAAAATAGTTAATCAGCCAACTTCTTATTGTCTTCATTCCATCTAAACTCCATCTACCCACAAACTCCATAATTTCACTCAATGAAAGTCAAAGTAACCAATTATTTAAGCATCTAATTCTCAGCTGATAAAAGATTTTTACTTTTGATTGGCAGCCTTGCCACAGCTGAATATTCAGAGTTCCTCATTTAAGCCTGCAGAGGAGGTATTAGATCCCTAAGTCCCCTCAGCCTCAGTCTGCCTTCCTTCTCCTTGTCAAAGTTTCTTTTCCTCGCTGGCTTTACACAGACCCACAAATAGATGTTTCTTTTGTTGACTCTCCTAGTGCCTCCACTAGAAGGGAGTCCTATCCTACAGAAATGCTTTCTTCCTTTCTTTTCCCATCCCCTTCCACTTATCTCATTGGTCTAATTTTCTTTTCACTAGATTTCTTTTGAATGTCCTTTAATTTGGTCCCTTAATTCATGAACTCACAAAAGCTGCGTTTTCAAATGTCACTACTAATCTTTCTCACTAAATCCCAAAGCCTTTTATTCTGATCTTATCTTCACTCTGGATGACTGCAGAAATATTTAAAAAACCCTGTCTTCATTTCTGCTACATTTAAACCAGATCATGGATCCTAGCCTAGAAGAATAGACAAAGGTTACTAGCATTTTTAGATATATCCTTTAAATTAAAACAAACAAACACATGAAAGCTTGTATGCTTCATTTCTTGAGACCAAGCTGTGGCTATTTCAAGCTTTAGCTCAGTCTTATGCATGCATGTTTTTAGAAATGGGAAAACTGAGAATTAAGTATAACTACATTTGTATGTGTAATGTTCCATGATATTTTTGTTTCATGTTTTTTCAGGGCCTGGAGGACATATGTGTTATCATAACCCATTTACATATGGAAGCTAGCCAGAATGTACCAACTTTTTCTTCATTCTCAGCCACTTTTACTGAATATTCATGTGTTTCTAAATAATAGGATTGAATGAATATTATGAATTGTCTATGCATCAAAATAAATTTCATATATAATCTGACAGAGAAATTACTAGCCAGCTATGACTATTAAGTACTTGAAACATTTTATTTCTATGTGCTTCTTGTATTGCGTGTGGGGGTGGAATTAACTCATGTATGATGTTTGCATGTGTGTGCAGGATTGCATGTACACAGTGTGTAGGCCTGCATTTGTAGGTCTGAAGTTGACTTTCTGCGTCTGTTTTGATGGCTCCTACTTTATTAGTTGAAGCAGGGTGTCTCACTCTCACAGAACCTAGATAGAGCTCACCAATTTGGCTACTCTAATGAGCCAGGTTGTCTGATCTTTAGAGCTCAGGAATTAAAGGTAATTGTCCAGTCTTTAAGTAGGTTCCATGGAATCTAAACACTGCTGTGCACGCTTGCTTGACAAGTGTTTTTTATTCACCCAGATGTCTCTATAGCCCTCTTTTTTTATGTTTGCAAATATAATTGTTAGTCAGTTTAAGATGACATATGTAGTCGACACTCTAATATTAATGGACCATGATGGTTTGTGTAAGTTATACTATGGCCATAGCTGTAATCTAGAGATTGATAGCCACAGAAGATTATGTTTCCTTTGTGTTTCATACTGATGAGTGTTGATGATTTTGCCCCTCATCCCTTCACTCCAAGACTTCAGTTGACAAAGCAAACAACATCTTAGAGTTTACTAGAAAATAGGCATTTGGGTAATTTTGCATTAACTATGAGATATGAAGTGTGGAGATAACACATTTCACATTTCTATTCCTGGATTACTAGCCAGAATAAACCACATGGTCAACATAGAAGCAGTATCAAGGAATACCAATGTAGAAACAGAAGAGAGGAACACAGAAAACCAGAAAGCTACTACAAATGCCACTGGTGACTCTTAGAGGATTTTTCTAGAAAAAAAAATCCAAATTTTTCTCTTTAATAGAAATGACCTCTATTGTCTGTTTATGTATAGTTCACTAGATATGTCACATATAATCTGACAGAGAAATTGCTAGCCAGATATGACTCTTAATACTTGAAATGTTTTACTTCTATGTGCTACTATTAGGAGGAGAAGTGCTACTTTTATAGTATTTTCACAATACAATAATTTTATAATATAATACAAACTTTTTTTATAATATGATTTTCTCTGTATAACTACTTTGGATTATTTTCCCATTTCTGGTTAAATTGTTGTTATAATTGAGTAAGCCACACATAACTGTTACAGTTCAGTTGGATGTGTATTCTCCACCCTAGGAAAGCAAACACTGAAGAGTTGGGAGTCATCCTCTCTACTTACAGATAATTTATTTCTCTTCTTCTTTGTATTATCCTGTTGACTACAGAGGTGAAGTTCCAATCTAGCAGAGACTAGCATAGCAATTAGCACTGTTAGGAGCTGTAATCACCAGAAGAACTCAGTGCTTATGAGTGTTGTGGCTACTATCTTGTTTCTGAGATACTGCTGGTGTTAAGGTCACCTGCTTTTGCAAAGTGAAGCCTGTGATTATATTTGCTCAAATTCACCTATGCCTATCGCAGAGGATTGTTATGAAATCAGAAATTCATGGTGACAGTGTTGAACCCGTGTTTTAGACCATAGCATCATGAAAGATTCTTTAAGGTGCAATTATTAAGTCAAATGTGATTGCACCAATTGTAATCAGGTACTGTCGGCTCTAGAGGATGGAGTCTGTCAGGAAAGAAGCATTTCCATGTTAGTGCTTTTTAAAATGACTTTAAAGAGAGCATTTAAACATACTGAGCCTTGCCTTCTGCCCTGAGAAGTGGGTTCATTCTTAGCATGTAGGATTGCCACGTGTCTAACTGATATCTTATACATATTGTTTGCACATTACAGCTGGCTATTATGAAAGATCTGTCATGTAGCTTCCTGTCCCGATAGCATTACCCTTTCCTTTGTTAAATTGCTTTTGTTATTAGTCATTTCCTGTTAGCTTTTCACTTGGCTTTGAGCATGTATACCCCATTCCAGAGGGCCCCTCTTCACTTAATCTCCATGTGACTTTACGGTGAGTTCTCAGTCTTCATAGTTAGAGGATTTGAGTGCCTCTTCCTGTGCTCAATATTGAAATTGTTCATCTCTCTGTCTGTTTCCCTCTTTTCCTAATATTTTTCCAATGACACTTTCATTATGATGTTTGCTATATACGCCATTGAATTATGGTTATTTGTACACGGTTATGACTATCAAAATTTTAGGTTTTTTAGGACAACAACAACCATCCTAAGAATCAAATAAAATGGTTGAAAAACAAAATCCACACTAAAATTAGCTAATCTATTTTTTACCAACTAAAATCTCTGAAAGACACAAAATGCATGCAACAGTGTTTTCTTCTTTATGGATGAAGATACAAAGTTAAGGCCTTAAGTATCTATGGCCTTATGAACAGAAAGCTGCAGACTCACAGCTTAAAGTACAAGTTAGCCTGTGTCTTATAGTTGTGTTCTGGATCACTGCCTATAGCTACTGTCCACACCCTATTAATCTAATTCACAACTCTTTATTTTGGATACTCATCATAATGTCGAGAGTCAAGAATTTGATTAAAATATGAATACGTTCAAATGGTATTAAGAAACATGCTTTTATTCATGAATAACTCATGTTATTCACAAAAGAACTAAAGCACAGGGTGACTTACCTCTCCCCAGTTATGGGGCAGGCTGTCATGAGCTCTTGAACATGGCTTGAGGTAGCCTCTAACCCATTATACCAAAACTTTGAGCTTGAGCTTCCTCCTCCTCCTCCTCCTCCTCCTCCTCCTCCTCCTCCTCCTCCTCCTCCTCCTTCTTCTTTGTGAAAAGATCTTACTTATCTACATTGTGTATATGGTTTTTACATTATATTTTCTAGTTATCTATATTATTTTACTTTGAATTTAAACTATGTTTTGAGGTGGCTTTGTAAAATGTGCAAAAATTGCAGTAAGGGAAAATCACAGTCAAAACAATCATATAAACAAACAAAACAGAGAGCATAAGAATATGATTGCTTACAAGGACAGAGTTCAAATATTCTTAGGCAGTGAAAAGGACAAGACCTCCAAATTGACTGCAATATCTTTACACTACAGTCCAGTAGACATACAACGTGTTCTGAAGCATACTATTCCTCAAATAGAGAAGACCACCTGCATGAGGAAGATTTGTTCACACACCCGGATGCTTCTTAAGGTAGTGAATAGCATCATCCATCAAATTGCAGACTATACGAAGAATACATAGTAAGGTTTTTGGTTGTAAATCAGCAGCACAATAGAAGTCACTTAAGCAGTGTGCATCCTGTCTCTCATTCAACCATCCGTTTTTATCCTCAGTACATCTCAACATTGGCTGATTAAGCCTAGTTTGAATGTCAGCAACCTGCAAGTAAAAGAACTAAAGCCCCACTAAACTGACTTGCTGCTAGTTTTCTAACTTCATCAGACACCCAAATTTGGATGAGATGGTCAAAACAGGGTGAAAGTAACCCCAGATTGACTCACTTATTTTTGATGAGTACGAGTGAGATCGCTCTCAATATAGTTGCCTATGATTTCAAGGCATGCTTAGATTTCAATATTGTTTATCCAGTAACTATGATAAACCTTTGGTTTTCTGTTGTCAAAATAAATAAAAAACAGATAGTCTGGTGGTTAAGGAGTGCCATATTCTAGAAGAGAATACACAATATAAACAATCACAAGGGTGTTCTGGCAGAATTGAGAATGTGTGTGCTGTTATCAGATCATCTTATTTTGTCTGAGAATGACTGGTGGTTTTGCAGAGTTAAATGCCAATTGAAAAGCTTAGCCCTGGTCTCAGAACTTTAATGCACAAAGCTGTGTGGCCAAGTAGCATCAGAAGAAGTCCTTCCTTGGGTTGAAAATATAAGGTAAACTTCTGCATAAGGGAGACCTTAGGAAACTATTTCATTCAGATAGTGAATTGGTTTCTTTCTATTCTCCCTGGCCTACTGGGTTCTTGAGGGATATGCATCTGCCTATTCATCTATCTGCTAATTTCCGGGAGGTGATCAGACATAACTTTCACAGTAGAGCTTAAGGAAAAATGAGTTCTTATTTTGCTGGTTAGTAATCATTAATAATCAAGATTTAATTCTGTTTTCATTATGATTTCATTATATTTTAACCCAGCTTCCATGCTTGTTTCCTTTATTCTGTGAAAATAACACTTGTAAATATTTGAGGACAATGATCTCTTGAACCTTACTATATTAACAGTGAGCATGCTAAAAGATTGTGTACATCTGAGACCTACCAACATCAGAGTATATTTGTTTTTAAAATACAAATTTGGACTTCTGAGAGTGTTGAGTAGATAAAGAGGCTGTCACTCAAGCCTGAGTTTGATCCCTTAAAAGCACATGGTAAAGGCATGACCTCTACATGTGTCAAGGCATGCCTGCAATACAAAATCAATAATGTAAAAAATATTAAAATAAAAATTTAGGGCCCACATTGCATATCTGAAAGCAAGTAAAAAGTATCAACTGGCAAAACACAATAGTAATTCTCATTGAAACTGTCAGATGTGTTGTTCTGGAATAGCAATGTTGGAGAATGACAGGCTGATTTCTTTGATTCGTTCTTCAAAAATCAGAACCAATAGGGAGCTTGCTTTGCATAACATTTTTGTAGGCTCTTGCTTAAGGATTATTTTTTCTAAGGCTCAAGAAAAGTTTAATATGCCAGGCAGTGGTGGAGCATGCCTTTAATTCCAGCACTTGGGAGGTAGAGGCAGGCAGATTTCTGAGTTTGAGGCCAGCCTGGTCTACAGAGTGAGTTCCAGGATAGCCAGGGCTACGTAGAGAAATCCTGTCCCCCCCCCCCAAAAAAAAAGGTTAATACTGATTTTTCAAAAAGGTAATGGTTTTCTTCAGAGAGTTGCAGAGCTTTGACCCCAAATCCTAAGAAGTGTCACTGAAGCATACAACAAGGTCAACTGAAATCTCCAAACAGGATGTTCTTTAGCCACTGCTGCTTTAAATGCCACTCCATTTACCAGACCAGATGGCTCAATGGCAAAGAAGCTTGCTCAATGGCTTGAACTGGCCATCCTTTTCCTATTCTCTACTCCTCTCAAAACTGCCACTTTTTGGGGACTTGTGGGAAGCAATCTAGAGGAAAATTGAGGAGTATTCTGTCTCTCTTAATTACGACTTGGTCCATGTGATACTGTCCCTTGTGTGGTTGTAAAAAGAGAAAGCACAAAATTTTTAAAAGGCTCACCTGGACATAACACAAACCATTTTCCATCCTATGTTCCTGGCAGTGGCTAGTTATATAGATGGAAGTAGCTTCAAAGAGGGCTAGGAAGGGCACTCCTGCCTCTATCCCAGGGGTCAGAGAGCTGGGAATATCTGATGAACAACACTGAGGATTGATATTGTACTAAACAATACCAGCCTTTAGAATGACCTGAGGCTAATTTGTCTAGTTCTAGCCCTTTTGGTACATATTTTAAAATATGTTGATAATTCTGTTGTTCGAAACTACACATTGATTCCCTTGTATGAAATTTTAAAAAACAGTGAATTCCTACCATTAACTTTTCCTTTCTTTCATGCACTGAATCCTCTTTCCCACTGTCTTATTTTTAGAGGGAACTAATTGAAGATGAATTCATGTTTTTTAAAGGATGTGTTCTAAGAATGATGAGTCTATGAGCACAGGGGTAAGCCATGGAGAGCAGGAAGACAGGGGATCTGGAGGGAAGACTCCAGTAAAGCACTAATATACCAAGACTGCGTTAGGAGGCAAACAAAATTGAGTCTGTGGGAAAGGTATTTGGTGGAGGGATAAAACACCCTGTTCTTTTTAAATTGACATTGAAGTGTTTCTCCTTTATAGAAGCACAGGGCATATTAGATTTATAAGGGGATGAAATGTTATCCTTATGTTTGATTGAAGGTTCTAACATTCTCTAGTTCCATCTTCATTGCAAGAATCATTTTTACTATGTTTGAAAGTACAGAGGTAGCCTAGATAAATATACATGTTAATGCATAAAACTTTGAATATAGCAAGTGAAGGCAAGGAGATCTGGGGTTATTAATATGCTTCTTATTTCTGCAGGATAAGAGTTAGTCTATATAGTCTGTGCTCCATGATATTTGAAGAGAAGATTTAGCCAACAATGATTGAAGGTATTGATATGCCTACCATGGGCCTGAGAATGGTAGTTTAATTACATGTGAGCAGGGAGACAAACCAAAAGAAGCATACAGCTCTGGTTGCTTTCAAAGCTTTGTCTTCCAACCTTGTCTTTTTTCTGCCCCCACACTCAACTGGCTATTTAATTTTATATAGAAATGTTTTCTGCAATATAATCCATTACTGGGAAGGGGTTTGCCCTATTTGTTTTCATGTGTACTATGTACTGGAAGTAAATGTGATTATAGTAGTTTCATTGTTAACCTGTTTATATTTCTTTAAGAGCTTGTGAGCTTATCCTTATAACAGATGTTGTTAACTTTCTGAAGGGTGTATCTTGCTGTGGAGTAATTTTTTCATTATTTTGATGAATGTTTTACCTGTTCTTTCAGAACAAGAAACATGAAAACAAAGAAACAATATTCTCTTTCGGGTAACTGTTCATTTTTATTGGCTCTTTCCTTTACACGTATATCTATATGTGCATACATACACACACACACATATGCATACATATTCCTTTATTCATTTGTTTATGTAAGTGTGTGCTTGCTTGCCTGCATGTGCACTGACTATGTGCCCATGGACATCAGAAGAGGACTTCTGGTTGTGGGCTGCCATGTGTGTGCTTGGATTCAAACCCCAGATGCTATTAACCACTTTAACCGTAACTGTTTATAACACCACTCCCCTAATTCCAGTATATTTTCCCCACTTTTTCTCTCATTCTTTGATTGTGGTTGATTGGTTGTTAGATCTTCATGTTGAACCACTACATTAAATATTTTTTTTATTTAGTTTACCATTTTAATATAGTTATGCCCTTTGAGGGGACATTTTCTTAAATTTTATTTTTATTAGAATGACTATTTATTGTTCCTTAACATTGAATGCTCTTGTTTTATGTAGGCAGAAATATTTTTAAAGTATTATTAATTTTAATTTTCTCATAATATACATTAGAGTTATTTTTAATTTTTTCACTTGCTAATGTTTTCCTCAATCTCCATACATGGTTCTCCTAGAATGTTAATTAATTATTGATTACTTTTATAATTAGAAATGAGGGAATTTCCAGGCCCAAACTATATACTTCAGTGATCATCAGTAGACTTAGCACCATCATTCTGAAACAACAGAGTTCCCCTTAAGTTTTACATTTTCACTATCTTAACACACACACACACACACACACACACACACACACACAGACACACACACACACTTATGGGAAATGTTTGAATGACTTTTTTAAACTACTTATGTGATGTTTTAATTTGTGAGTTAATTAGAAAACAGTGATTTTATTTAAAAACAAAAATCTTAAAAAGAGAAAATGACAAGGAAAAAAATCCCCAGAAGCTCTATAATACTGGACAGAATTAATCATTCATTTTCTTATTATGACAATAAATCTGTTTTCAAGGACCATAAATGCCTTGGGCTGAGCTGTGCTTTGGTGTTGGAGAGGAGAACCATTTTGCTTGGCTTGTTTACCATAGGACAAGTGTTGTGGATAAGGGTTTCTCTTTGAAGACTGCACTTGGTCTCCTCTTTTCTACTAATTTACTAATGTATACTCTGCACAAACCATTACCTTCTATTTTTAAACATAATGTTCCTGTATGTGTTTATTATTACTCTATTCAGATCTGGCCACATTTAGTCCAAACCTTCCATTTTCAGTGACAATAAAATGTATGCTTTCATCCAAATAGCTGTGACTAGTGTATTCTGAATATTTCCCCTAAATTTTCCACCAGTCATATCCAGGTGACGTGCCATGCCTTCACCTGTTGGCTCACACAAGGTGGCCTAGCAGTCTTCACTTAATAATGCTCACGGCTCTCTGCTAAGGCTTTATCTCCTTTGCTTCTCTGCCAAGATGAATGCATGGTCTATCTGAATCTGCTCCATGTCAGCTTCATGTACGAGACTGGTCTTGCATATTAAAATGTCAAAAAAAGTCATTGAACCCAAACTCTTCTCCTAAATAAAAAAACTTTCATTTATATCTCCCAGCTAATTTCATGACATATGTTCTGATTTTCTACTTTTGTGTAATAGCACAGCACTCAATGATTTTCCACAAAAATAGCAAAACGGATGCGCTGCTGATGAAATCTGTCATTTGGAAACTGGGCTTCCCTGGCACAACCCGCTAAGAACTTCTAGCATTTTCAAGATAATGACTCATCCTAGCACTGCTCTGCCTTTTCAGAGTGGTATACCAAACCTTGATGTGTCTAATGAGTGTGTCTATTGGGTGAAACAACCTTGGAGTAACTGTCCTAAAAATCTGTGATGACTGTGCTATGTGTCCTGAGTGGAAGGACTTATCAAACAAGAGCAAGGTTGCTAGCATTATGTCATGTCCTCAGTCATGACCAGGAGATCTTGTAGTCAGTCAGGTGTTGGTAGTTAAGTTTCTGAAACAGAATCATCAATGCTTTTTGAGAGTAACAATTGATTAATCTCATTTATATATGAAATTTAAATATTGACCGAACTCTAAATTTATGATAATCACATTAGAGAGTACAAACATGTTCCTGGAAGATTAGAGACAAGTAAAGGTCTAAGTATAAGCTGAGGTAAGCAGAATTAAGTGTCATTTCCATGCAAACATAGATGGGTGGTAGTAAACCAACACCCCATAAGTGGGTGAAGGCCTGAATGTAATATCTTAACTGAGATATGAATGATACATAGGCTATACAAATGTGGGGTGTTTCACTCACTGAGAGAAGACATAGCTGGAAGGGAGAGCTAGAGTAAATGGAGCAAAATGGAAGAAGAGGAGGAGGAGGAGGAGGAAGGAGAGGGAAGGAGGAAGAGGAAGAGGAAGAAGAAGGAGAGGGAAGGGGGAGGGAGAGAAGAGCAGAGAAGGGGACTATATAATCCAGGCATTTATAGAACAAAATATGTTTTATCTAGAAAAAGCATGAAAAACTCTGAAATATAGACAGAAATTGAGTAGGCATAATTGAGTAGGAATGAGAGTCTGAATGGTAAATTTTAAATTTTGAGGTGATAGTAGAATAAGTAAGAGATAATAATATACCAACTTATAACTAACTTGTTTCCTTCATCCTAAGTAGCAGGATTCCTCATGCATTTGGGAGAGTACCATGGTTATATTTCAGTGTGCGGTATAGGTGTGTGTGTGTGTGTGTGTGAGGGGGGGGAGGGGGAGGAGAGGAGGAGGGGGAGGAGAGTGAAATAAACTCTTGCTGCTGTGTGGTTTATAGAGACTCTACTGAGGCAAAGTTATAAAGAAGAATGCATCCATCTCTGTGAGATATGAGAAATTGGCAATGGAGACGTAGAAAATGTGGTGTGATCCAGTAAGTGATTTGACATAATGGGTAAAGAAAGTTACACAGGATCTAATTTTAAATGGAATCATATGTGTCTGTGGCATTGAATAATTAGGGAAATACAAGAGGAAATAAAGGTTCCATTTGAAAAAAAATCTTACCCAAGGATCATTTAAATGGAAATATTCAGTAGGCTGAAAAAAAAAAAAAAACCATTTAAAAATATTTGTCCTAGATAAGTAGATTTGAAATGTGTCTACATGTGAGTAGGAAAAGAAGCCACAAAGCTTATGACATCATCCAGTAAGGAACTGTAGGATCAACGGGAGATGGTCAAGGAACAAAAAGAAGAAGATGGGGAAGAGGGGGGGCACCAAGATCTCAAGAGAGGGGAGACACTGGAGTTGGAGGGATCAGAAGGTAACGTTATCCATGAAGCTGTGAAGACTGATGATGCTTTTGAAAGAGAAGCATGTGAGCACTGACGTTATCTCCAGTCTTTTCGGAGGAAACTATAAACCAAGATAAATCGAGTAATAGATTCATTTTAGACAAAAGTTGAGATTTTAAGGCATGAATTGCAGTAAAAGAAAAATCAGATAAGCTGTGCCCCATGAAATCTCTAAGATTCATAATTCCTTCAAGAGGTGGTTGTGGAATCTACCATCTCTCTTCTCCCTGCTCAAAGGGTGATAAGTTATAGCAGCTGAATTGTGTCATTAAATCTGTGCATTATTTTTCAAGTGACAACTAAATGTTAAGAAAATGGCCAATCTCATTTCTTTGTACAAACTCCTACTTTTGCACTTAAAGTTGATCTGTGTCTATAAATGTTCTATAGCTTGAATAGGAAATAAAATAACAAAGATCTTACACCTGTAATTAACGAGTAGGACACTTTCCTTGTAAGTGCTATTTGAAATGAGAAACTATAATACATGCAAAGGGAGCAAACAGTGCCAAATAAAAAAAGTATGAAATAGAGCGAGTGAGTTGATGCAATGGGTAACGAGACTTTGCCAGCAAGCCTGAGGATCTGAGTTCTGTCTCTGGGATCCAAATAATAAAAGTCCCTCGAGTCATTTCCTGACCTCATGCCAAACATGCCCACCCCTACTGCACTCAATGCAGTAAGGGTAGAGCTTAAAGTACAAAATAAAACAAACGTTACCATAAACTCTTTCTTTATATACTAGAGTAAATTATCTGTTCAGAAATGTTCCCTGGATTTGTAAGACAAATTGAGAGAAATTTCACTACTCTGAGGTACTTGCTTACTAAACATTAGCCCAGAATGTCTTCCATTATTTAAATTTTTCTTGGGTATAATTTCTTTTTTCTCTAAAGCTCACCCTGGAGAAGCTTAGCCTGAATCGCCATAGATACTGTATCTTTATAGCACAGCCCACCTTTACATGCCATTTGGATTCCCTCTCTCTCTGACTCACACTTTTGTGTAGTTTCTATTTACTCAACAGAATTATGGCTCAAGCTGTGAAAGAGGTACTTCACCCTAATTAGTTGCACAGGTGCTTGTCTTTTAAAATAGAAAGTTTCTGGACTGTCTCCTGAAGAATGTTTGTGGGTCATTCCTCCTTTGATAGATGAACTCACTTTTGAGTTAAGGTTTCCCCAAATGGTCTCTGATGTGAAAAATGCTGTTACAACTTTTGATCCATGGCTGCCTCAAAATTATCAATTTATTCCGTCTTAGATTAAGATCCATGCTCCCTGATCTCCAGTGAAGCTCTCGCACTCTTCCTTATTGGTTGGCTTTGCGCGCTTAGTTTCCCTCAGGTTGTAATAAAGATAAGTACTCTAGCGAGCAGACAGTATGTGTGTGTCAGCTTTTGGAGAACTGTATTCTTTATGACATTGCAATGAGGATAAAGTACTTACAGACAATGGATTTGTGTTTGACACTTTCCGAGACAATAAAGCAATCGCAAGTTGCTAGTACTCTCTCGGGCTCTATGGAAAATGAAGGTGGTCTTGCTACATTTCCAGCACAAGAGAAAGCAGTTTGATTCCTGCTGCACAGGCCAAAATAAAATTCTTGTGCGATCTGATTCTCCTTTGAGCAAACCCAGAGCATCTTCCTAGGAGTATTATTCCCCAGGGATGTCTAGCTGCCCCCCCTTCCTTCTTTCCATATATTTTCTTCCACAGTAAGATTTATTTGCTCTTTTTCCACATTTTCCAACACTGAAGGACTTGTAAAACTCACTGAGCTCCTATCCTCTCTTTCTTCAAATCTAAGTGCATCAAAATCAAACTCCTTTTGACATACAGCCATTACTTACCATCCTACTGCTTTTCAAATTCATCATCATCATCATCATCATCCTCATCATCAGGATTGTGTGAGCCTTGGAACTTACCAGTGAGGTACATCTTCAGCAGCAGTTCCTGTCTCAAAGGACAAGTTCAAGAGCTATTGAAGACTGATACCAAACCCTACCCTCCATGTATATATGCGTGTGTATTGTCATCCAAATACACGTGCTTACACTTCTGCAACTATATATGTGTGCCTACAATTTGTACAAACACACACACACACGTGTACACATACAAAGTGAAAGAGAAAATATGAGAAAGCTAGAGGAAACTGGAAGCTGCTTGACAACCAGGGATGCTACACAAAGTCAGCTCCTAAACCTTTCTTCCTAGGCATATCTGTTCAATGTGACATCCTCTAGTTTTCATAGGAGTGATGCAGTCTACCAATAAGAAGATAGGAAATTCATGAGTTTTAAGACAAATTTCTAAGGGAACACACAGTATCTTCTTTTAGTGTGATGATAAGGACTAAGATTTGTTAATGGTATTAGTGGAACAAGTTTTGTAGTTTTGCACCAAGGCTCATGGAAGAAATATATGCATTTTATATCAGGATCTTGGATATATAGGCATGCAGATGTGTGTGTGTGTGTGTGTGTGTGTGTGTGTGTGTGTGTGTACAGGTGCACATGTGTGCTTTAGCATATGATATGAAGCAGAGATGTTGTTACCCAAGGATTGTTTTACCATGTGCAGTGCCTTCCAATATATTCAATTCTCCTGTCTTATACATTATGGTATTTAAAAAATAACTGTTCACGACCCACTTGGTTCACATGCAAAGAGCTAGACACACAGTACAATTTGAAAGCCAATTTGATTTGTGTGACTCACTGGCAAGTTTCACATGCATCTTTGCATTCTGTCCTTCCCACCACATTCCTGCTCTTGCAAAGACTTTATCATACAGCACACTTTTGTACTGGGCACATTTTAAAGCCAGTAACTCTGACTTTCTTGCACATGAAAGGCAGCACATTATATGAGTGAATCTCCAAATATATTTGCTATCATTATGGATTGAAATCATCTGTAACTATTCCCCTTTCATGGAAATAGAGGGCAAATCCAGATAAACTATGTTTTAAAAATGAGTATTGGAATTCCTCCTTCACTCATTTTTATCTAATGTCCAAGTAAACGAAAGACTGTTTGCTGGGCATTTCCATAACACACTTAAGACTTATAAATATTCTTCACGGGAAAAAACAGAAGAAAACAGTTCAAATATTGATTACCAAAATGACTGCATACATATTTCACCTTGTAGATCGACTTTAGTATGCATCCACTGCTGGCTCACAGTTTTTTTCCTGTTTATTGGTCAATACTGCTGTGCCAACAAAATAAAGTAACCTCTCATTTTACACTAAATTTCATGTCTTCTTTCAGTGAAAATAATACTTCCTCTGTTTTATTAGATTAACTTATTTATTAAGGAGATGCTAAATCATGTAAAATCTGTGTGCCTAATGGTTTTAACCAATTCCTTAGACACGTAAATTACTAGCGGAAGAAATCATCTGTTTTTCCACACTGGATTTAGTTGTCTGATAACACAAATGCTTAGGAGTTGGAGGGCAATCCTGTCCTCTGTGCGCTATTGTGGATGTCTCCTGCTTGCAAGTCATCAGGCGTACTTAGTATTTTATAGAAGTGAGTCACTGAGTCTCACCTAAAAGTTCACCTTTCCTAGTGGGACATCACTAGCGACAAAACCTGTATCTTCCACTTCAGTGATGAATTCCAAAGTTCACCGGTAGATGGGAGTTTTCAAAACACAGAAAGGTGATGGGAGATTGTGAAGGTCTGTATCAATTGAGTTAGGCTGTAAAAGATGGAGAGGTGTCACTAATTCCATTGATCGTCCAGGCAAGTTAAGACTTTTAATGTCTCAACTGAACTTCTCTCAGATGTCAGTCTTGAGGTTTGTTGTAATTTTTCTTTAGTAACCTTGTTGAATTTTTCCACGTGAATTGTGGAAGCAAACTGTATTTTGATAGCTAAAATGGGGAAATTGTTTTAAACGAATGCAGATATTTGGAACAAAAAAGCATCTACAGACCCTCTTCCATGAGATGCCATGGGAGGCATGTTTTAGTGTGTTTCAGCAGACATGCATGGCATCAAGGGAGACTTGTTCAATCCTATTACCCTTTCCATTGCTTTTCACAGAGAGAAATTAAAGATTTCATCCTTAAGGCTTGTTAGATATTTATATCACATTCTCTCTAATATACCAAATACCACAAAACTTGCCAGTGTCTCAGGAGCTATCATGTGTCCTCTTGGTTTTAAGCATATGACTTAAAACTACTGGAAACACATCACTCACTGAGGACTGGAAACTATCATGGCTTATAAGCCACATTTGTAACCTGCAATGACTTTTAAACATATTTTTTATTTATTCTCAGATAATCTAATACATGAAAAATGCTTTGTGCCTGTATTCAGAACCTATTGATCCCTTCAACTCTCGCTCAGAAAAGATTTATGTTTATTATTATATTTTATTGTTTTGCAGTGGTTAAATGCAGAGACCCACGAGGTAAAAGTGCTTAGAATAAGTGACTCAGACTGCTCAGCCCTAAATGGGACTTCCACTCCACCCTCAATAAGGCTCAGGAACGTCTAGAAATAGAGGTCATGAGGAATCTAAGAGCTGGAAAAGTGGGAACAAATGCTGTGAAATGCAATGTCTGTCGGAGACCATTGCCCATCTACTTAGTGGCGTCAACGTCACTGACAGGGACATTTCTGTAGACCAGTGACTGCAAGAGGGAAATGAGTTCGCATATTACCCATCCCGGAACATCTTGGACCCTGACAGCTTCTGTTACGGTGTTTACTCACTTGTCACTCTGTCACAGACCGGATCAGTGATGGCGCACGCCTTTAATCTCAGCACTTGGGAGGCAGAGAAAGGCGGATTTCTGAGTTCGAGGCCAGCCTGGTCTACAGAGTGAGTTCCAGGACAGCCAGGGCTATACAGAGAAACCCTGTCTCAAAAAACCAAGGGGGGTGGGGGGATCCTTCTCATTTAAATTGCCATTTCAAACTTTCTTCTTATGTGTAAGGCCTTCGTGTTTCGTCATCCTAAATATTTTATAACTCTAATCAGATTTCTCCCTGGCTTGTGTTACCATCTGCAAAATTTCTCCCCCCTCTCCTCGATCCCTGCTACGTGACCCTCTCTTAAGCGTTCTCAGCTTTTAAGTCAGAAAAGATGCAGGAAAAAAATGTAGAAACATGACATGACAGATGTTGATAAATTACGTAATCTTCAGAGTTTAAGTGAAAGCTTCCTCTTCCTCAAATAAACAAAAAACCAGAAGAGACAAAAATTTAGGAAAACAACCAAGCTGGGCCCCATCACCACTCGCTTACATTGGATTCAGAGACTTTTCGCATTGCTGGGGTCTGGATTGTGGATTCGTGTTTCTAAGCTCTTTGCCCTCTGGTTGATATGTTAGCCTTAAATAGCTTTAAAGCTGCAGCAATTTTTTTGTGTTTTTAAAAATATTGCATCTGATAGAAATTTCTTTCAACGATTCCCTGATCTGAAAAAGGCTGGGTATACACCACATTAAAAATGATCTTCTCTCTTACATTTATTTTAGGTATAGGTTGATGGAAGCCCGTTTTAAAAAATATATTAAATAAATTTTAACGAGGAACCCTTTATATGTTAACAGAAACCCTTCTTTCTTTAGTTTACTTTAGTTTTTATATTATCCAGTAGAAACACCGAAAATTTCCTTAATATACATTCAACGTACAATACAATATTCTTAGCAAATACAAATCATTTATTGTAGCCATCATATTGTATATTGGAATTCTAGACATATTCCATGCCTTCTCTTTTTAACCTATTACTACATTCTATTTTGCTAGAATCCAGTAACTGTAACTTTACTCTGTGAACCTATTTGTAAAGACAGGAATATTTACACTGTGTAATTTACACCAGAATCTGCAGACCTCCTCATGGCCTTGCACATAGCCCCTAACTGCAGAACATCCATGAACTTCCATTTTAACACCTGTATCTCGGCAGAAGTTATAATCCATAGGTTTAGAATTCTATGTGAATGACAGCAGAATTCGCACATAGCAGCATTGCTTATGCTGATTTCTTTGTTGTTCTTAAACAAGTCTCCAAAGGCCTCTTAGTAAGCAGTAAAGAATTAAATACAATGCATGGTATATGTCCACAGTGATGGAGGATACTCCTGGGAGGCAGCGACAAGATGACAACTGTTAAAAAATGGTAGGCCCTTTCCTTGGTGAAGAGAAAATTGCTTCTTGTGTGTTGAAATGGACTCACTGTAAATGTCGGAAACTGTGAACAGGAGAACCTTTCTGCAGTGTGTGTGTCCAATCCCCCGAGAGGGAATTCATTTTCACCCTCATAGAAATATGCAAAGGTCTTTTTGATGGGGATAGAGAAAGCTTGGCACTAGGGAGGACAGAAAGTCAGCTTATGGAAATCCAATTTCTAATTAATAGGTATGAGGTCGAAAGAAGTTATGGTAGCTTTAATTATAGCAGAGGTTTTGAAAAATTACCAGTTTCTGAATAAATTAAAATAACTGAAGAGAGTAATTTTTCTAGTGTAAAGCACCTATGTGTTTGATAATGCCTATTAGTAATGAGCGTCTGTAAACATCTGTAAGATTTTCTACAAATCACATTGATGGTGTCATTTTTTATACTTGCACATGAATGTATTGCTTTATTTTTATGTTTATATCAAAACAATGGTGTCTAGAAATTTTACTGTTTGGAACTTAAATATCATGTGTTAGTAATTCCACTGTCAGGGTATTCCTGGAAATGTGACCCTTGGGCCAGTCCCAAAGACAGTCACAAATGCAGACTTTCAGTCACTGCCACAGAACTATTGAGTCAGATACTGCCTTTTAAAAGATTTCCAGGTAATCCAGTGCCATCAAGTTTAGAAGGCATTAGATTAGATTCTAGATTTGTTTCTGCTTTAGGGAATCCTGAGGTCTCTAAGTTTGCAATACTTGGCTGATTTTCTTTGTACATAGAAATCCAAAGGAACAGGGCTACCACTTGGCATAGCTCGTCCACTGAGATAACTCTAGAGAAGAAGAAACTGAGTGAAGATATACATGAAAAGAAATTTAGATTGTTACATAGATCCTAAGCAATGGCAAAAATAAGTTTAAATACATGAAGGGCTGTCCAATTAAGGAGGAAACAGGTTGGCTTCATGTAAGACTAGAGTCAGTGGGACAGATGAAGTTGATGTGGAAAGAAAACTTTTGAGGGCAGACAGTTGAGCCATTTATAAATGTTCAGCATTTCCTCGTAAACTTTACCCAGTTCTTTCCCTCCCATAAGCCAGGCTACATACTGATCTCTTGGGGTCATTTTGGAAGATTTTCAAGAAGATGCTTGAACTGACATTGCTTAGAGAGAGGACCTTGAAGGCTGCCCACTCTGAGTAACAAAAGTCTGTTACTAGTTGGGTGTCTCTAAGAGGTGAAACAGAATTGTCTGATGGGCATAAGCAGAGCTTATGGTCAACCATTAAGAATAATTATCTCTGCGCCTTGTATGGATTTAAGAGGCAGATTATATGTTTAACCAAACCAGTGCAAGAGGATGTTCGGAATTCTTTCCTTAGGATTTAATAGTACACTCGTTGAGCCCTCTGCTGGCTAATAACCCATCAGGCACTGATTTTTATCATTTACTTTTTCCTCAGAAATGACAAGAAGACTGTATTGCCCTGGGAATGAGGTTTCTGCATGCATAAAAGAGAGAGGTGCTGAGCACATTCAGGGTGAGTAGATTGAGATGATTCCAGAAAAGCATTTGTTAGAGTTTAAAATTTCACTTTGTATTTTCTTTGTAATAGTGATTGATTTAAATGGCTGTCCTATGATCAATGGCAGATAACTTTAGTTTTAAATAAACAAAAATTATCAACTTGTTCTCAATAACTATGTCTGATAATGGCTCTAAACAGTTTCAGGAGCTACTCTTAGGTCCATGTGTTGAAAATGAAGGGCAATTCAAGGAATACATGCAACCTACTCACATGTGTCTTCTAGTGTTTCTGGGTTATGTGCTTGTGTGTGTGTGTGTGTGTGTGTGTGTGTGTGTGTGTGTGCTTGTGTGTGTATGTATGCATGAGTGTCTGTGTGTTTGCATGTGTGTATGTGTTTGTGTGTTTGCATGTGTGTGTTTTGTGTGCATGTTTGTGTGCATGTGTGTGCACGAGGCAAGTGTGTGTTGTTCATTTTTGAGACAGAGTCTCATTTAGCTCAGGGTGACACATGTAGTTAAGAGAGACATTGGATTTTCTGATCCTCCTTTCTCTATTCTGGGGTTGGGGTTGTAGGTGCATACAATGTTGCAGGATTGCTTGGTATGCATAGTGATAGGGTTTTTTTCACACTGAATCACTTTTGTCAGAATGTAGAATAACAGTGTAGAGTCCAGCACAGGGGAATGCCATGTGATGGACTATACCACACTTCCATTATTTCTAGGTTGGGGCATTTCCAGTACTCATCTGAACAGAATTCTGCTTTTATCTTCTATGGTTCTCTGTCACCTATGCAACCCAGGAATCTATTCTGATTTATTGCACTTAACTGAGTCTTGCTTGTTCTTGAACTTCATACTAGTGAATTGCATTTTGCTTCTTTGTATCTGAAAGGTTTATCCAGTTGTGTTTATAAGCAGGTTATTCCTTTCCATTGCTAAGCAGTATTTCACAATGTTTTCACAATGTATTTCTTTAATGCTGGACAGTTAACCTTTTAGTTTGTTTGTTTTTTTTTTTAATTTCTAGTAATAAAGCTTAAGTGAAATTTTAACTTATCTCTTGTCAGTGCCAAGGAGTGGAACTCTATGCTACTTGGGGTATCTGTAGTATTATAAAAGTTTTAAAAACTGGTTTTGCTTTTGAATAATCAAACAATATATCCTCAAGCAGAGCTTGAGAGGGGCCATTACTGTATATTCTTGTCAATATTTGGTATTTTTAGTTCTTTTGATTTGAGGTCCCATAGAGGGTGAGAAGTGGGATCTCAGTGTAAGTTTAATTAGTAACAGGAAATATTGAGTATATTTTGTGTACTAATTGAACATGTCTTCTTCAGTTAATTATCTCTTCAAATAGTTATGTGTGTGTATGTGCATACATGTATTTAAATATATCCTGACTGTAAACGAATAGAATCACTTGCTATCATTTCTTTGCTGAGATACATTTTAAAAATCATTGAGGTACACATGACTTTGAAACTATTCTTCTATACCAATTCAGCTACTTCGATAATTTTGTCATCCAACTGTTTATTGTAAATTATTTCTAAAAGTTAAGCTCCCTGTTTTTAATCTGATAACCTTTATTAATTAGATACTCCCCATGTACAGCTGGATGTAGTTGCTAACTGCAATAAGCAATGCTGTTTCTGTCTTCAGAATAATTATTATTTTACATATTTTGCAAACAGATTTTTCTGTATTTCTGTTTGAATAGCTGTCATGTTTATTCATAATGACCGTGTATTTCCTTTTATTACCTTGTTATTTATAGTTCCTTTCTGTTTTCCTCACTGTACTGCTAACTCCTTACTGCCTTTGTCTTGCTTATTCTTCCCTTGTGGTTTTCACTGGTGCTTCTCTGTATCTTTGCTTTCTTTCTTTAAATGTGATGGATTTCTCTTGAATTCCTCTTGTTTTGCTAAGTCATTGAGCAGCAGCTATGAGTTTCTCTTTAAGTCCAGTTTTAAAGAGATCTAATAAATGTTCACATTTTATTCTTTTATTACTACTTCATTAAAACTACTTTTGATATTATAGCATGGTTTCTTATTTGAGCAGCAAGCTTTTGGAAAATAGTTTCATTTTCTAGTATATGTAGTTTAAATAATATTTTTGATCTTGACTTCTTTTTAATAAGAAAAAATCTTTATGACTTTAGTACTTAGTATTTTGAAACTTGTTTTGTTTCTTGGTAATGTTTCACCTGTACCTATAGTTTTAATTTTTTATTATTTTGAGAATTTCCTTGATAAGTACTACATTTATATTTTTTCCACCCCTCCTTCTCCTCCAGAAACTTCCCCTGTGTCCCTCGACTTGGTTTTAGTTTTATGACATATTATTATATAATTAGTATTGTTTTATGCACACACAGAGAGAGAGAGAGAGAGAGAGAGAGAGAGAGAGAGAGAGAGAGAGAGAGAACTCAACTGAGCATATGGACATGTGTATAGGGCTGATGACTTGGGATTGGATATCCTATCAGAGTGCTCATCCTTGGAGAAAAGTGATTCTCTCTCTCTCTCTCAGGAGCCATTGATTGTCCATAGTTTTTTATCTAGGGTAGAGCCCCCTTCATGTTGGCATGCCAACTGCTTTGGTCAATGATCAGGTTTTATTTAGGCAACCCATTCTCAAGGTTTCCTAGATGCAATTTTCCTGCCAGGTTTCAAGGACACTCTCTCAGGAGGCATCTTGGTTCTCTAGCTTTCACTGTCTTTCTCCCTCTTTCATGATGTTCTCTGAACCTTAGGGAAAGACTGTATTGTAGATGTACTAATTCGGGCTGCGAACCCCATAGCCCTCTGCATTTTGACCAGTTGTGAGTCTCTGTCATTGCCTCAGTATGTATGAAGTTTCTTTAATGCGGGTTGAGAGTTACACTTATTTCTAGGTATAAGGAATAATATTTAGAATGCAGTTAGAAATTATTTTGATTTAGAAAAAAATGGTATTAATTTTCTATACCTATAGTTTTTACTAGAATGTTTATAAATATTTATAAATTTAATAAGTCTGTTTAATTTTTTTGATAGATATTGTATTTGTTTGGTTTATACTTATTCTATCAGTTATTGAGAATGTTGTAAATTCTGTAGTCATGACTGAATGTCAGTGATGATGTTAATTTTGTTAGGCAATCCATTTTCACTTGTTATCTTATTCATGAACAGATCTATTTTTAAGAAGTGTTATTTTTAGTTCTACTAAAACTTTTTGTCCTGAATTCTATCCTTTAGGTATTATCAGACCTCCATCAACCCCTTTTAGTCACCATTTCATTGTTCGTGTGCTTCTATATATTTTTTACATTTCTATATTTCTATATGAGGGATCTGTGGCACACATCACATGTTTCACCTCACCTGTCAGATCGTTTTGTAATCTAGTCTTTGAATTATTTAGTCCGTTTACATTTATTATGAACATTTATAAGATTTTGTTTGATACATTTTCTCTTTTCCCTGTGTGTGAATTTCGTTCTTCTGCTCATCTTTTCTCTGCAGCTTTTGAAGAAGTATTATATATCTTAGTTTTCCTTTTTCTCTCTCCTGTCAGCTTCTTGGGGGAACTTTTCTATGTGCTTAGGGCTTGCTGTAGAAATAACATTGATCTGTCTTATATCGACTATCCTCATTTATTGACCTAACATATATCTAGTCATCTCTGTTATCTATCACATAGCATCTATCTACTATTAACTATCAATCATTCATCTATTATCTATTTATCTTTTTATTATATATGTATCTATCACATAAGTGTCATAAGGTTGTCTGTATCTCTATTATCTATGTATATATAACCTATTTACCATTCTTCTGTCTGCCTGTCTATCCATCCATTCATACATACATACATATATACAAATACCAACTACCCACCTTCCTACCTAACTATCACCTATCAATCACAATCATTTACCTTGCTTTAGATCAGATAATATCCGTTATTCTCTCTCCAAATTACTGACTCCTTTGCAGGGTATTTCTTACAGTGCAGCTAATGCACTAAGTTTTAAATGCCTTTTTGTTGTTGTTGTTTCTATTTTCCTTTAAACATACTTCACCTTTGCAATCCTTTCCCCATTTCTCCTTATACTTAAGGTAACAACAGCTGTTGTTGGTGAGAATAACCTGGATCACTTGTGGATATGTTCAGTTGGCTGAGTTTTCTTCGACTATGGTCACATTTTTTTGTATTCTCACATATCTAAAATGATTTTTCTATACCATGCATGCATCTTACTATTGATCTCAAATCTTACCCTCTTTTCCTCTGCTGATTTCTGAAAGGAAAAGAAAAAGAGATAAAGAAAATTTATTCATATGTGAGTGTTTTCCAGACGTACCTAAGAACTATCTGCCCTACAGTACTTGATCAGTAAGTATCTTGATCTCTAGTAAACCTCTTGTTCTGTGCCCACACCCAGCGTAAACACTGCACTCAGACAATAAAAGACTACACTCAGGGCTCAACAGTTAAGTGCTGGCATTTTTCTATAGCTTGTCTCATTGAGGTTGTTTACTCTCTACTTTGCTTCATTAACTTCACTGAATACTATGACATTTCCTATGCTCTCATTAGCAGAATGGTTATTAATGCAAACAACACCGATTTCTATTTGATTTCAGTGATGGCATCACTTTCTCTAGGTTATTTCATTTTAAGTTTTAATTTTTTAAATTTGTAATACAATATATTTTGATCATATTCTTTCCCATTACCAATTCTTCCCAGACGTTCCCTTCTCCTTACACAGCTTCATCTTCCTTTTTTCTCTCAAAACCAAATCAAAACAAAAAGAAAACAAACAAAGCGGGCAAAAGCATGGGGTCTGTATTGTGTTGACCTGTCACTCCAAGCATAGGTCCTGCCCTAGAGTGAGGATGCTATAACCAGTATCACATGCCACTGATCTTCTCTCTTCCAGCAGGTATAAATTGCAAGTAGCTTCTTGGTTCTGGGTGGAACTTTGTGGCTACTTTCCCTTCACAGGGTTGGGACCCTGCCTGTATTAGGCATGTCGTTTGCATGGGGTCACAGTCTCTGTGAGTTCACCAGGTCTATTGCATATAGAAGATACTGTTTCCTTGGGATCATCCAGGCAAATCTGAGTATTATTACATTTCTAGAGATATAAATGCAGACTCATAATAAGAAAAATTAGCAATAAGTTTAAAATGAGTCAGGGAGAGAAAGAGGAAGTGAAGAGAGAAAACGAAAACAAAGGGGGCAAAAAGGGAACCAGAGATAAATTCCTGAAGAACACAAATGAAACTATCGAGGTTTAATCAACTAACTACTCACGTAGATTCAAAGTAATTAACAAAATTTTGGTTTCATTTAAAAAATCGTTCTGCCTTCAAGTGCTCATTAAGTTTAGGTTAGTGGCAGTTTTCTGTAGGCATTTACATTTTGGATTAAATTAAAATTGCAGAGACTTGTAAAATTTGCAGCAAGCTGTAGTGACTTGAATGTACTCAATGTATAAAAATGGACAAAAATTGCAAATAGTGAAATGGCTTAAGAATAACTATATTGAATTTATAGAATCTTAAATATATTTATGGTCACTTCTAAGAAATCCTTTTCTAAGACTGAAATAAAATAAAGAATACTAACTATAGTCTCTTAAAGCAATGTAATCTTCAAAGGATGATGAAGAATATATCTGCCAGTTTTGGTGGCACATGCCAGTAGTTTGTTTTTTCTTTCTTTTTAAATCTTATATCAAATGAAGTCTAGACTATTCTCGATATAGGTCACAATACTCAAGTACTATAAGACATGTGTTTCCTTCTAGTAATAAACATTGTATATTAATAAGTATAAATGTTAAACAAATGTCTTTTTGTATAATGAAGGTAGGATTTTTCTATATAAAAACGTGTTTGTTAGTCTTTTAATCAGGTGTATTTTTAAATTTTACAATAGCCTATAGAAACAGCATTATATATGATGCTGTAAAGAATACAAGAATTTCCAAGGACATTATCTCTATCTCTAAAGTATTTCCTATCTAGTAGGATAGATAAAGCATCAATGAATAGAGAACAGAATATTATCTACCAAAGTTATGGAACATTATAAAAAGAATATTAAAATGGAAGGGTTTTATTTGTTTTTAAGTGTATGACAAAATACTAGAAAAATTAGACCATGACAGAACAGAGTAAGAGGGTTACTGGATTTTTTCCCCTTTTATACCCTCTAAGTTTAAACTATTTAGAATTGCTTGCATAATTCTTGGTAGGAAAGAAAAGCCATTGATAGGGATGTCCAAGTAAGGAAGGCAGTAACAGCTGACTCAGTCACAAATAATGTGTAGGGATAGGATGTGTGAGTGTGTGTGTGTGAGTGTGTGTGTGTGTGTTTGCCATGGAGAATGCTAGATGTGGGTTAATTCAGTCTCTAAAGGCTAACTTATTCTACAGAGCACCTTGTAGTTCACAGAGTTTATAGAGCTCACTGCTATCGGAAGGAATGCTTGATTTGCCAACAAGATCATCATTTACTGATTATCCTCAATTTTGTTATGAGATTGAGTTTTCAGGTTGATAAAGATCAATGATCCATTTCAGAGCTATCTCATCCTCCTGACAAATCACTCCATGAAAAACTTGGAATTGACAGGTATATGTTAGAAAAGTTGAGAGCATTAAATATCAATAAATCTGCCTAAAACCCAAAGAAAAAATTAAATGTATCCACTACAAAGAGAAGTAGCAGATGGATTGGTTGATGCAAAGATTGGAAGTCAAAAATGTTATCTCACTTGACAATTCCAGCGTTTCTGCAGATCCACATTCAATCGATCTTATTTTATCTGTTTTCCCTTGACATTTTATCAACATCTTAGGACATATGAGAGAGTTCTTTTACAAGATCAAAGAATTCGAAGTCAGTCCTTTCTTTTCCAGCACCCTCATACTAGACAGAAACTACTTGAGTCCTGTCTTGCTTATCCAAATCTGTCCTTTCCTATGTCTGTATTACTTATTTGGACTTCTGAAATGGGCTTTTCTTGAGCGTTCTTGCTTCTATTTTACTTTTTCGCATAGTTAATTATATAAAAAGATAAAATAACTAATAAATAAAATATGACAAGACAAGTAGAAAAAGTCTAAGAAAACGTACATGAAACAGATATAGATGCAGAGACCAATTTATTTGCACACTCAGGAATCCCATAAAAACAATAAACTGGAATCTTTTATATATTTTAAATATATATGTATATATATTTATATACATATGTATATATATACATATATATATGTATATATATATGCATGCAAAGGACTTGCATACCTCTGTGTGTCAAGGAGAGAGAGAGAGAGAATAAAATAAGTACAACAAAATTCAAACTAACTAAAGAAAAAAAAAAAGAGAAAGTCCAGGCACAATATTATGAGACAAGGACTTTTCGGTGATACCATTGAATTCATTTCTGTTGATCATCCAGGCTAGGCATGAAGCTAACCTTTAAAAGTAGTTTGTTTCTCTAGTGAGACTCCCTTGGAGAAAACAAAATTTTCATTTGCAAGTGGTTAACAATTGAAAACAGCTTCTGGGTTAGAGACAGGAGTGTGTGTCAACTTATTCAGTTCTAAGACCTTATCTTGTGCAAAGCTATTGTGTGCTGACCCATTCTCTGTGAGCTCATGCACGTACTGATCCTGTTGAATTAGAGTGTGCTGTTTTCTTGGTGTCCAGCATCCCATCTGAAAATTCTACTCTTTCTGCCTCCTCTTTGAAGGAGTTCCCTGATTTCTGAGGAGGGAGATTTGATTCAGATATTTTGTGCAGAGCTCAGTGTTCTAAGGTTCATTCTCTGTATAATCTCTCCCTGTAAGTCTCTGTTTTGTTCCCATCTGCTGCAGGAAGAAGCTTCTCTGATGATGGTTGAGCAAAGAATGATTTATGAGGATAGAAGAATGTCAGTAGGAGACATTTTATTGTTTCCTTCCTTCCTTCCTTCCTTCCTTCCTTCCTTCCATCCTTCCTTCTCTTTCTTTCTTTGTTTCTTTGTTCCTTTCTTTCTTTTAGAACAAATATTTAGTTTTATCCTAGGTCCCTGAGCTATCTATTCTTGGGCACATGGTCAACTTATCAGTGTCAGGTATGGGTTTTATCTAGTGGAGTGGACCTTAAATCAAATAAGATGTTGGCTGGTTACTACCACAAACTTTGTGCCACCATTGCACTAACATATCTTGCAGGCATATCTTGAGGATCAAAGTGTTTGTTGCATGGTTGGTATTTATATTTCTCCTCTAGTAGCATGTAGATAATCTTCCTTTATGAAAGATGCTAGCACTTATGGGGAAAGCTCTATGTGGGCATTAGCTCAACTTCTCCATGTTCAATAAGTGGTTTAGGTGTTGTCTTAAGCAATGAAGACCTGCTATCAGTCTCTCTCTCTCTCCTTTCTCTCTCTCTCTCTCTCTCTCTCTCTCTCTCTCTCTCTATATATATATATATATATATATATATGTGTGTGTGTGTGTGTGTGTATGTAAGTATATGTATCTATCTATCTATCTATATATATTTATCTATATCTATATCTGCATATCTCTCACTATATATATATATATGTATATATTCTTGTCAACAGTCTGGGTTGTGTGAATGTTCCCATAGGCTAACAACTCAATTAGATGTAACCCAATTCTGATATTGAAAGTTTCATTTAGTAACAAGATATGTCCAGTTGGAAATCTGTCTTACCATTATTTTATGATTTTATTTAAATACTCTTCATATATGCATATATTTCATGAAAATTCTACTATATTCGATTTTTACACTGTCCCTCAAATGACCCTTAATTTTTAGCTATCTCCTCCAACCATCCATCCAAACTATCTATTTTATTTCCCTTTCTCTGGGAGCTCTACCTGTCCTCTTCCCCTGCAGCCACCCAATCCTGTACTCTATAGCTAACTTTTGTGGGTCTGTGGACTGTAGCCTGGTTATCATTCACTTAAAAACTAATAGTCACATGTAAGAGCCATATCACATTTGTTTTTCTCCATCTGGGAAACCTTAATCAGGATGAATTTTTCTAGCTCCTTCCATTTACCTGAACATTTTATGACGTGATTTTTAAAACTGTCCATTGTGTAAATATACATTTTCTTTATTCATTCATCTGTTAAGGGCCATCTAAGATTTTTTTTTCCAATTTCTATCTATTATGAATAGAGCATTAATGAACATAGTTGAGCAATGGTCTCTGTGGTAGAATGGAGTATCTTTGGGGAATATGCCCAGCATTAGTAGAGCTGGGTCTTGAGGTAGATTGATTCCCATCTTCTGGAGGAACTGGCACATTTATTTCCATAGTGCAAATATAAGCTTGCACACCCATCAGTGGTGAATGAGTGTTTCCCTTATTCCACATCCTCACCAAAATGAGCTGTCATTTGTTTTATTGGTATTAGCCTTCCTGACAGGTAGAAGATAAATCTCTCAAAGTAGGTTTATTTCCTGAATGACTAGGATGTTGACATTTCTTTAAGTGTTTCTCAATCATTTGAGATTCTTTTATTGAGAATTCTACTTAGATCTGTATCCCGATTTTAATTGAGTTATTGGTTTTCCTGATATCCAGTTTGTTTGTTTGTTTTTTAATTTTTTTCTATATTTTAGATATTGGTCCTCAAGCTAAGTTTTATCAAAATAAAGTGTATTCTTCTATTCTTCTATATGCTTAAAATCCTGCAAAGAGTTCCCCATGGTAATAGTTGAGGTCCTTACAATGGCAAACAAAGACACTTCATGCATGATGCCATCCTGCTCTCTCATGCCCACTCTCCTATCTTGGTCTGTGAATGTCTTTGTTGTACTATCCCAAGAAGAGCCTGTCACAAGGATGCTGTGCTTACTGTGGTTCTTACTTAGAAGCACCATTTCCCTTTCCAGCTTTTTATACTCTACTTCTCTCTGTGTGTCTGTCTTTTGTTTCCAAGCATAATTAGAAGAAATGTGGAGCACAGGTTCAGTGACGAAGAATGATGCTTTCCAATCTTATATGCATTGTTGAGATAGGGAGGTATTTATACAACCAGACTTATCTGCCTAGAAAATGTAAATATATCAGAATATTATTAAATACATATCAGAAATTTTAAATACATCAGACTATTGAAATATATTAGAAATTTTACTAATTGTTTAAAAAGGTAATCAGGTTTTCTTCATATTCCAGTTCTCTTATACATCTAGCATCATGAGAAGCTACTCTCCCATGGTCATCTTAAGGTGTGAATGTAACTGAATGAGAAAATGTTAACATACATTCTGATCGTGTCATGCAGCTTTTCTTTTCACAATTTTTCTGAACTCCCAAGACTGTTCAAACTCCATCTCTCTGAGACCCTGGTCAACCATGGGTACCAGAATTGATACTTGATGGTATTAGACATCTTTTAGATATAGATATGGATGAAAATCTTTATTTTTATAAATAACATTGATTTAAAAGTTTCTGTTACAGTTTAAAGAAATATGGCTTATATTGAAAAGTTTGTTACTTTTCTTCTTTTTCTGCTATGTGAAGATGTAGTCTATGATGAGGTTGGGGAGCTCACACTCACAAGAAAATATTACCTTCTCTCAGTAACTATTATAATTATTCACTGACAGGCAGGACAACACACCTGTAATCCCAGCACTCTGGAAGTAAAAGCAGGAGCATCTCTGTAATGTCTAGGTTAGCTATTTCTGCACAGCAAGTTTACATAGCCAGGGGTACATAAATAAACTTTCCTACTTCAATTTATTAGACACTGAGAAAATACTAATAAGCAAATGTTCTTTTCTACACAGTCTAGAAGTTAGGTCAAGTGTTTAGCAGAAAGAATTGGGGTTAGAGGTTAACATCCTGCCAAAAAGAAGAGTAATTGGCTAGGGAAAAGAATGAGAGACACTGGGTACAGGGCAAAGTCACAGAAGACAGCTTGCTATCAGGCACTGTGGGGTTGTGGAGCCAGCACATCTTTTTCTGAGTTCTCTGCCCTTTTGAGAATCAGCTATGGATAGTTCCAGATCCACCAAGTTGACCAAACAAAGCAAACGGAGAGGAAATTAATGTGGAGGTAAAGACAAATATTTGACAGTGGTGCACTTGGGAACCAGAGGAGGGAGGGTATATACAGAACAGAATGACAGGGGCAATGGAGCCAAGCAGGGAAAGGGCAGTGACATAATCCTGCCAACGGATGCAGTCTGCTTTGGTTTCACTTGTTATCTTTTATGAAAAATGAGAAATTGCTGAAGAGCATGTAAGGAGCAAGCACAGCAGCCTCCCATGTACAAGGCTCTGAGATCCACTCTTAGCAACTGCACTACAAAAAAAACAGACAAAAAAGTGTGGGTTCTAGATGTTTTCTTTGCATAATTATGATGAGTTTACAGTACAGATTAAAAGACAAAATCAATGTACAGACAATTTACCAAGTGACACAAGTTTATTATTTTGCTAAGAAAAATTTAAGATGCCTTTTCCACAGAGTAAGTGGCAATTCAGACCTTGGTCTTCAAACTCCTGGGTAGAGAGGCATTCTTGTTGAAAACTAAACTGATTTATACTACCACCAAGGTGCTTGCCGTGTTCTGACAGTCCTGACGGTTTCAAATTGAGCAGAATTAATTGGAATGGTGATGAAGCAGATGTTACAATGAGGATTCTGCTAAGACCATAGATGTAGGTATTGAGGAGCATTCCCTTTGAATGAAAGAAAATAATACTAATTAAAGCTGTTTTAAGCATATCAGAGTTCAGTGAATTAAACTGATTTCCCCCCATTAATTGTGAATACAGATTTCATCCCTCAGTATCTCCCTACTTCTCAAATGCATAGCAAACAGAAATTATTAGCGAACTATAATAGAATTGGAGAGATTATATAAAAACATTGTCCTTTTATTAGTAAGCTATAATGGAAAGATGGAAGCCTGTTATTAATTCACAGTCTGATATCAGAGAGTTATTTCACACCTACTACTTTAGAATCTCAAATAACTCTGAGAAGAGCTTGAAGGTATCCATCAACTATCATTTGAGTAAATGGGTTAAATGATCCACGGATTTCACGCATCCTTCTGTTGATGGAGATAGGCTTTGGAATGGAGGCCATGCTGCTGAGTCTAGCTTATCCATTAATCTTCAGTTGTTCCTCATTGTTCTTGAACTTTCTGAAGCTTATGTTCAACAGCATTGGACAGATTGTTTAATTATGGGAGTTAGTGTGGGATCTCTGTCTACAAGACATGAACATTTTGGTTGCAGAAGCTATCACGTTGACTTAGACCTGATTACTTTTATGTGTATTGACCCTCCTAGGCTGCAAATCCTGTATACATCCTATGACATGCACAGTGTACTTCAATATCTCTTTACTGCTAGCACAGAGTAGGTTGGCATATACAGAAAGTGTTTCAATTTTTTATTGAGGAATAATGGGAGGAACTAATTAAATACAAAGAATTATAATTTTATTGTTTTGAAAACATACAAAATAAAGTTATCCTTTATTCATTTAATGTGTAATGGATGGTTCTCCTATTACATGGCGTCATGGAATGACAGTAATACAGAACAAAGGGTTGAAAATGAATCCAATACTATTGTCCTGGGGAATCTTGCTTATCCTGTTAAATTTCTTAATTAAAATGAGTAACATCTACTCATCTTACATCATCTATTTTCCTTTATGATTTAACCACAATAGTTTGAAATATGAATAATAACATAAACAAATTCAGAAAATTGTTTAGTGTGTCTATGAAAAAAATTGAAGATGGTAACCTTCTGTAAGATAAACTGAGGACAGCAGATTCAATAGCTCAGGAACCTTTTTGGATTTCAGAGACATGTATGCATTTTGTTATTAATCAGAAATGGATAAAAGTAACTTAGATAAAATTTAGATAAGGTTGGAGAATATAGAAAATTGTCCTAGTTTTCAATTCTTAAGCTTGTACAAGTTTCATTAAAATAGTCTTAGATCAACTGAATGTTTTGGTTATTCTCAAGTTTACCACTACATATTACTAAAACGTGTATCTTATATATATGGATTTTCCTTTTTAAATGTTTGGAGCAATTTGTAGAGAAATGGTAAGTTGCTGAGTCAGGCTTAGAAAAGTAAACGTTTAGGAGGAAAAGGACTCATTATTAAGAGCAGAGTCTGCTCTTGAGCATCAAATCTCTACAGCTGAATTACACCGCCAACAAATAACTTGAAATTGTTCATGAATGATCACAACGGTTGTCTTATTACATTATTTTTAATTCATATAAAATTGTATACATTTATAGGGAACTTTGAAATATACATTGTAGAATGGAAAAACTCAAGTTCATTAGCATATTTATCCCCTTATGTACTTATTTTTTCCTTCTTTAATTATATAATGGATATGTATGTGTATAACTACTGAGTCTATTTAATGTTGCTCCTATCTACATGTGTTTACGGCAGACCACTTGGGATTAGGCAACCTATCAAGGGGTTCATTATACTATTTATATGTGGTTATTGAATAAAATATTTTAAAGTATTGCATTGTTTTTCTTAAAAACTAAAGAAGTAAAGAATCTAAGGAAATCCCTAGAACTGTTACTTCATATAAATGTGTATTTAGTTTACTATTTGGTAGTTCTTCATTTTATGGACTGATTGATTAGGGTCCGTGGGCTCTGTGGATTTGGTTGCTCAGGTTTCTATGGATCACTTTTGTTTGAGTATTCAAATTCTATACTGAACTTCATTCTGCTACAGACCTGTTTTTGAGGCAACCTCAGTTTACTTTTTAAAATAGTAGTTTCTTAGTCACTTTAAATATAATAAGTTAAATTTTATTTCATCCTTTTTCTTTACATTTTTGTCTCCCAAGCAAGCTAATTTTTTTTCTTTTTCATTTATCTATTCTTTTAAAGATGTTATTGTTTTTTTCCCAAATGTTCACAATTCTTGTTTTCTGTTGAAACTTGTGAAAATAAATTGTGTTATATATGACAGTTTAATCTTGATACCTTGAATGACATTTTCCTCTTGACAACAAATGTCTTTAGAACCAAGTATTAGGTACTTCTGAGTGTGGTAGACATCCTGCTTTTTGGTGATATGATGCAATAGATGCAGGAGGTCCAACTGAGGCCCATTTCCCTGGAGGTGTACTATCTTGTGCTATATTTACACAATAAAATAATAGTTTTAAGTAGCATTTCTTCAGTCACTCTTGCATTTATTTATTATTTACTGAGATGACTAAGCAGGTTCAAAAAGGTAGAAAACATAGGTGAGGCTCTCCCCTTCAAGGGGCTACTAGTAGTCCCTGCCTACACATGACAAAATATAGTATGAAGGCTAATTAATTCATCCCTGACCTAGTCTGTGATAGGAGCAATAATGAGGTTATGAATACATTATATGGTGCCATAGGAGTCATCACATAGAAAGGAAAGATTTGATAAAGCTACAGGCAATAGAAAGCTATGCAGCTGAAAAGGAAAATGCCCAAGGAGGAAGCTTTCTAGACACATTGCCAACTGTAAAAACGGACAAATCCTTAAGAAATGGCATCAAAAAGATCCAGTGTTACATGTAAATTCTTGTGGGTAGGGAAGCTCTGGAAGTAGGAAACAGAGCTGGGAAGGAGAGCAGGTGACCACTGAGAGGGCAGGACCTGAGCTATGACAGCCACAAGATCTAAGTAACATCACAAGGTGGTAGAAGGAGTAGATTAAGAATGGAGAAATCTGAGAGCTTGTGACTGCTGAAGATGGATTGAATCGTTGATTATTTTTCTTTGTACAAAGCATGAGTGGTTCTCAAGCAATAGTCCAGTGAGTCCTAAGATACCGTTGCTGGGAACAAAGAAGCTATACAGACCAAAGTCTTCTGCCCTAATTTCTCCATATTTACTAAGCAGTTCTTTTATTATCTAAATTGTCTGCGACAATTTCATGGAGTTTTTTTTTTTTTTAAATAAAACTTAGCCATCATAATATATATTTTAAAAGTTATAAAATTAAGTTACTTAGGGTTTCCCTGTATCTTATACCAATTTAAGGAGAACAAATTACTCAAACAAAGAGTGGCCAGAGCATCTGAGTTCTGATTTCTATAGGTCACAGATCCTCATGTTGTAACAAGAAGGCATATTTCCCTGTTAGTTGTTTTTCAAGTTATAAAATGTAGACAAATTGATTTTTTGCCCTTCTTGCCTCACAAAAGTTTGTTTTTCCTTAACTAAACTTACATAATTAAACAATGTAAAAAATTAAATGTTAAAAAAGCAGAGAAATAAAATTAAATATGAAATTCTCAGTGAACTTCATAAAGGATTTTACAAGTTAATTGTTGTTTCTAAGAAAGATACTGTACATGAATTGAAGTGCAAATCTTTGCACAAAGAGCCTGAACAATGGAAATGTCATCGTCATGAATGAGGCACAGAATCTTTGTGCATAGATTTGGTGGAGGGGTTTCAAACATCTTTCTTTATCTCTCTCTCTCTCTCTCTCTCTCTCTCTCTCTCTCTCTCTTTCTCCTCCTCCTCCTCCTCCTCCTCCTCCTCCTCCTCCTCCTCCTCCTCCTCCTCCTCCTCCTGTATAAAATCAAGTTTATTTGAGGCATAAGAAGTGGGGGAGAAAAGAATGTGGAGGTAGAGAAATAGGGGACAGAGGGCAGAAAGAGAGAAGAGAAAGAAGTGAAGAAAAGATGATGGCCATGAACACATGGAGAGAGGGGGTACAGAGAGGGAGAGAGAGAGAGAGAGAGAGAGAGAGAGAGAGAGAGAGAGAGAGAG
>JADRCH010000012.1:9471236-9506167 GCA_019843965.1 Rhynchomys soricoides
GAGAGAGAGAGAGAGAGAGAGAGAGAGAGAGAGAGAGAGAGAGAGAGAGAGAGAGTCCAGAGAGCCCCAGAGAGCCTAACCTATTTCTTATCGCAAATTTGCCAACTCTCAAATGAGACAAAAGTCTCTAAAATTTTCTCCAGGTTTGTCAAAATGCATCTGGCATATTTGAAATTGAACATTATCAGTCATTTTCTAGACCTGGTGGCAGCTTGAACACAGGTGTTTATTCTCCTTGTGTTTTTAACTGGTCTGGAGGACAGTGTTGGATTAGATAAATTCTGCTTCTGTTCAAGGAACAAGACTAGTTCCATTGTTAATATTATTATTTTATTCCTTTCATTTTGTAGCACATGGATTGAACCTAGAGCGTCACACCTCACACATGCTAAACATATACTCTACCACAAAGAAATATTGCTAGCTGATCCTCTTTTTTTTTTTTTTTTTAATTTGAGACATACTAAGTTGCACAGTCTGGCCTTGAATGTGAGATCTTCCTGGCTTGGCTTCTTAAATAGCTGTGATTATAGACTCATAGCACCATGCTGGGCTATGGTGGTATTTTAATAGAAGATTTATGAAAATACTCTTTCTCTTGCTAATGCTGATTATTCTCAATGACATGTAATCAGTTAAGAGATATTTTTTAAGTTAAGGTAAGGTGGGGAAAGGGAATGAAAGAAAAAAGAAGCATTTCTTGGGTATCATAACCATTTTTATACTGGACAAAAAGAGAAGTCTTTCTTCCTCTGAGATATGAATACTCAGTTGACATAATCTGATTAATTGTTACCTGAGCCAATGAAATAAAAATCTGTTTATTTTTCTCTCTAATGGCATGAACCACTTTTACCACCTAACAGAGTCTAAATTACCTCTTCCATGACTCTGTTCCTTACTCAGATACAGATAAGAATTATTTGAATATCTTTGGAGCATACTGGTAACCTGGTCCTAACTCCAGAAATTCTGATTTTAGTTGGATCGTCACTTCCAGAAATGAACAAAAACAACATTGAACTATTATTCTTATTCTTATTCTTATTATTGTTATTATTATTATTTGTTGTTGTTGTTGTTTTGCTATCAGTGAAGAGATAGATTGGAGAGAGTCATATATAGAAAGTGGTGAGGCCAGCAAGCAGGCTGAAATGACACAGACAGGAACCAACACAAGTCTGTGTTCATAATTCCTAGTCACTAGCAATTCTGTATACAGAATCATGCTGTCAGATCTTGTGTGATTGTTTCTCTTACCTTAGTGAGAGTCCCTTGTTGCCCTGGTCTAGTAAACACACACCCATGATGTACCTACCTATCTACCCTCTGGATGTTGGTCCTTTGTATGATTTCAAGCCTCATTCCCAGACAATGAAGTGAAAACCTCTCCTACTGGGAACTAAGAGTCTTCCCTCAAGCTGTCTTGGTGGATTCATTTATAGGCTAATTCATCTCAAGGAAATTTTGCTATTTCTAAGAGACATGCTCACCAATCACCCTCCTGTTGTACAGCCCAGATTCATCAATAAACAGAATAGCTGTTTGCCCCTACAAAAAGATATCCTACCTTCTGCTGTTTGCAGAGAAATCAACACAGGCCCATGAGACACAGAATGGCTAGAGACGACTAGACCTAACCCATGTCCTGGTGTCCTTTATGTTTTACAAAAAGGCATTGCACTGGAGGGTGGTGATTTTGGTTTTGTAGTCACCTGAGGTGTCCAGTTCCATTGTGTCAACTCGTAACCATGCAGCCATTCTACAGCACCCGTTATGACAGCTATGGGTATTCCATCATTCGTGGTGAAAAGCCAGTACAAGTATCTGGGACTAAATCCACTCAGAGTGAGCCGCTCTTAATGGCATCAAGTCAAGGACTATTACCAGTCAGGTTCAGTCTTCTGACTGGAAAAATGATATACTTTTCATGCTTGAAAGATTTTTATATGTAATAGCTTAAATATACAAATATACATAAATAGTAATACCAATAAATTAAATATATACTAAAATATGAGTATAGGGTGCGCATTCAACAAAAAGATTGATGTTATTTTTATCTTAATCAGTGTTTGTGTCTTTTCAGGTCACTTGACAGAGCAAATGTGTATGTAAATATTTTAGGCTTTTCAGTAGATAATGTGGCCTCAGATCATTGAATTTAACCTAATCAGTGCATATTAACATATAGTATAACTATATCTAATATAGATTGAAGCAGTGTGGCAAAGGAGGACAGAAAGACAGTAATTAAGAACAAAAGCGGGGAAGATTATCCTCGAAACTCACTAGTATTTATGTTGTTTTTAGTATCGCTCTTGTTAATTTCATTTGCTTCCTGCTTTATTTTTTGATGTATTTGGAAAGAGAAGGGACAGACTTATTCTAATGTGCCAGTATTAGGAGTCAAACAAGACAAAAGAATCTCAATATGATAACATAAAAAACTCATTTGAAATGTATGAGCTGAAATTAAGATTGAGGTTTAATTATTTTAAATTTCGTTAATTTGAAGCTTTTATGAGATGTACTCTATAATGCGAGATTCTTGTAATTTGATTAAAGATTATCATAAGAAATATTTTTGTAACAAAATGTGGTTGCTTAATTAAATCAATTTGTATCACAGATTAAACTAAGTGTAAGGAGATGCTGATTGTTCTAACGCAGTTGAGAGCCGGGATAAACTAACTCCTTAGAGAACTTGAGAGAAGCCGTACACTAAGTCGACTGAGAAGGTTTATGGAAATAACATTTCCTAAAACAGAAAGAATGCTTCAAACAATCTTCCATTGCGTCTGGAATCTAGGACGGTTCTTGCCAGTGTCCCTTGTTTATGTTATTAGCTATTTAGCTTAATTGAAGTACTCATTCTTAAACTAAATTCCTTCAGAAACTTTAGTCCCTCAAAATGGAAATAGGAGAGGGTGTAAAGGGCCTTCACTGGACCCAACAAGAGACTTGTGTTCACAATCCACGGCCCTGGTCTGCTGTGCGGCCATCCATCCAGCGCCATCAGTTCTGTCCACCGGAATAGTAGGAGCGAGTTGCTTTTACCAAGGGTTGATACAGTGTGGGAAAGAATGCAGATGCAATGTTTGACCTCCCACTCCCAGAATTCTCGCAGTGTTTTTCCTGACTTGCTATTTACTCTGAACACCTGTGAGAAGCAGTTCCAGAAGCTCGGTGAATGTCAAGCTTTAGACTCTAGAATTCTGTGTGAGAGCCAGAGCCAGCCTGAATATCCAGGACTTTTTTCCCACAGTACGTTACAGATAATTGATATTATTTCCCAGAACCCATCTTCAAGTCTTTTTAGTGGGCTAAATTAGGTTAACAGACTTAGACCTGGAATCTCAAAACTAATTTAAATCCCCTTCCGGCTTTACCATCATTTTCTTGCAGCTCCTTACATTTCTGGCTCCAACATCACTCTTCTCTTGGAGAAATTGCAAGGTAGAGTTTAATAGTTTTCCTTTTCTCTTGGTCATTTGTTCATATTCTCTACTTGGCCCCAGGCAATGTTATTCTTATTCTATCCTTGGCTACTTGACTATCCTTTTTGTTCAGAAAATACCAGCGACAATTTTATTTTCATCAGCATCTTTTACAAACGTCAGCCAACACAGTGTCTCTAAGTAATGGTTCTCTTATGTTCTTAGTATTTTACTTCTCTGGTTATTCCTTTAAGAACATAATTTCAAAGACAAAATTATCAGAGAACTGCCTGTGCAGTTGTTCTGATTTCTTTAGATGTCCTTTATTATTTTTAATCTATATTCCAATACCTATGCAATAATGTGTGAAATCTTTTTACTTGTCTCTAACCTTACAAGCTGCACTATTCATAACTGTTCTTGTTCTATCTATGTGACTCTTTGAGATCTCAAAATGGAATTAGTCCAAATTAAGATCTAATAGAATTTTATGTATTAGATATTGAAGACATTGTAGGCAGATGTTTAAAAATATTAATATTGTTTGACTCTGATAACATGTTAAAAATAGATATATTTGAGAAAATGAAATATATCATTACATTTTAGTTGACTTAACACTTTTTGTTTTGTTCTTTTATCACAAGAAATCTATTATTCTGGAAAAATTATAGTTAAACCTGAGGCTCACATGATGTTTTTGTGGGAAGTATTGATTATACCAAACCCAAGGTGTGTTTATGGGTATTTTGACGAAATGTATGTCTCTGTGGTACTTCCGTGGCTGGTGTCAGTGGAAGGTATCAGATCTCTTGAAACTGGAATGACAGATGGTTGTGTGTCTCCAGGAAGGTCCTGAGAATGGTACCCAGGTTCTCTCAAAACAACAACAACAACAACAACAACAACAACAAAAAACCAAAAACAAACAAACAAACCAATCAGTACTCTTAAGCCCCTTGCAATTTTCCAACCCTGTATTTCCACAATAATTTAAATATTTTACTTAAGTGCATTAGTTTCCTGTTCCTGCTGGAAAAAAAAATGGCCACAAATGTAATGATTTAAAACAAGGCAGGTTTTTTTCTCTTACGATTTGGGAAACAGAAGCCTGGAACAGGCTGGCCAACGCATGTTCCTTTCAAAGAATCCTCAGATTCTCAGAAAGTGCCTCTTCGCATTGGCTGTGTTCTCTTTCCATATCACCTCAAGGAACAGGAGGCACCTGAAAGTTTCTCTTGTTTCTGTTGATTCTGTTATCCATTCTAGCTCTGATCTATGTTCCTCTAATACACATCTGTGGTTATACTGGACTCAGCTAGATAGTCGAGTTGCTTCTTCTAGTTTTAAGACCCCTCTAAATCATGTCCCCAAACTTCTTTCCAGTGCAGTGACATTCACCAAGAGTTTCAAATCTTGGCATTCCCAATCGTCTATGGGTGGTTACAAGATTCATATTACTCATATTTAACACATGTATATTTGTTTGTTGTTTACAATTTAAAGTTTAATTATGTCAGATATGTTAATAGCATTGCAATTAGTTTGTTAATAGCAAGAGACAAAGAAAAAGGCAAAAGTCTGAAGCAGCATGGCACAAAACTTTTCCTTCATCGATGCCACCGACCTCATGCTGGCCTTAGTTAGGATGTTTCTGTTCTTACCTTTTTCCTATGCGGTAAATGGAAATCTGTGAAGTATACAGAAGCACCCCAGAACTCCTCTCATTGAGCTGACATTGAAACATACTGTGAGTCTTTAATGGCTTGTGTGGGCTTTGGGGGGATGAATTGCTACTCCGAGCTATCTTCTTGTGGTCTCTGGAGGTAGGAGTGATGAAGAAGTGGAGTGTGAAAGAGCAATAAGCCAAGAGTGGTTTTTTCACACCATTGTATAGCAAAGAGACATCTTAGTAACATGCAATTATCTATTTTCTTATTATGTCAACATTGCTAATTTATAAAACATCTTCAAACTCTGTTGATATTACTTTTTGCATAATACACATCAGATACTTTGAAAATGTACATTTTCCCTTGCCCATTCCTTTAAGCACAATTCAGAAATAAGGAGCTCAGATGACAGCTTCAATATAAAAACATAGTTTCTTAGCTTGAGGAGCACTACAGGAGGCTCTGGAAATGTTTATGGAAAAAATCAACAACATTCAGACAATTTAGTCTGAAGAGCAAAAACTTTAGGATGGACAGTTCAAAGACTGAGCTTTGTCTGCATTGAATGTCATATGGTTTTGCAGTTCTATTTCGTGATTTATTTTACTGTTTGTTTCCAAGTTATTAGATTAGATTTTATTCATATATAGGCAAAAGGCTGACATTAAGCTCAAATTGAAAAGGTTTTAAAAAATCTATTTCTTTGAAACATGTCTGTTATTCTGCAATCTGTTGCAAATAATTAAAAAAAATATCACTTAACTAGTAATTGTATATTCGAAGACAGGCAGAGATTCAAAGATAAGGGGATTAAGAAGTGGAGATCTGCTAATTAGCTGCCCTTATAGACTTCTGTTACATATATTTTAGGAAATTGCAAGCTAAATATTTCAAGACAGGTAGATGATGCTTATTAAATCACACATTGAATAAGAATGAGAATCTAGGATAGTGCTGTTTTTTAATTAGCATAGAATTCTATGCAGAAGAGGAGACTACACCTTCCTTGTCTGTGAGAGACAGTATTCATCCTGAGATATAACTTGATGTTTACTACCAGCTTAATACAGAAATTAATTCTCACAGGGCTTGCTCATATGCCAAAATTCACAAATTATTTTGCAACTACTGGAAACATAAATATATTAACATTTTGTGAGCACCCTAATGGGTAATATTTGATAGGATGCTATATGAAAGTAATGCTTAAGATGGTTTTCTATACTTTAGCTTATTCTGTAATATGAGACAATGATTTAAGTCTTTCGTGGTATGAAGAAGTTAAAATATCAAAACTAGGTTGAAAAGATGGCTCAGTGGGTAAGGTATTTGTATTTACTCAGAATATACATTAAGAAAGACGAGAGAAGATGAAGAAGGAGGAGGAGAGAAAAAGAGAGAGAAGGAGAGAGGGAGAGAGGGGGAAGGGAGAGAGAGAGAGAGAGAAAGAGAGAGAGAGAGAAAGAGAGAGAGAGAGAGAGAAAGCTGGTGGTCATTATCTAGCAAATCCTACCCTACTTGGGGAATTCAAGGTCTGTGAGAGACCCTGTCTCAAAATAAGGTAGATGACATTCCTGAGGGTTGAGTTCTGGGACTGTACTCTTAGAACCTCACGCTTGTTTATCCACGTGTGAACAAACTCACACTTGTGTGCACATATAATTACAGGCCATGATCTAAGATTCAGTCTAAACATTATTCTATTTCATGAATAGTATATAAAAACAAACATTAAAAGCAATGAATTATCCCACAAAGATGCACCATTAAATTAGTTATTACCAGCTAAAATCTTTAAAGATGAATATCTATATGTTTAAAAGTAAGGGTTATCACATAATACTAGTATAAGTTATAAATATTTAAATTATAAATTTTTCAAATTATAAATCTTTTAATAAGAGACCCTTAATTAGTAGCACAATGGCACCGACATTTGTAACATTTTCAAATTGGTCAAAAAGATTACTAAACTTGTTTAGAAAGATCTAGATAGATTACCAGCTTTTCCCAACTTCAGAGTTCTTTAAAAATTTGTTCCATCCAGGAAGGGAAAGTTCACACTGGATCACTACTGTGCATTTGAGTCAAGCACCTGGGCTACAGGATGAGACACTGCCTCAGAAAACAGCAGCAGCAACAAGAACAATAACACCACACACACACACACACACACATACACACACACACACACACACACACACACACACACTTTGCCCCTTTTAAACAACCTTGGTATAGTGATCTCATCCTAAAACTCTAGGCTTCATCATTTTGCCTTGGTTTGCATTAGCTGTCTTCAATGGTGAAACTTAAAGATGCATCTGGTATATTTAGCACCCAAGCAGGTGTGTTCTCTTAGTGCTTACCTTAAATATTCCTGCATCAGTCAAGTGTTTAAAGTAGTCTTTTCTAATTAAGCAGGGTCATGTGCTGTGCACAACTACCAGTAGAAGGAGACAGGTTGTAAGCAGCCATGTCTGCTGCAGTTGTAATGTTGCACTGATTTTTATTTTATTCTTTTTATAATTCCAGAATGCCACTCCCTTAGATTCAAGTCTCAAACATGTAGTAGTAGTGTACAACAGAGGGATTCTGAAGAAAAACAGTGGAATGTTTCTCCTCTAGACTACTTCAGAAACTGGTTTTCCCATATAGATGCTATTTATCTTTCTTACAATGAGAATACTATCCTAAAACGTTTGGTAGTGGTTAGAACTTAAGCTATCTGAACTGACCATAAATTATTGAGGATCTGTCAAGATTTGGAGGGAGGGGAAAAGAATAGGGTAAAAATATATTTATGAAATTTTTCAAAAATAAATGTAATTTTCACTAATTTGCAAAAATACCCATTATCATTCTTTTTTAGCATAGATCCTTCATATTAAAAATAGCAGTAGAATAGTGTCATCTCTTTTTTAGTAACACCTTGCTATTCATTTCTTCACATGATCCATTTGACATTAATCAATCAACAGTGACCTTTTTCTCAGGTACAGAAATGAAAGCAGGATATGTCATCTTATCCCAGGTTTTCTTATGGCTGGCATTTTGATGGTATAGTCCAATTTGAGTTACCCCAGCACTTAGGTTGGCTCATTTTGGCCTGTCATCCCCACTAAAAATCATGCTAATTGTTTGTTTTTCTCCACTTTTATTTTCGCTTTCTGAAGAGATTAGCAATCCGTCCAATGCTGATATTAATTATTTTTATATATCAATTGAAATCCTTATTTGATCTATGAACTCATTCAATCACTACACGTTTGTTTCATAGTGGATAGTAAATCAAGTGCATTTCTGCCTGCTTGTTGGAGGCCTGCAGTTATGTGCACGTTCCTTTGTTAGCCTTCCTTTCTGTGCTCTGCAGCCTCCTTCCACTTTTCCTGTTTCTCAATTTTTGTCACAGATGAGGCCTTCCTTTCAGTACCAACATCTACCATTTGTTTGGCATGGATGTCATAGTATAGCTAAAACTAGTTCAACTTTCTATTTACATCCAAGAATTCAATGGTCAATTCCTACTTAGGATTTGTAGTGTCAGCCTTTTCAAAGTGACTGCTCTTGGGACTTTATTAGGGTTACTTCCAAAATACAATGAGGTTTGACAAGCTGTTGCTCAAAAAAACTGTCAGCCTCTTCAGATTTCATAAACAGTGCATGTCCTTCCTCCTCCCTGCCTGTTCTGTTGGTATTAAATTGTCACCTCATTCACTGTTTAATCATCCCCAAAATGCTGTAGTTATTTCCAAGAAAGTCTGAATAGTGGAAGTTGATTGCTTCCCAATTAACTAAAGCATCTTTCTCCAGCCCAGCCTCTCTACTTGTCATACCTGAAAAACCAGCTTTATAAATGTTGCCTAATATTTAGTGTTTTCTCTTTGGGTGGGCAAATATAATGCCAAACGACTTTGAAATGACATTTTTATTTCTTATTTGCCATATGGACAAATATTTGGTTAGAATTCACGTATATATCTGAAATGTTCTGTTAGAAAATTTTGTGTTGTAGTTTTGCTGGTGTTTTCTCTGGGTTTGGTAGTTTTTCCTTCAGTGGTAAGATGACTCATTGATCATCCCTCCCACCATTTCAGAGGCCCTAATAGTGTTTATGAGATCAAAGGATAATGAAAAAATGTTCTAGCTATGTTTTACCTGCTTCTCCAGTTCAATCACATTTTCCCCTGATTTTGATGGTGAATTTTGCTTGCTTTCTGAAAATTCTATTATTCATTGTAGAAACCAATAACTCTAAATCCATTTCTACTTCCTAGAAACGTAAAATAGTGTTATTTTAAAATTTCTCCATAGAGAGCATTTATAAGTCTGAGTTCTCTGTTGGAGTTATCACCATTGTTGATTTCTAGCTATACTACAGAGCTACAGTAATAAAAACTGTATGGTAGCAGCATAGAAACAGGCACATTCATTGGTCAGTGGGGTTGATCTGAAGACCCAGGCATAAATTCACACTCTTATGGATGCCTGAGTTTTGATAGAGAAACCAGAAATACACACTAGAAAAAAGAAACATTTTTAACAAATGGTGCGTCAAATTGGATCGGTCATAGAAGAGTATAAGTAAATCCATCTTCATACCCTGCACAAAAATCAAGTGGATCAAAGACCTCAACATAAAACCAGATACACTGAACCCAATAGAAGAGAATGTGGGGAATTCCTTTGAACACATTGGCACAGGAGATAACTTTCTGAACAGAAAAACTATAGCACAGGCACTAACATCAACAATTAATAAATGGAACCTTATGAAACTAAAAATCTTCTGTAAGGCAAAGAACACTGTCAATAGGACAAAGAGGCAGCCTTCACAATGGGAAAATATTTTCACCAACTCCGCATCTGATAGAGGTCTAATATCCAAAATATATAAATATCTCAAGAAACTAAATATTAAAAATAATCCAGATTAAAAATTGGGGTACACATGTAAACCTAGAATTCTCAACAGAGGAATATCAAGTAGTTGAGAACACATAAAGAAATGTTCATCTTCCTTAGCCATCAGGGAAATGCAAATAAAAACTACATTGAGATTTCATCTTAACACCTGTCTGCATGGCTAAGGTCAATAACAGCTCATGCTGACAAGGAAGTGGAGCAAAGGGAGCTCAATCATTGCTGGTGGGAGTGCAAGCTTGTACAGTTGCTACAAAAATCAATATCGGGGTGCCTCAGAAAACTAGGAATCAATCTATCTCAAGGCCCTGTTTTACTGCTCTTGGGCATATAACCAAAGGATGCACCATCTTACCACAAGACATTTATTCAACAATGTTTATTATGGCTTTACTCATAATAGCCAGAAACTGGAAACAGACTAGATTTCTCTCAACTGAAGAATGGATTAAGAAAATGTAGCACATTTACACAATGGAGTATTACTTTGCTCTTTAAAAAAAGTATGATATCGTAAAATTTGCAGGTAAATGGATGCAACTAGAAAGTCATCCTAAGTGAGGTAACCCAGACCCAGTACCATACCATAACAAATATGGTTTGCACTCGCTTACAAGTGCATATTAGCTGTCAAGTAAATGATAAGCTACAATCTGCAGACTCAGAGAGGTTAGGTGAGCCTCCCTAGGAAGGGGAAATAGACTAGATTCTGCAGGTGGACTGGGGGTGTGTGTGGGTGGCAGCTGGAGGGATCGTTGTGGAGAGTATGGGGAGACAGTCCAGGAAGAGAGAGTTGGAATTCAGGGACTTTGGGGATGGGGCGCAATGCGGAAATGCAGCGCAGTAGAAATTTTTTGGAACCTATAAGGAGATACTTATCAGTACTCCCAGTGACAAAGGATATGGCGTCTTAACTGGCCATCTTTTGTAGCCAGCAAGGCTTCCAATCGCGGGACTGGGTTACTTTCGGTGGAGTTGATCGCTGAGGAGATGCTATAGAGCTGCCTAAACAACCCAGGGCGATACTAGGACAGGAGGTCGTTCTCTGAAAACTGATTGCAAGGCCCTAGTGTCAATGGCAACATCTGTACCGCTCACTGAACACAAAGGGGGCCTCCATGCTGCTTTTCATCATACATTTTAGTCTCTCTGGTGCAAGAAGGTACTCTGCAAGCTACAGAATGAAACCTGCACACCAACCCAGCCACAAAATATTTCTAAACCTACCATCTGTCCTGCCTGCAAGATGTGCTAGGGCAATGGTGGCACAGAACTTGTGGGAGCGGTCAACACATGTTTTAACTTGAGGCTCACACCAGCAGAAGGAACCCATGCCCCATACTGCCTAGGGATGGCCAGAAACTGGAGATTGGATAGTCCAGAGATTGAGGATAGAACCAAACATAACTGACCAAATAAAAAATAAAAAAAATTAAATAAATAAATAAAACGATTCCAAATGCTATTCTTCTATATTCACGGATCAGTTGTCTAATCATCCATCGTCAGACAGGCTTCCTCTGGTTCCTCTGACAGTAGATTGGAGCTGATGAGAACCATAGCCAGACATTTTTGGGGTCGAGAGAGAGGGGGTAGGTAGGTCTAAATTGGAGGTCTCCATCAGATCCCTTTCCTGGAAGATCAGAGAACCCTGTAAGTGATGGAGGAAAGATTATCGGAGGTAGAGGGATGGAGGACATAAGGAGAACATGGCCCACCGAATCGACTAAGCAGTTCTCATAGGGGCTCACAGAGACTCAAGTAGTAAACATAGACCCGCTGGGTTTTTTTACCAGGTCTTTGTACGTGATATAGTTAGTATGGTGATTCTGTGGGAGTTCTGACAAGGAGAGCAGGCGTGTCTCTAACTCTTTTGTGTCTTATTTCGATGCCTTGTGGAGCCTTGATGTGAGGACTCTCATCTTGTCTTATTGTATCCTGTGCTGTCGGTTTTAGTGTTGTTTCTTCTCCTTTCTGAAGAGGAAACAATGTAGCGGGAGTAGATCTAGGGTAGAGGACAGAAGGGTGAGAATTCGGAGGAGTGGAGGGAGGGAAAACTGTGCTTGGGGTGTTTTTAGAAAAATTGTAAGGAAAAGATATTTTCAGTAAAAGAATGCTGAGTTTTTACATTTTTAAAATATCTGCATGGACTTATATCTTATGACCATGTTTTTGTTCACTAAATGAAAATGATTTTAACTTGCACTCAAAAGTCATTAAGCTATTTCCCTTTGAAGGTTTTAACTTATAATTAAAAAATATATAATTCTATAAGGGTTCACAGAAATCATCTAGTCTAAGTATTTTACAGTAATGAAATATTTCAGGTATAGAATTAATTTATATGTAAGAGTAGTTCAAGTTATAGCGTGGGAAATAAAGTACTCTGGACTCAGGATGATGGTGAAAATTCATTAACTCAATCCTTCCCAGTGGAAATCTTGGTACTGAATTTTGCTCATTCTCTTACTCAGATAATAAACTGGGGCTACACACTCATGTTCCCCAATAATAGACCCATTATTTTCACATGCTTTCCAGATTTCTCACGAGTGTTTACAGTCATGGATGTATGCACACCATGTGCGTGAGTGGTGCCAAAGGAGTGTAGCAAAAGGCACCAGATCTCTGAAATTATGGATGAGTGTGAGCTACCATTAGAATTTTGAGACTCGAACCCAATTTCTTTGAAGGGGCAGCAAATGATGTTAACCAATAAGTCATCTCTCCAGTATCATTATATTTAATATATATTTAGTAATTAATAGCCTTTAGACATCTTAGGCAATAGCCAATATTGTTGTCTATGTAATATTTTTGGGATTTATCCAAGGCAACTCAAGTATTTAAGGGACTTTTATTTTTCTCTGTTGTACTTCTATTATTATATACTATGTTAATATTCTACGGACTCAGAATAATTAGACTTTATACTTTTAGTTTTTAAAGCAATTCTGTACTGTTTCTAAGAATGGGAAGATAATTCTGTGGGCTATGAGTCTATCCAGTGATTTTTTCAGGTGCTTTCTGAACCCTGTGAACTTTCACCCACTCTATTCACCATAGCTTCTTCACTTCTTCACCATTATGCCAGAGTACTAGTGAAGCGTGATCTTAGCATCATGCTGTGAATTTCTCAGAAGATCAGAGGTCACTGAGTGCCCTCTCAGACACTTGTTGTATCATGTGACTTATCCTTGGTCAAGCAAATCTTTGTCTGCATGGTCTATTTTGACTTGTATTGGTGAGAACTATGTAAGTACATCCTAGTTCATTTAATTTTTGTTATTTATGCTACCTTAAATAGAATCTCAGGTATGAGGAGAAGTTAGAAATCTATTTTTTCATATGAATGATGCTGTATCTGAATCATTAATATGCTTTTGCATAATGCTAATGGCACCTGGTATTTATCCAGTTTCCATAAATGTATGCAAAGATTTCTGGGATTTCTTATTTATTCCTTTCAACTAGGCTTTATGACTAAACCTTAACTGCATTTAATCCATTCTGGATTAAAACTTAATAGTTCATATTGCAACTCCATGAATTTTACTCCTTTCATTTTAATTTTTACCCTTTGCTTTTGCATACATATTTTAGAACTAACTTTTCAGGTTCTGTGAATAAACTGTAGTGATATTTTAATAATAATTTTATTTGTATTATAGATTAATTTATAATATTGAATCTTTCATGTAGGAGTACATGCATTTGTTGATTTATTTTGAATTTTAATAGATAAATTAACCATAGGCAAAAGTTACTGCTCAAAGTCACATAGCCAATTAAAGCAAAGCTAGTGGTAGAAGAAATGTCTCCTGACTCTTTAACACTTCACACACTTAAAGGCTTAATTATTTAGCCAGTTAAGAAAAATTTTCCAGTTTTTGCAGCTACGGAACCCATCAGCATGAAAGAGAATCCAACTTCTGTATTTTACCAGGCCCTTGATAATCAAAGTGTTCTCAGAGGGCTTGTTAAAATTGGAGAATCTCAGTCCTAAAGACCTAGAATCTTCATTTTAAAAAGATTGCTGGCTTATTGATAGACCCTGTTTGTGAGACGGTGCAGAATACTGCTTTGCAAAAGAGGCCTGCGATTCACAGCATTGATCCCTTTCTTTGGGACCTCTCAGAATTCCTGGTGCTGATGCAGAGGCTGCTGAAGTCTAAAGGCTTCAAGAAAGCATCATGGAGACCTGGGTTATGATGGTTAGGTGATACCCTTTCCCTGCACTCAGAGACATTGTGCCTGCTTTTCTGAACGGACATAAAAAATCCAAAATAATGGATTGGAGAAATGGCTTCACAATGAGGGTGCTCACTGCTTTTATAGATAACCCTAATTTTAGTGTGCTTGCTGGATGGCTCACAAATGCCTATCTCTCCTGCCGTAGGGCATTCACCAACTTCTCCTGCCCTCCATAGGCATCTGCACACACATGAAGCATACACATAGGCACATGCACACATACGTACATATGAGTAAAATGTTAAAAAACCACACATATATTCCAAATAAATCTCATTGCAAACTGAGAGCTGGCAGGAGAGCTTAGTGGGTAAAAATGTTTGACCTCAAACCAGACGATGTGATTTAGGCGTCCAGGGTCCATGGACTAGAGGGAGCTGAACTGACTCCGGAGAGTTGTACTCTTGTCTTCCACACATAGGTTCTGGCATATGTGCTTGCACGGTGCAAGTTTATGCATGCATATCCACACAGATAAAAAATAGGTTTAATTGAAGACATTTAAAAAATCCCAAATGATGAAATATTATCTAAATAATTCATATCCTTTAGTATATTTATTCAAAGGAAACAACAGGTTAAGTGGTTTTCTGAAAGCAATAGATTTCAGGAAGAACAGGACTTTTGGCGTGAGTGTGTGTGTGCATACTAACTACTAACTAAGGGTGTTAGAAAACAAATACAGTTCTTTGAAATCATAGTGCTTCTCTCAGTGGATATATTAGCTACTAAGTGCTATTGGGGGAAAACTTAAAATGCTGAAGGGTCAGAAACACAGACCTTCAGTTTTCCAGTAAAAGACGAAAGCCATCCTACCGGTTCAGGCAGCTTCATTTTACTATTACTAACTGGGGTTCAGCCCCCTGGTTACTATAAAGCAAGTTATCCCCAGATGCCGGAGGGGGGGGGGACCAGGGAGGGGGTGGAAAAGGTGAAGAGGGGATGGAGGAAAAAAGTGAATTCCCTGCAATATCGCCTCGAGCCACTAGGGGTACCTTTGTATCATTTTTCATTCTGCACCGATTTGGAGTAGAAACCTGTATTAGGGGAAAACCGGGATCCTCGGCATTTCTTTTCTTTTTTCTTTCCTTTTTTTTTTTCCCCGAGCAGTGCACCCAGAATCCAAAAAGATTCTTTAAAAAAAAAAAAAAAAAGGAATGAAGGAAGAAAAGGAAAGGAAAGAAAGAAACCACAGTCCTTCGGTAACCCGGATAGGGCTACGGAATCGTTCTACTGGACACCAGCAGTGGGAATTCATTTTTGAGGTCAATTTCCAATCGAGATAAATCTATTGGATTAGTAGGATTATCTGATCGCAGCTCAAAGAAGTAACGTAGTTTGATCGTTTGTATTTCTTGCCTGATGGTCGGAATTACACGGATGCAGCTTTGGTTCTCCAGGATTCTGGATCGTGGCAGCATCTGGAGAGAAAAAAAGCATCAATCCACACGTTTAGGAAGTGTCTGTGGGTGAATAACGAAGGAGGGGGAGGTGGATCTGGGGTTGCGGCTGCTTAAAGAAAAAATAAATAAATAAAGGAAGCATCTTGAATTCTGAAACAAGAATCACCCAGTTCCAGAGGTTGAAAAGAAAGCATCTGCAAACTGGTAAATACTTTGACCATTTCGGCTTGAATTTGACGGGGAAGTGTTGCTAAAACTGTCTCCTTGAATAATTGAAAGAGGACTGGGGAAAGATGAGGGGGATTCCTCCGTGGACGTGTCTTCCTGGGGGTAAGTTTGTGCCTTTCCTCGGGAAAAGGCTGCGGGCTTTGGGTATCACTGTGCGGAAGGGGTTGCGGACGCGGCGCCTGAGAAATGGGGCGAGCAGCCTGGAAGCCCACCTCGCGCATCCCCCAGGCATCACGACCTCTTCGCCCGCACCGAGCTTCCAAATCTGGGTTTGGTGGCGTCAGTGGGGAAACCAAGCAGCCTACTGCCTCTCAACTTTGTCTTGAAAAAAAAAAAAAAAATCTCTCAACAGGGAGATCCCTTTTGGACCGGGCGATTTTTCTCCTTAGAGATACTTTAAGGAGAGGAGACCGCCAGTGCTTTAGAAAATCCTGCTTGGGGGTTGGGGGAAAGCTCTGGTCTTCATTGTGCTGCCTAGGCCCAGTTTCCCAGGCTGTCTAAGCTTCTTGGGGAATTTTGCTGGGGATGCAGTCAGCAAGAGGAGTCAGCCTTATTTAAAAGCTCCGATGTTCCCATCCTCTGTTTCTTTCTGCCCTTCCTCACCACCTCCTTCTTTCAGTCGGGCACTGAAGGGTTACTTACAGTCGCTGCATCTGACCCAGGAGAAAGAAGTAAGATTCTGCCACACAGGTTATCTTGTGACTGCCTTTTAGGACTTTGCGTAATACAGTCCGACTTAACTTTCTCGAGTTAGATGAGTCTCTGCGATATGTCAGCCCAGGGCCCAGGCTGAGTGCACCAGGCATTCAGCCACCTTTGGGATTTTAGCCTGCTTCTCTCTGCTCCTGACTCCTAGCTTTTCTTTCCCAGTGAGCTGTGAGTGCTGGAGTTTCTAGCGATTTTCTTGCAACTGAATTTAGGTTAAAATATATTTTTTCTTTCAGTTAAAGAAATTTTGTAGCTCTTAGAAAAAAAAATACTCATCTGTGCTCGCAGAAGGAAATCAATTGTGCCAGCAGTAATTAAAATTAATCTCTCAAATGAGTGAATATTAATTGACTTAGCGAAGTAAAAGTTGCTTTGGAATCCGAAAAGGACATTATTCTCACTGAAGTTTGAAATCCACAAAGCTCCAGTACAATTATATTTACATAATAATATATAATATGTAAGTATGTGTGAATTGTATAGAAGTATCTATAGATGGCTTAGATTGAGGAAACCCCCTCAAGTCCCTCACTTTTCAGTCTCCTTAAGTTGGCCTTGTCTATTTAAGGCCGAGCATTTGCTTTTAAACTAGCAACTGCAAAAATTCACAGAAATAAAATGAAGAAAGGTAATTGTCGCGAGAAAGGTAATTGTCATGACATAAAATGTCGCATGTCTTATCAGTTTAGTCTCCCAAAGCAAGCATTAGATATTTCCCCAGGATTTGTGTTGATACATTGTGAAATGTGTGCCGACACCTTTATAGTTTTAACGTTAAAGGCTCTCCTTTAAGTCTGGACTCACTGGAGAGACAACTCTTCAATGTCGTCTGAGCTTATCTCTTCCCATACTTACTCAGACGAACTTCAAAGACTTCAAAGAGCATTCTGGCTATGACAAGAGAAATCTTACCAAACTTCCCCCCCCCCCCCCCCCCCCGGGTTCGCCCATGTGTTTTTAAACTGAATTCTGAAGCTAGTATATGAAATTTGTATTTTAAAGATGCAACTGTCAAGTTGAAAACTTTTGTGTCCCAGGAATTTTAAAGTGGAAACTTGGCTGCCTCTTGTTTCTGTGGGCTTTGGTAAACCCTTTCTAAAATGAGAGATTCCAAGGAAGAATTTCTACAAGCTCATTCGTTTTCTGCAGATATTTGTGAAGCTGGCTCTGCCTCTTCTCCAGGCTTGTCTGTCACGTGGTTTGTGTGCTTTGGAAGGCAAAGAATGGATGTTCTGTGTGTTGGGTATTCCAGCCACTGCTCGGAGCCAGAGTCCAGGAATATCAAACATCCGAATAATAATACAAATAATATTAACCGACAATACAAAATCAATAAAACATGTGGAATGATAGGCAGGTTATAGTTCTCTCTTTAGGCTGACTGAGAATACAATTATTGACGTAAAGCCAAATAGAAATTCAAAATATAAGATGGGAGTCCTTTTAAAGATTAATTTGCATACTCCAAACTAAAGAAAGTAGTGGTGATTGAGAGTCTCAGACTGATGATGAGAGTGAATGAGTTGACCGAGTAGCTGGGAATTATTTTTCTGTCAAGAGTAGCTGATATTTTTTAAGGCTTCATTATACACTTTTTGGGTAGTGAAACAGAAAAGGAGCAGCTTTGACCTTCTCTTTGTATAGTCTTCTTGGAGCATTGATGACATTTCTACAGTAAATCTCTATACAAAGTTCTGATAAACCTTGTAAGACCATGTTAACAGCCAATAGCAAAGGATGAAGCCTATAGAGAGCACTTTCAAATTTATAGCTACACTCAGTTAATAGATACAAGCTCAACACAGGTTCACAAACAGAGAGGACCACTTATAGGATCAGTGAGTCACTACAGGGTGCACTTGGTAAATTAACTGCATTTTGTTCTATTTTCTCTAGCACACATGTTGTAATGATTTCTCAAAAGAACACTGTGTCCTTGATTGGTTCCTTTTATTTTATACTAGAGTTTCAAAAATGTGTAATTTGGACCAACAGGTTAAAAGTTCACAATTAATTCTGAAAAATTGTAAATACCATTCTCAATGTAAGTGAAAGACATAGGTATTGGATTCCCCAAAGCTATTGATGATTGATATTGATATTGCTTTCCCGTGGGTATTGCTATCTTCTATATGATCTAACTGGCCTAAAATCCAGACATTACTAACATAGTGACTGTGGCTCTCATGGTTCTGATATGACTAACAACATTCACTGTGATGCCCCATTTTTTTTAAAGATGAAATTCCACCTGCTATTAAGTGGAAGTGCACTGAGAAGGAGAGTTTACTTTTCTGTGTGATTGAAATTCAACATACATTATCTGTAGTACAAAACCGCTCTCTTTTGCTGTATTGGGACTTGCAATAAAAAGCCGACCTTTACATGAATTTGAATTTTCAATGTTTAGTCTTCAAAATTTACAACATCCAGAAAAATAAAGGTGGAACTAACAAATATTCTCAATAAATGTAGAATATACTTTTCATTCTATATTATTATTAAAAGATAACTTATAATATCTTGGGAGTAGCTAGTCCTTATGGCCCTGAGATTCCCAGCTATTTCCAGGAAGGGTTCTTGAATAACAAGACATAGTTTTAGGTGTACTTAGTCTAATGGTGATAAATGTGTGTTGCACATCTTCCCCAAAAAAGAAGCAAAAAGAGAGAGAGGTAAGAAAAAATTGAAACTTATGTTCCCTTTTCGTAGCATATCTGTTGAGGGAAAAACTGCCAAGTATAAGCTTAACTGAAGTCTGAGGAAACTAATAAATCACTCCAGGCATTTGAAATTATTAGACATTAAACTTTGGGGAGTTTTATTTGAATTCCTTTTATAGCAGTCAATATAATCTCTTCTGTGCCTATTCCCATTGCATGTAAGAAAGAAATTCTACTCAATGGAAGGGCACTTTACTGCTGCCATTACTGGAGGGTTTATAGATGAGGGATGTGTCAGCATGTGAGATTCAGCTGTAATGACTCTTTTGTGTGAAACCTTATGGGCCTTGCAAGCACTCTCTCATCCTGACACTCATAAAACGTTCAAGTCTCCGTGTTTATTATTTAATTTTTTTCCTACATACAGCCATGAAGCACTTCAATGTATGGATGTGGAGCCAAACCTGGCAGTCAAGTGTGAATGTGTATAATGAGTTTTAATAGTACACATTCTAGGAACTGATAAAGAAAGTTTAATTAAGAAAAACAAGTTAAACATGAAACTCATTTCGGAACATGTACAAGTTAAGTTAGTGCTAGAGATGTAAAATAAACAACCACAGTGATAAGTCACAGCAAATAAAGTTTCAGAGTTTCCGACTGAGACTGAACTGCCCAAATGCAGTTGTCATGGTAGGACTTAGCTTTGAGTCCTGAAGCTTTTATGGGACTTGTGAAATATATACTATTTTTTTTTTAAATAATGATTTTACTTTTTCTTTGTTTGTATGGCAATACTAGCTAGTGTTTAAACTATGCAGCAACCATTTTTTTTTGCACATAATTCTTCTTCTTCTTCTTCTTCTCCTCCTTCTTCTTCTTCTTCTTCTTCTCCTCCTCCTCCTCCTCCTCCTCCTCCTTCTCCTCCTCCTCTTCCTCCTCCTTCTTGACTTTTAAAAAAGTTTATGAGTTTTTAAATTTTTTCTATTATATATTTTGATCATATTTGTTCCTCTTTCTAAACTCATCCCAAATCAAGCATACCCCAGGGTAGGCCCCATGCTGAGGAGTTGGCTTAAATAAACACACTCAGTGGTTTTCTTTGTACTTTTATTCTTTGTTAGTTTTGTTTTGGTACTAATTCCTTCCTGAAAGGCAAGGGAATATTGTTTGTTTTGTTTTATTTTGTTTTGTTTTTGGACTACTCTTCTCTAGTGATGCCAATGACAACCACTAGATGCAGATTCATGTCTTCCTTTTGGAGGTGCTGTGGGTGGTAACTCACAACAAACTGCATGCCTATCAATTTGTCTGTTCTGTTAGTTTATTTGTTTTTGCATGGTTTAGAAAACAAGTAGGCTCATCATTTGTTTGTGTGTATGTGTGTGTGTGTGTGTGTGTGTGTGTGTGTGTGTTATTTGTTATTTGTTTATTATCTAGATTTATTTGGTGGTGATAGTGGATGTATGGCCAGGAACCAAAAGTAGCATATATAGAATATTGGACAACTATTTCTCTAAATGTAGGTTTCTTATATTTTCTCTTATCTGAAGAACAGATATAGTCTAAAAGCAAAGAAGTAAGTGTTTTTCTCATTAGCTACTTTTGAAAACACTCTAATGCTGAATTTATTCCTTTTTCATATTAATATGTGCCATCAATTGTATGTAACATTAGCAATCCCATTTTTTGATTTTGATATACTTAATGTATTTTTAGGCTTTCAGGAAAAATATTAAACATATAGATTGTTAGGTTTCATACCTTGGACAAGTGGCTGAGGTGTCTATATAAGCTATCAAGGTGGACCTGACCACCAAGTTTTCCCTGCAGTCCCTTAGCCCCTCCCTGTTAGGGCCCTCCCTGTTAAGGCCCTCCCTGTTAGGGCCCTCCCTGTTAGGGCCCTCCTGGCTGGTAACCTTTACTCCTACCTTGGACTCTTGAGGCCGGAGAGCTGGGCTTTTCTTCCCAATATATAATCCAACCATTTTGCTTGTCCCTACTTTTTAATATCTTTGGGCATCCTGACTGCTGCATCTGGTTCCCCTCTCTCCCATCATTCTTCCTCTCCTCCCTCTCCTGTCATGGTGCAGCTCTGGCTGGTCATGTCCACTCTGAACTCTCCTAGAGCTTCCTCACTCTGACTATGCTCTTCTACATATTTACATTAAACCTTCTCCTCTCCCATACCTGGGAGCAGTTATATTTTCTTTTCTTTCTTTCTTTCTTTCTTTCTTTCTTTCTTTCTTTCTTTCCTTTGTTTATTCCCACCTTAAAGATAAAGTAAATTTTCTTTAACAAAATCATGGTTAGTTATTTTATTCTAGCTTATGGAACATTCACAATGCTTGCAAATTCATTCAGGGAATATCAACAAGTCAAGTTGTGATCATCAGTAGCCTGAAAATTCCCCTTTGGAAAACAAACCTTCCCCAGAGAATCCTGAATGATAAACACTGTTTCCTGCTTATAACATTGACCAACAGCTTGTCACGCTCTCTGCACCTGAAAGCAATACTTAAGCCACTCAATAGTTAACCTGAAGGGCATACAGGTTCACTTCAGCAGCCATTATGTTTTGAGTCAGTGAATCTGTCATTTTTGATTTAAATCTGTATTACGTAGCTGTCCAAAACTTTACACACAAATGACAATGTTATCTATCCTTTTCTTATGGGCAAAATCATCACCAGTTTCTTGACTTCTTCAATTGGGCCAAGTGTCCTAATGCACATGTTCTGAGAATGCCAAAGCTCTCTACAATTTAGAGCTGTAGTCTTCAATAATAACATCCCAGGATGAAACCCCTTTACATATTCAGATGACCCCATAAAATCAGTGTCCACACACTTCACAATGGCAATTGTTTGGGCTTCTCCCCAGCATGTAGAGCTGTCAATTAACTATAGATTATTTTTAAAATAAAACATATAGCATTTAAAATAATTTCATGCATATATATATATGATATATTGTGATTTCATTCACTAGCTTATTTTATAAGTTGTTTATCATCCCATTTTCCCACTGGAGGCCAAGAAGACCACCTTGAATGGCCTATTAAGTGGACTGGATTTAGTTCAATAGATAATTAACATTATTCTAGCCCCTACAGATTTCCGTTGATGAGGCATTTCACTCACTAGCTTGTCCCATTCTGTTATATGTTAAAGTTGTTTTATTGGTGGTTTATAAAACATAGTTTTTCTAAGTTTCACTTTTGAACAGGCCGGAGAGTTTTTTAATGACATTGGTTTAGTTGATACTTTTAGTGATAAACTATTTCTAATTATGAGTATTAAAATATACTCTTTTAAAACACATTGATTCTGCTGTTTTGACAATTTCGTACATGAACATAATGTATTTGGAGTCCTGTCTCCCCCCCCCCCCATCTTCTCATCTCCTCTTCATCTCTATCAATAAGTCCCATGCCTACCAATCACTTTCCCAGGCTCATGGCTTTTGTTTTTGTTTTATGACCCATTTAGTTTTAAAAGGGCCATCTGTTTCACCACTGGATTGGAAGCACCCCTTGGAGACTGGTGGGTTCATTGGTGGGCACAGCACTGGAGACAATTGTTTTCCTCTGCATGGATAGATCAGTTTAGCCAGTATTTCAGCATGGATGGGTGTGCCCTACTTAACTGATACTTAGTCTTTTCACTTTTGTTTTTGTTTTTCAAACCATGAAATCAGTTGTTAATTGAAGTTACAGAAAATTTAAAGTAATGTACTATATCCTCCAAAAAAGATTTTTTTTGAAAATCCTAAAAGTTTTGGTGATAATCACATTAAGCTTCTTTGATTTTAAGGATTAATTAAGAATTGCTAATACAATAGAATTATTTCCATTCTTAGAATTTATTGAAAGTACATGATAACTCATTATGCCAATATGCAAATTAAATTATTATTGATATTTGATTTGTTAATGTGCTACACAAATGATCCATGAACTGAGTGCTTTTTAAAATCTTGTGTTTGTGACAAGTTCAAATGGCACTGCAATACAGAAGAAAATATGTTTGCAAGTGAAGAAAATTGCTCATGCAATACTTTTTATGATATGAGCCACTGTTCAAACTATGCACAAGGTTGGAAGGTACAGGCAGCCATTGTTTGTATTTGATGTCTTGCATAAAAGAAGTCGGTGGTCTCACTCTGTCTCCATAGACGGTTGCTCCACAAACAATAGTCACTATAGTGTTTGTCAATCCCAGCAGAAGATGGGCAGCAAAGGGGCACAGATGCTTATGTATATTCTCTGTGCTAATCATTCTCAGAGGGGTCAAGATTGTCCCTGTTGACACAGAGCCATTCCAGCAACTTAGCATCACATCTCCTCCTCCACCAAAGTGGAGGCCCTTCTCTAGCACTGAGGGATTTGTTTTAAAAGAATGTTAATTAAGCAGGACACCAGGAAAGGTGCTTTTCCATTCTTCCCAGGCACTCACTAGAGACAAAAATAAGCTTCAATAGAGGATAAGAAATGCCACACTACTTTGGCTGTGCCAGTTTCTCTATAAGATACTGGAAAACATAATTAATTTGCTTCTACAAGCGATGACTTGTGACCTATGAGTGGCCCTATCAGACAAGAGCATCAATTTAATGTCACGGGAAGTAATCTGCTCTACCTGCCTGTCTCCTCTGAGCTCCTGAGTGGTTATTCATTTCTTCTGGGAGATCACAGGGTCATCCATTGGCTTGAAAAACATGTCCTGCCGTATCTTACATATGCATCAGATCTGTTGCCCCTGACGTTTTAAGAACCCTTGGTCTCATCTCAGCTTGCTCCTTCACCTCATCCACCTTCCTGTTCATTTTGAAGTCAGGATCCCTAAATATATTCTAGATTTTAAAATGAATATTTTGAGATGCTACCTCATAGTATGTTCAAAATAAATAGCAAGGAAAACTTTTTTGTATAGTTAATGATAAGGGCATTTCTCCATCCCCATAGAAAAGCATGAAGGGAGGAGTAAGATGCTCTCCAACTTCAGCCAACAGATGAAATAATAAATAATAATAAATGTCACTTCCATCTCCTTCCCTCAGGTTGTCAGAAAATCTGCCATGGCTTCCTCAAATCCTCTTCTTACTGAACTGTAATTCACCTCTGTAGCAGTCTGTACACCACTCTGTTGAGTAAACAGACATTTTCACTGAACTTCGACATAGTTCTGTCTATGCTATCCCCTCTTGCTTGAATCTCTGTAAGTTAAAGACTTCAGAGGCATCAGGCATTCCAAACCCGTGAACAAAACCGAGGCTGGTGTTAGAGGAGGGAAAACTAGAATGAGTCAGGGTGCTTCACTCAGGAAGGACTGTTTGCCGTCCCGTAGAACCGTGTCCAGTTATTAAACTCTGAAAAGGCAAAAGGCAAAACCTCTAGTCTTAATGAGTAAGGATAGACTTATCACTGTGCTGTTTTTAATGATCCTATCGTTTTTATTTTACTCAACCAAAAAAATGTTTAAATTGTTTGTTTTGGGGTCAGAATATAATTACACTATTTCCCCCTTCCTTTCCCTCCCACCAAAGCCTCCCACATACCCCTCATTAGTCTTTCAAATTCATGACCTATTTTTGTTACTTGTCATTATATACATACATATGTATGTGTGTGTGTGTGTATATATATATATATATATATATATATATATATATATATATACACATCCATATATTGAGATAGTACTTTAAACCCTATAGTTGCCTACAAATTCTAAAGTTCTTAACTGTTCTTCTTTGCAGTCTGAAACACACATTTTATTATTCTGCTGCTTTCTTTGGGAAACCTCAGTCTCCATGGCATTTGTAGGTCCAGTTGCATCTGTCTTACACAGTCTACCACTTGACCTTAAACTGCCACTTGCTAGTCATCCTTCAGAATTCACATCCTGTATCCTTCTCTAGACTCTCAACTATTTCGTGATTACTGATGATTAAATCGTAATCTGAGTAACAGATGTACATATAGTGTGCCATTTCCTGTAGCTGGTTTTTTAAGAATTTGTAGGTTCTTCTTTTCTCAACCTTTATCCTGCCCCTTGTCTCCCCTCTTATCACCAGACAGGAGGGAAAGGAAAATAGGAGAGAGAGAGAGAGAGAGAGAGAGAGAGAGAGAGAGAGAGAGAGAGAGAGAGATCCTTGAATCTAATTTCTCTTCTTTGAGCATGACTACCAGGAGATATCCACCAACCATCCTGAATGATCAACAACCACCCACCTTTGAGGCTCTGGCATTTATATGCCTTCTAAAAATTTCCCACAATTCCAAACACCACACAGTCATAGAAACTATCTGCAGCTAGAAAAGCTATACCTCTGGTAGAGCACTACACGAGGCAAATCAAAGCAGCTCTATATCCTCACACCTGGGATTAAAATGAAAAGTGACCTGCCAGCCAGGCCTTGGGGGCTGCTAGCCAGGGCTTCTCCAGGCAAACATTGACAAGGAGAGTAGTCTCCAGGGAAGATGAAGGTGATTCAAAGCCCCTGCCATTTCTTCTGCTCTGAGCTGCTTTCCTCTCATTGGTTTCTTGGAGAAGGCTTGTTCCCTGGTATAAACTTTAGTGTGTACTTAGGTAGAATTTTTTGTTAGACCTCAAGATACATTGTTGGTTGGTTTTCAGGATATTGTCAACTTTGTCTTTCTCAACATCTGATTTTCTTCATTTTTTTTATATCACTGGAGAGGTGGATAGTAGAGAAAACCTAAGGGAAAAGGAAGAAATAGAACCACTTATGCTTTTCTGCAGAGAAAGGAGAAGGAAGATCACTCCGCAACATTAGTGAAGCCTGCCAGCCTGTTCTTCCTCCTGGAAAGAAGAGCTGGATGAAACTAAGAGAGAGCAAATGAGTCCATTAACCTTTCCACCATGCCTCCTTCTGAGGCTTCAGGTTCACTCTGCTTTTGTCTTGTTGTTGAGTGTTCCAGTGGTTTTGCTTCTGACTTCTATTTACCAATATTTTACAAAGGGATAGTAATGACCTACACTCCATGATGCAGAGGTAAATTAGGTGATATAATAAATTGAGATCCATGCTTAAGGTGGTCATGAAAAACACACTTGTCCCCAAATCATTGCTCCCCCCACCCTCAAGGTCTAAAGTAGAACAGACTATCCTAAGACTCACTATGTATTCAAGAGTGACTTTGAATTCTTGAAGTTCCTACTTACTCCTCCAAAGCTGGGCTTATAGGAGTGTAACACCATCCCCATCTGGCATTCAAATGGCCACAGCACTGGCCCAACATTCCTCAGACTTGTATGCAATGAGTGTCTTGAGCTTTGATAGTCACATCTCAGAAAATACCTTCTTTAAACTCTGGGTCCTAATGTACTTCTTATTTCCCCCTTAAAGGCCTGTGGTATGGTTCCCTTCCACCCTCTGATACAGGCAATACCCACACTAGAATTACCCTTTCTTGTCATCATTGCTCCTTATAACTCCCCACTTCACCATTTCCTTTTTGCCCCTGGCTATAAATTGCTTCTGGATAAGGTTCCAATACCACACTGTTTGTAGTCAGTCAAAATTATGCCTATTAATTAACCCCAGCATGCTGGTCTCCAGCTTTTTCTGTTTCCTTCCTGTTGGTGTCTCATGTGCTCCACACTCCTCAAATACTCAGCAGCAGAGAGCATATGGCTGCACTGAATTGGTCTCACTGGGGTGCACAGCTGAGTACTCTGTATCAAACCCGTTTAGACATATGTTCGGAGTTGGGCAGTCCTATGCTTGTACCTTCAATCTGCCTTTCCTTGCATTTTTGGCCTTCCACATGATATCTAGCCAATTAAAGCTTTGGGTTTATTATTATTATTATTATTATTATTATTATTATTATTGTTATTCATTTCAAATAAGGATACTTAGTTTATAAGTCTGGGGTGAAGACTAACTGGTGTGGATACATTGAGGTAGGTTCAGAAGTTGTTTGGTGGTCTACCTCCATACTCATGCGTAGTATCAGTTTTACAGAATTGTGGATGGACCCTTCTGAGAGTTCACACTTGATATGAAAGGAAAGGTGCTCCTTTCTTCTCCAATCCATCTGTTCAAGGTTGCAGTTGCCATAACTTAGTGATGATTCAATTATATTTGGAGAAGCTAACCCTCAAATGTATAAAACACATACATCTGCCTTTCCCAAATGTGAATATCACCAGCCCGAGAATACACACAACAGGAATTAACCACTTAAGGAAGACAAACCAAGTATATATTAAAGGCTTATAAATCCATGATGACAACACTTTTCAATATTCAAGGAACATGAATTCTTAAGGCATACCGCACAGTTAATGGGATGGATGTAAATCCCTTATGAAGTTATATAAGTGATGTCTTAAATTTTTCTCATTTGTTATTATGTCTGTCTGGGTGTTTCTTGATTTTGATCTTTTTATGTAGCTGGAAATGATCTTGTAGTAAAAGGAAAAGTTTTATTTAATGACATTATTCTTTACTTATGATGTGAATACTATTATTTCTTTATATCTATATTTATCTTATGAGATAGATTTGCCCAGTAGTCCTTTAGGCAAAGTCTGATTTAACTGTAACTTGTTTAAACACAAACAACATTATTCAAGTTTATAAGTTATTATTTGTTAGCACACACTGACAATGAACAATAGTCACAAAGTAACTTCAATGGAATATACTAACACTTGTACCTTCCAAAGGACAACTCAATGGTTTATGTTATGTTGTGACCTTGTGAAAATGCTGAGTTTAAATCAAATATGCATAGTAGTAAAGCTTAATTTAATTTTCTTCTAGATTTCTCTACAAAAAACATTTACTTTCCTTTTCATGTATAATTGTCTTGATGTGGGACCTGGACAACTTAATTTGGGTATCCCTGCTCCACAAGCCTTCTCATTTAAATTTCTGTGAATAAAGTTGATAATATCCCTCCACTGGCAGGAATTATAATATAATGGATTTTCATCACTTGCTGATGAAATCTAAATATAATCTAAACAGTTTAGCGTCTAAGTGAAAGGCTTACATGTTATAGCTCCAGGTTGCCTTGCCAACCACACCTAGTGTTCATCCTCTGAGTTCTGGACAAAGTAAAGTGTTGCCTCCTCACAGGAGGGATATTTCACCCGTTTTTGTTCCATGTTGGGTTTTCTGTACTGGCAGGGGTGGGGAGCAGTTGTGATGTTGAGAGAGAAGATTATCTGCATAAAGTTTGTTGGAACATTCCATGAGAACAGGCCCAGTAGGAACTAAGGGAATACCAATGAATTCCTCCTTCTATTAGTTCCTATGTGCAGCGTTGAGTGTGAGAATGAGCCCTCAGTATTCCTGGTTCACCTTCCTGAGAATCTGAGCTGCCCCCAAGGAACATGAGGTGCACTGCATCCATGAAGAATTATTATTAATTTTACTGGAACATGTTCTCCACCTCAAGTCCTTTTATACTCATCCTTGATGGCTTCTTACCAATGTCTTGAGATCATGAGGTCTCATAGGTCTCTAGCTAGAGGCAGACCTGTCTCTTCTATTCATGTCAAACAACTTTTAGACCATAGCATTGATCCTGCTTTTAAGTATTTACTACGGGAAATAGTTGCCCCCTAGTTTCTTCAAATATTTGGTGAGTGAAAGGACTTGGCTGTGTTCACTGAACACCTTTTATTATAGGCAAAGAACACAGCACACAAAGGAAGAAAAAGAAATGTATGCTGCAGATGTTTATGCTAGCGGTTCACTGTTCATCCACTATAAACTCTCATTCAGTATCTTTGTGCCTTGGCCACTGCCAGTGGAAAACGTGAGGCCAAAGTCTCCTGATGTTGTGCTTTACCCTCTGTGAGCTGGTCACACAGATACCTGTTTGCTATGTAGGCAGATGTGATCATTGACTGAAACATTTAATATTAAATTAATTAAATTATTACTTAGATTGAAATTCAGCAGAGGAAACTTTGGTTGCATAATAAAACAAATAAAAGACTTTAAAATGGCAAGGTAGAGGTCTGTTCATGCTGGATTGCTTTCCCCATCTGTCATGTGTCCACTGAACACATATTACGTCATTTATATTTACTAAGTTATTGTGTGCATGTGGAGGTTACAGAACAACTTATGGAAGTCAGTTAAATTCTTCTAATGTGTGTAGGATCAAACTTAGATTACAAGATCAGCAGCCAAAACCTTTACCCGCTGACCCATCTCTCTGCCCATCTCTCATATAAGAACCTGCATCAGAACTTTTTCTTTAGTGTGACTTAATTCTTTATAATACTCTGAAACAATCATTAGATATTTCTTAAATTTTCTGCAACATTTAGCACATTAGCTTGCATATTAGAAATTCTTAATAGGTACTTGTTGATTGGATAACATATTTTATGAATATTGTTATTCTCTACTGTCTTAAATAATTTTAGTTTATTTTTAACATGGACTACCAAGAAATAATATAGTAGAGAAACCAACACTTTTAGTGAACAAATGTCATGCCATATTGCTATTTAGGATGCTTTCTTGAATACTGTTTATTATTTTTATATTGTCTTATTGAGACCATCCATGCTTCAACTTAGGGGAAGAAATAATAGAAAACTTTATGAGCAAGGACCACCTAGCAGAGAACTGCAGAAACTTAAGTCTCTCTTGGACTGATAGACTAGTCTTGTAACATGGGACTTGTCTGGTCTAAGAGTCATTTTGTTTTTAAATGCTCATTGTGTACATTCACTGTATTTAATAATTTGCTACATCAGGACATTTTCATATGAATATATATATATATATTACATTGATGATAGTCTTCTAGATATTTTTATTCAATTATTTTACTCTGTTCATTCAAAAGTGTTGAAAACATAAAGAAAATATAGAAAACTCATCATGAACTTTCCATATACATGAGCATTAGCCAATACTGTTAGATACTCAGAATTTGTCAAATTTACTGAAATTTGCCTTTTGAAGTCTCACCATAGGCTATCCATTTTAGGTTTCAATTAATTAATTACTAGAATTAATTACATTCATTCTTTCTAATATTTAGTGTTGACAACTCACCTGTTACCATGTATTTAGACATTTGTTAATAATAGTGTTGCTTTTAATTTTTAACTTTTTTGAATAATTGTTTACTTTTCCTAATCATTTGAAATTTAATTTCAAAACCTGTAATATCTGTCTACACTGACACTTTAGATCTTTTATTTTCATGGTTATATAGAATTTTAATTTCTGACTACATTATTACTCATTTATATCCCTTTGTGCACATTTGTCTTTCATTAATTTGAATGGTTTCTTATTCTTGTTGATAAGCACATTAGTTACTTTCTGTTGCTGCAATAAAATGTTATGACCAGAAGCAAGTAATAAAAAGTGTTTATTTAAGGCTTACAGATTTAGAGGTGAATCCATTATGACAGGAGAGACATAGCAGCAGGCAGATCAAGTGACAAGCTGAGATATCGCATCTTCTAAAGCAGAGAGCTTGAACAAGAAGTTGGATCAAGCTATAAACCCCCAAAGTCCACCCTCATCTACACACTTACTCTAAGAAGGCTGCATCTCAATAACATCCCTGAGACAGCAAGTCTCCTAATCAAGTGTCAGGAAAAAAGAGACTATGGAGACACTTTGCATAGATCACCACAATACAACATCATGTCAGCATACACATTTTTATTTCAACATGATTGTATGTGTGTCAATAAACATATTGAAGACAACCTCAGAGGTTCCAAATTGTCTTGGTGTAGCATTAAGGAAAAAAATTCAAGACTTTCCATTAGATTCAATTCACCAAAAGCAAATACAAGTTTGAATTCTCCACCTTTTCCCTTAGGTCTTCTGTCTGTCTGTGGTTTGTGGTTTCTGGCTTGTCTGTAGCCTATTCGTGGTATGTATCAGACATGTTTCTATTACCTGTGGTTGTTTTGTCTCTAATAAAGAGCTTTGCCTTGGAATTATGAACAGCACAGAAAATATCGCACGGGGGAAGGAATAACGGATACTTTATAGGAGATTTTAACAGTTTACAGGGAGTTACAGCAAATTGACCATTCATGAAGCAGTATCTTAGGTAGTTTCCAACTTTTGTGGCAAATATTTCTTTATTTGTTGCATAAGACTTTTATCAACCTGTTTATTTGTCTCACCAAAGGATCACTTTAACACACACATACACACTGCTCCTTGGATCAGGAGCATAGAAGAATGCATAACTCAAGACTGAAGGTGTGCTTAGACAGTAAAAGTCAGTACATGGAAAAACACTTAAGGGTGTTTGTTCCATTGTTCTCTTAAAGCTGGGTTAAACAAATAGGTGGAATACTCAGCAGGATCTCAGACCAAATGACCTCAAGGTAACTTGACTGTGAGGTACATAACAAGTTCGAGTCTCTCTGAATATAAGAGATTTTCTCATAAAATCATCACCACAATTTTGCAGAATCAAGGGTATCACTGTATTTAATGTAAAGTAAAATTGATTGGAAACAGAATGCCACACAACATAAACTAGACTTCCAGTAAGAATAAGTTAAACCAAGTAAAATTTGTTTCTGTAACATTGTGAGAGTATTCACCAGACCCATATTTTAAACGAGTATACAATACCAAAACCGGTTTGGTAATTCAGTTCAAATACGATGGGATCGTGTAGCACGTTGTGTGTGTGTGTGTATGTGTGTGTGTGTGTGTGTGTGTGTGTGTGTGTGTGTGTTATAGTGATCCTTTGGTGAGAATAAACACACACACACACATATGCATAAGTATATGGAGGGTGGAGACTAGAAGTTGATGCTGGGTATCTTCCTCCATTGTCTTTTATTATTTGAGACAGAGTCACTCACGGAACCTAAGATCATCAACTCTTTTAGTCTCGATAACCAATGAGTCTTAGGGACTCTACTCTCCTGTCTCTGCTTTTCCATTCTTAGAGGTACAGTGCATGCCACTCTGCAAGTGGTGAGAGTACTTGGTCTCCAGTCTTAGGCCCTACTATTTGTATAGCATACACGTCGCCTACTGTGCCAACTTTATGGCACCACAACGAGTTTCCATAAATAATTATAAATTTAAAATAGTACAGAAAAAATGGTCAGGAGGTCAGCTTTTATGTGAGATGGCCATTAACTCTGCCTCTTCTGTTGATAAGCAGAGATGCTGGCTAACATATTTACCCTTGGAACCTAGGTTCTCTGTGAGTTGAGCCCATTTCATAGAATTTATTCATACGGAATAAAATGTAAGTGTATTAAACCTAAGAGCTTGACATCTACTTAAGAAACATTAATAATGGAAAATAACTTCAAAATGTGTATCTTTTAAAAGCATATTACTTTCAAAGATCTCACTGAGACAAACCAGCTTTGTTTCTTTTCACATTACCTGACCTAAAAGATTATTACAATAGTTATGTCTAGAAAATAATTTAGATTGATACTATATTTCTCCAAAATTGCACACATGAAACACAGGATATTTTGGGAACCACCAGAACAAAACTCAAGAAAATCAGAAAATTCTCTATGCTGTGTGCACATTTCTGATTCTTCCAATATTCTATTAAAAGAGCATATCAATGAAAACCAGAAGTCAGTTTTATCTTAACACAATTAAGGAAAGTAGTAAAGGCTTGTAAGTGCAAAGGGAGTATTATTTTGCTAATAATCAAACAACTATCTTAGACCATTTATGAGATACCAATCTCATGAAGGAGAATGCTTGGAAATCACTGTAATTGAAAACGACACTGAGGAAAATGGTTAACTAAGTGGTTCCAGGCCTCCTGTGGGGTTTCTACTTTATGTGTCAAAATGGTACCTCTTAACCCCAAAAGGGACTCAGTAGGACTCAGCCCCACTGTGCATCCCCCTATGATTCAAAGCAAACATGGGTAAAATGCATGCTTTACAGACATGATTCAGAGCATACATTGGTATAATGCACCTTTTACAGACATGAGTTTCTGATGCTAAATCTTCTGTCAATGCAGGAATTCTGGGGCATGTGGAGGAAGAGCCTAAGCTTACCTTTTGTTTGTTAATGTGCTTTCACAGTCAAAGTACGGGAATTAACCCAGACTGGAATACCCTGGAAGAAAGACATTTATCTTCTTATTTTCTCCAGTGGTGGATTGTTGAGAAGCGAAGGAGCATCAGCCTAACAAACAAATCTCCTACTGCCCTAAATAAATCTCCTACTGCCCAGTCTCCTTTAAAATAACACAGTATCAGCCAGGCTAGCACTTCCTCAGGGATCTTCCTCTACTATGACAGGATAGAACCACCTCTAATACAAATCAACACTCTTATTTCCAAAGTAAGCACTTTAAAAGCTGGCTTGAGCAAGAAAAGACAAGTTTGCTGAGCGGCATGCTCTGACAGTCGGAGCAAGATGAGCTTGCGGATTGCATTGCACTGAGTATTACAGCTTGTTTGGATGCATTTTCAGTTGCACTGAATAAACAGCATGAGATGTTTGATGAGTGTTAATATGCAAGATGTCACAATTAGGTGTGATTGTTCTTTTAAATTTCCCTGCTTCTTTTGTATTCTTCCTTTGATCTCTCACAGACAGTGAGAACGAAATTTGTAATTTAAAACATGTTGACTTTGACTCAAAAATTTATTTACACATTGTAAATCGATGTGAGCTAAAACATATAGTTAGACAGGAAAATATCTTTGGTCTATAAAAAAAGATGCCAATTTTTTTTTCTCGTTTACTGTGCTGTATCATGGCACTTTCCCTGCTAAATTCTTGATGTTAAGTTTAAAGTAACTTTCTGTAAATGATATATCCTGTAAAATTTGAGAAATGACAAGGAACCTGAACTCACAAGGAGATAGGATTTAAATACATTTGTTCTGCATTATTTATAAATATGTGTTTGGGTTCTTCTTTTTATTTATTTTTCAATACAGGCAATCATTCTAACAACTTGATCCTCCATTCACATATTGACAATTTTCAAAAAAGGAGTCTGTGTGGGTCTGCTAATGAGATCCTGAGTCTGAGTAGGTTTGTTGATTGTTCTCTAGTTACTTGAAATTATTACATTATCATTAAAGAAGAAATTTTCACATATAACCTACAGTGCTGAAAAGACACTGTAGTACACAATACTTCAAAACTGTATACTTGACCAGGCCTGTTTCTATGTCAGTATATGCAAAGTCAGCCGGCAAGCTGCTCAGTAACTTAATAGTAACTCTTCTGCCTGTAGTTTTACATCAAGCCATGACTTTCTCGTGGTGGCGTTCAACTTACCCGACTCTCACCACTCTTAATGTGTTTCTATCCTTCGTAAAACGTCTAGTTAACACTTTGTCTGTTAACTTGTTCTTATTAATGATCTATTTTCATTTTGTTCTCTCTAGGATATAGACCCACTGCTAACTGGATTTGATTTATATGAGGGAGATCTACATCAATGGCCACTCTCACCACATTGCTACTATGGGAAACAGAATGGTCAATAGGAGATGTTCTGATGAACAGTGATGATTGAAGATACAGCATCCGTCTGTGTGAAATCAATGGGAGCTACTTGCTGCGTGAAGAGTGTTTGGAGCTTTCCCTAACAAGCTCATATTTGAGAGACTGCAGCTGCATTCTACCATCATTCCATCT
>JADRCH010000012.1:9513910-9643003 GCA_019843965.1 Rhynchomys soricoides
TTCCCTTTCCCTTCCCTTTCCTTTCCCTTTTCCTTTTCCTTCCCTTTCCCTTCCTTTTCCCTTTCCCTTCCCCTTCCCTTCCCTTCCCTTTCTCCTCCCCTTCCCTTCCATTCCCTTCCCTTCCCCTTTCCTTCCCTTTCCCTTCCCTTCCCCTTCCCTTTCCCTTCCCCTTCCCTTCCCTTTTCCTTTCCCTTCCCTTCCCTTCCCTTTTCCTTTCCCTTCCCTTTCCCTTCCCTTCCCTTCCCTTCCCTTCCCTTTTCCTTTCCTTTTCCTTTCTTTTCCCCTCCCTTTCTTTCCCTTTTCCCTTTCTCTTCCCTTTTCTTTCCATTTCTTTCATTTTCTCTCCATTTTCCCCTGTCCTTTCTTTTCTGACTGTGATTTTAATCAGGACCATATGTGTAACCATAAGTTTGAAGCTATCTCTTGGGTTCACAGTTGACACACAATGGAAAATAACGACTATTTGTCCTTCAAACACTGCAATAGCTAAAAGTTCAGCAGCAATGAATAGGGCTCCACTAACACATCTCAGAGAGTAATTGGCTGCGGCACAGTCTTGAGAGGCCCCAGTGCAACTGCTGAAGCCTGTAGCAGCCATGTGATCACAAAAGCATAATTTCTTAAGAGAGTTTTTAAATCATTTAATTAAATTTCCTTTTTAGTTTCAGGTTTATATGTACACATGTGTGTATGTGTGCCCATGTATGCATGTGTGCTGAGATCAGAAGTGACCTCCAATGCTGTTTTTCATTCTACCATCTTTCTTATGTTTTTGAGACAGCATCTATTCTGGCCAGAGCTTACTGAGTACACTATGCTGATTGTCCAGTGAGCTGCAGGAATGCTCCTTTATGCATGTCCTCAGCACTGGTATTGTAAGTGAGTGCTACCAGTCTTGCCCATTTTGCTTGGTTTCTGGGGATCAAACTCAGGCATTCATATTAAAATGTCAAGCACATTACCAACTGAGCCATGTTGGCAAACCATTGGTTAATTTATTTTTAATTGATAATATAAAACATAAAAGTGATAGATAGTAGTTGGGAAGATGAATTTTGTCATGACATGTATATTTATTACACACACACACACACATATATATAATTAATCACTTATATTGGAAACACTCATGTGCTTTTCTTCTATCTTTTAAAAACCAATAGCATGTAATCATTGCCAGTAGTCACCATATTGGGCAGCACGCAGAGCTTCTTGTCCCTCTTTACCTGTGACTTGGTTCCCTTTGTCAGTCTCTGACCATTTCTCTCTCCTTTCTCCCAATAATGGGACCCACTGCTGTACTTTCAACTTCTTAGAGACAATCTCTTTTGGGTCATTCATGATGGTCCCTCTGTGCAGAGATTATTTTAACATGACCATGTACTGGTACATATACTTCTTTATGCAGCACTCCCTGAACTCACTGCTTATATCTGCTGCAACAACCTGCATCACAGATCTGAAGATGGTAGACCAAAGATCAAGGAAGGAGTTAGCAAAGTTGCTACCAGCAGATGCCATAGAGGCATATTCCTGCTTCTTTGCAATTCTGGAGGCTAACAGTGGTCTTCAACATCCTGTCCCATGTAGAGGCATCAGTCCAATCTCTATCTGTGGCAACTTAAGACCTTCAATTCTTTTCACATGATGTTTATATAAGGCTTCCAAGCAATAGGTTTAGGGTTCATCCAAATCTAAGATGGCTTCATTTCATTTACATTTGTATAGCCCTCCACTGCAAAGCTTTCCCTCATTGATATAATAGAGGACTATAACTTGAATGGTTTGAAAAAAGAATTTTTTTGTCTCATAGTTTTAGAATTTACAAGTCTAAGATTAGTATGTCAGAAAAGTTAGTATCTTCTGAGATCATTTGAGATCTCTCATTGAAATGTGGATGGCCTTTCCCCCATATCTCTTCACAGTATTATCTCTGCAAGTATGTCTGTGTTCGCATTCCTTTTTATTTCTATTTGTTTGTGTTATATGAATATTTTATTTCATGTTGATGTGTGTACCATATTTGTACTGGTGCCTAAAGAGGACAGAAGAGGGCATGAGATCCTTCAAACTAAAATTATAGATGATTTTGTGTTGCTTTGTGTGCTGAGACCTGAACGTGGTTCCTATGCAAGATCATCAAGTACTCTTAACTGCTGATCCATCTCTTATGCTCAAATTGTTCTTTCTTAGCAATAACATTGGCCACTCTGGACTGGATATTAAGCTCATGATCTCATCTTGAAAAATTACATCTGTCATTACCCTGTTTTCAGAATAATTTTGGAAGTACCTATGTTAAGAATTTAAATCTGTAGATTTTGACAAGCCAGCACACAAAAGTTGTGGTCTGAGGTTCTAGATGACCTAAATTCTGGTTTTTAATATTCTAGCATATTTCATACATGAGTAATATATTTATATCATTTCCAGTCCTATTTCTCCCCACTCCAACTTCTTCTGTGCCCCACCACTACCATTTGAATTCATGACCTCTTCCATAATTATTATGTATATGTGTACATACACATGTGTGTATATATGCATGCATGCATGCAGATACAATCTACTGAGTCCATTTAGTGTTGTTCATATGTCCATGCCACCACTTAGAATTAGATGACCTATCAAGGGGGCTCATCTCTGGAAAAAACTAATTCTCTCTCCCTTAGCATTAAGTAACTGTAGCATTTATCTAGAAGTAGGGCCTTGTGAAATTTCCCTCATCCTGCTGTTATGTCAGCTGGTCTTGCACAAGTCCCCTATTGTTGAGCCTTCTTAGTTGCTGTATCCAGATGACTTGAATTCTATGGAAGCATCCAGGATAATGTTTTTTATAATTTACTTCCCAGGATTGATTTAAAATTGTCCTATCATTATGACTACTATACAGGTGAAGAAAAATGTAATCAGCATTAAATGACTTCTATAAAGTCACATGACTTCAGACACAGGAAAGAAGACTCCTGTGGTAATTAAAACTGAAAGTTTTTAAGTTTGTTTTTTGTTTGTTTGTTTGTTTTTCTTTTTTTGGTTTTTCGAGACAGGGTTTCTCTGTACAGCCCTGGCTGTCCTGGAACTCACTCTGTAGACCAGGCTGGCCTCGAACTCAGAAATCCGCCTGCCTCTGCCTCCTGAGTGCTGGGATTAAAGGCGTGCACCACCACTGCCCGCCTAAATTTGTTTTAAGCTATCATTTTTTGTTGTTATTTTTTTGTTTTTATCATAGTAGGGTACCATGAAGTACTCCATATGCTTTTAAATAATTAAGTATTTGGCTTTGTCAAAATGTTTCTGGTTTCCATTGTACTTCTTGAGTTGTAAATATTTTACTCAAATAGTTACTTATGTGCTAACATAGCTTTAACAAAATTTAAGTTCTACAATGTAAAAGTGTAGTGATATTAATTTTGAATTCTACTTCCTTCTTCACAATTGGACAATTGAAAAAAGTTCTTTTAAAGTAAATTATAAGAGTTAGTTCTTCAATTACTCTAATGTTACTCATCTAGTGGGTGGAGTATTGATAATGTTGGAAAAAACCAACAGCAGTCAATAATTTTCATTAAAGCAATAGATGTGTCAAAAAGGAATTATCAGGAGTCCTACACTCAGAACAATGCTGAAGACAGGTTCCCCTCCCTTTTCTTACGAAAGAGCCCCCATCCTACTTTTTCAAGTCTTTAGGGATACTCTTTTAAAGTGTTCTCCCCGAGCATCTTTGTAGGGGATGTCTGCAAAGAGGCACACCAGAAGCAAGTTATAAACTCTCCCTTAGAACTAAATTCCTCTCAGCACATCCACGACTCTCCATTTGTCTTGGCAAGGTGAAGGTCAGAGTTACAGACCTCAGGTACAGATTTAACCTTTTCTTGGGAAGAATCCATGCATTGGGAAGAATTCTTAATTTACAAACTCTATAGAACCTGAGGCTTCTGAACTGTTTCACTTGGCACAACCATGCCCCAACCTGTTTCCTTCTTGATATCCCCTGAGTTCCTTCCCACCCTCAAAGTCATCCACATTCAACCATACTTTGAAAGTGTCAGGATATCAGCAGGCATCCTTTAAGGAGAATAGATGCTTTTCTACAATGATACACTGTCTTTTCTTTCTTCTGTTTTCACAGAACACTAAAGTAGATTTTGCGACTTAAAAAGTGAGCATGTCATTTATTTAGGAAATTGTCTTCATGCAATAAAAATCAAAATAACTATAAACTTGAATTCTGATCTTTTTTTTTTTTTTTAGTATAATACTTTTCATTAACTGGATCTGGAAATATAGAGATGAGATTTTTATGTTGCTTTTATTTTGCAGAGATTTCTGGCCATACTTCACTTTAGTATTTTTAGCATTTTTACGAGGAAAAGAAAAAGAGGAGACGTTATAGAATATTTACTGGGAATTTAGATTGTCATTCATTGGAGATCTTAAAATTTTATCTTTTCATTTTTTCACACAATATATTTTGATCATATTTTTTTTCTCTTCCTCCAACTCTGTCCAGATTCTTTCCATTGGAAAACACTAGTTTCCCTTTCCCAGTAAGTATATTGCAAATAATTTCTTGGCAAGGGATATGATTTTATGTCCACTTCTTCTCAGTGCTAATATTTTGTCTGGTTGGAATTTGTGCAAGTCTTGTGAATACTGTCACTGTGTCTTTGTATTGTTGTGTCTGGTTGCTGTTGTGTTCTTGGAGTCATCTATCACTTCTTGCTCATAAACTTGTTTTATATAGTTTATTTACGTTTCAAATGTTTCCCCCTTTCCAGATCTCCCCTTTGTTCTACCCCCTCTTCTGTACAGATCCACAAGATTTGAGTGGAGGGATTTGATAGACACCCCATGTAGGACTGAGTGCTCCAAGTTTCTCACTCTGCGCACTTTAATTTGTGGATGTCTTTGTTAATCAACACATACTACAGGAAGAAGCTTTTCTGATGAGGATTCAGAGATGATATGATTTACAGGTAGAGTGACATGCCACCAGGAGTCACTGTTATTTTCCCTTTACCAGAATAATAGTAGGAGGCTTTCTCCTAGGTTTATAATTTATCCGCTCTCAGGTTCTTGACCACTTTAGCGATGTTAGGTATGGGTTTCATCTCATGGAGTGGGCCCTCAGTCAAATAAGAGAGTGATCAGTTACTCCCATAATAGTTGTGTTGCTACTGTGCCAATATATCTTGTGGACATGTTGCTGTTATAGGTTACAGGGTGTGTATGTGGGTGATATTGATGATTTCTTCTCTCCTCCCTGTAGTAAAGAATAAAGCATCTTCCAGAACCATGGAGGCTAAGTCAGTAAGGCTAGGCTTCTAGGTGGACACTGACTCAATTTCTCCATCTCCTGTGATATAGTAGAGTCTTAAGCAAGAGGGCCTTATCATCAAGTGTCAGAGGGTAACTGATAACCTTGGCAGTATAGCCTGTGGTTGGTGTGTGGGAGGTTTCTATGTGATCTGGTTGGCCAATGACTCACCAAGAGGTAGCTCATTACTGGCAATGATAATCTTCCTTGGTCGCATAAGACTTCCAGTTGGGGCACTTCCTCACCATTATTTGGTGATTCCGTCTACATACCTTTCATGTATGTATATATTTTATGCAGCTTCTATAGTAAGATGTTCCCATATGGTTTTTCCGGAAGCATTTAGTGTTAACTGCCCCTCCTCATATTCCCTTCTTTATCTTTCCTCCCCTTCCCCCTCCCCCTCAGTCCTCTGATTTTTAGTTTCTCTTTTATTTATTTCTAACACTTTATTCTATCTCATCTTCTTTGAAAGAGTTTCCTCTTCCTCCCTGGCCCCTTGCTAACTACCTGACCTCTGTAGTTATTTGGATCGAGATAAACATATCTAAAGTATAAAATTAGCAGCCACAAGTAAAAGAAAACAGGCGCTATTTATCTTTTCTGGTCTGAGTTGCCTCACTGGAGAGGACTGTACATAGCTCCATTTATTTGCCAGCAAATTTCACTTTTCTTAACAGCTGAATAATATGCCATTGTGTAAATGTATCAGAGTTTCACCGAACACTCATCAGTGGATGGGCATTTGGACTGTTTTCAATTCTGGCTACTCTGAATAGTGCAATGACGAACATGGAGGAGCAAGTATCTTTAGTAATATGTATTGGAGATTTTGACAGTCATCAGAGCATATATGTTGACCTTGGATTTCCTACCTCCATTCTCCCCATCCCCTCTCTTAGCCAGACCCTCTAGTGTCCAAGATACCCCACTGACCAAAGCATTGAAGTCATGGGTTGCTCTCTGTTGTAGATTTTGAAAGTCATTAGAGAACTTTGGTTTATTACCAAGAGGACAGGGAATATTTTTGGTCTCTTGAAGCATGCATTGCAAGGACTTTAGAGAATGTGTTGATTCCCATGTCAGTATTTCCAAGTATAGTTATCTTGATACGTATTAAAATAACCAAATGAGGGGGGAAGCAGCTTCTCTGAAGAATGAAAAAAATAAAAAGTAATGATGCTGATATTTGGCGCTGTGTTCCCTATAACAAAACATTTAATTAAATCTTTAAATGTGTACGGAACACAAAATATGCGCATCAGACTAAAACACATCAGGCAGAAACAAAACTGTAATTATATCAACCCTGCCTGCCTGAGCCTGCCTTACTTCCTCTGCCAGGAGGCAGAGGTTTAAAACTTTAAATCCATCCATTTTTAGAACAGCCTCTCCCATACCTGTGGCCATTTCTGTAAAGCTCCAAGTGATTTGGCTACTGATGCTACAGCTGCTGCTTTACTGACTGTAGGCTGAGGCTTCCAGACATTAATGAACAGATGTTGCTCTCCTGTTCCTTTTCACATATGGGGAGGCCTTGGGACACTGAGTTTAAAAGAGCTTTCAACAGCTACCCACAAGAGTGTTCTCTACCTCAGGAGAGAAACACAGACAGAGCAAATGAGGTAAACGGACTGGGGAGGGAGGCAAGAAGTCATCCTAGGCTCATGAAGAAAGTGTGTGTATGTGCATCAGTGGACACATATGTGTGTGTGTAAATCAATGGCACGTATGTGTGTGTGTGTGTGTGTGCATGTGTGTGTGTATGTACATCGATGGACACATATGTGTATATGTGTGCTCATGTGTGTGATGAGATCAGAGCTAAACCTCAGGTACCCTTTATTAGATACCATCTACTTGTAGTAGACTGTCTCTCATTGACTTGGAACTTGCCAAGTAGGCTGGGTTCTGGGAAGCCAACTCAGACCCTCAAATTTATAAGATATTACCACTGAGGTTTCTCTTAGCCACTGGATAGTTCAACACAAAATCACCTAGAACAAGAATGCTACAGGATTAACAACTCAGTCTTCTCTGTGTGTGAAAAGGCTAGCAGGTGTCCGTGGGATCATCTTAAGGATTTCATATTAAAATATTCTGTACATTCACTGGATACATCTGTTTGTTTCATTGTGTATGTGTACGGGGTACATGTAAGCGAGCTCCCTTCCCTTCACTGTGTGTGTGTACGGGGTACATGTAAGCGAGCTCCCTTCTATTTTGCCTCTAGATTCATTTCTTCCTTTTAATGCTCTCTCTTGATCCATTTCCAGCAGGACCATCTATCCTTTCTGAAGTGCAGATCTGATCCACACTTGATATAATAACTTCAAAATATCTGGGAATGGGACACACTACTGTCAACAGTCCATGGAACAGCAACTAAATACATTTTGCCTACAGTTACTATTTTCCAGTATTGTGTTCTGAGTGGTTGGTGGTGGTGGGGACACAGTCTTCCAAGAAACAAAACAAAACAAAACAACAAACAAAACAAGCAAAACCAGAATCAAAACCCAAACCAAACTGAAATAACAACAATAAAAACAAAACAAAAAATAAAAACAAAACAAAATAAGTGTTTGTACACTTTAGGGCTACAGTGGCCAAACCCCCCTTCATGAGGGGCCTCTGTGGGCGGGGCTGCAGCCTATGCATGCATGCTCTGACCCTTGGGAGACCTAATGACTCTTACTCATGCTCTTGTCTGTCTTTTCTTCTCTATTCCTTCCCCTTAACTACAGCTTCCATGATCTCTTCTCTTAAAGCACACCAGCAACCCACACCTACTTTGTTTTTTTTTTTTATCTATTTTTAAATTATTTGTCTTTCTTTAAATATGAATGGCTATTTTAAAATTAAAAATTTGATTAGCAGGTTTCCTTATAGCACCTTTGTAAACTCAGTTTTGCTTGAGTTTCTCCCCATCTCTGCTTCACATCTCCATGAAAAAACCACTTCTATTGCCAGCGTTTCTCTTCCACTCTCATATCACATGGGCCTAGTAGCCTTGCTCCCTTGGTCATTTAAGTCTCTATATATCTCCCCACATAAAAAGAATAGTTTTTTTCCTGGGTGACCTCGTTTAATATAACGTTTCCCAGTTACATCCACTCCTTGAAAATTTCCTTTGCTATAGCAAAATAAACTCCCATTATATTGGCATACCAAGTTTTCATTGTCCGTTCAACTGTTGACAGACACATAGCTCTACTCCATTTCCTTGCTATTTTGATCACAACAGCAGTACACCCATATTCTGAGAATCCAGTGAGAACTTTATTTAAACTATGAACTCAATCATAATTCTTTGCTCTTAATTCCTTTGAGGATTCCATGACGTTTTTAAAATAACAGAGACACAAGGCTGCAGGCCCTGAAAGGGATTGGGACTCCTCAGGAAGATCAACAGAATCAACTAACCTCGACCCTTGGGGATCTCAGAGACTGAGCCACCAACCAAAGAACATATATAGGCTGGACCTAGGCCTCCCCACCCATATGTAGCAGATGTGTAGCTTGGTCTTCAGGTGGGTCCTGAACAACTGGAGCAGAGGCTACCCCAAAAGCTGTTGCCTATACATGGTATATGTTCTTCTATCTGGGCTGCCTTGTGAGTGCGAGAGGAAAACCCTAGCTGTGCAGAGACGAAGCACCAGGATGTGTGGGTGTGTGTGGGGGAACCCATGGGGCCCCCAGCCGTTTGGAGTAGAAGAGGGAGAATGGGGGAAGGATTGGGGGGTGACCGGGATCCGGTAGTGAGTGGGATGTAAAAAAATATAACAGAGCCTCATAATGCTAGGTCTCTAAGATCTGGTGGGCGGATCCTTTCTCTCTTTGCAGTCTCTTGTCATGTATTTTCCACTCCATATACATTTTTACCTTGCTTGCCTTCTGATAAAGCCAAACCAGCTTCTACCTTGAGACCTTCCCACACCCTTTGCACCAAAGTGCATACTTTTTTTTTTAATCTCTTTTTGTGTCTTCCTCAGTCTTGTCAAGCTTTTATGCCTTGTCAAAGCAGCTTTTGCTGATCACTACATGAACATAACCTTGTCCTCTTGGTCTGTATTTCCATCCTATCTCCTTGTTTATCACCTCTGTGACATTTTTCTCTGCTTTTTCTGTTTGCCTCAGAAGACCGTTTCTCCCACTCACTCTTATACTCCCAGCACTCAGGAGGAATTTATCATGTGTTCATTGAAAACAAACAATGTATTTTGCTAGAATTCTCCAGCATCTGCATTGCTTTGAGCCATACTACACCCATCAGCATCCCTCTCCGGGTACAGTGAATCTTGGTGCTTTCTACTTTGCAATCAATGTTTGTTTATGGTACAGTGGTTCCCAAACGAAGGAGATTTCAAAGCCAACTCTGAGGTCCTTAACTAAGAAATAACAGTGTTCAGTGGCTCAGGGTCTGACAGATAGAACCTGGCCTCCTCTGTGGAGGCCCTTGGGGCCTAGTGGCTGCCAACAGCAGAGTCTCTTGGCTCTCTGCCTTGTATGTGAGAGCCAGCCTATTGCCACTGTTCAGAATTTATATTTTAATACAGGATGCCAACAATACATTTGTTTAATAAGTGCAGCCACACTGATTTTCCTGTGCGGGGCTAGACACCTCACTTTCTCTTCTGACCTGCTGTTTTAATTTTTGTTCCTTTCACCCAATTCCAATGTTCATTACCTGACCGATATATCCTTCCTCCTAATTATTTTTTGTTCCCTTATCCTTTTCCTGCCATCTAATATTATGACAAGTTTGGTTGCCATTTCAGTGTAGGGTGCCACTCAGGCAGGGGCTGAGTGTTCTTCCAAATGATCAAAGAGTCCAGCTCAATGCATCAAGGGACTTTCCTTCTATAACATATATATTGTGTGTGTGCATGTGTGTGTATGTGTGCGTGTGTGTGTGTGTGTGTATGTGGGTCTGTGTGTGTACACACACCTTAGGGTTCTCAATATGGAGTCAAAAATACTTCCCCATGTCATGACCTACAGGTGTGTCTGGAAATACAATGTGGAGCTGTTAGCGAACAAGGAGTTACATTCCCATAAGGCTAGCTTCATGGACCAAGTATCTGTGCAATCAATGTAGTTTTTAAGTGCAGAGTAGTCACTTAACAATCCACAGTCATCGTCTTGAAATTCATATTAGCTTTAACAAGGGATTCTTTGTTTTTATTTTGCATGGGACCTATCAGTTATTCAGTGTGTTACGTTTCCTGTTTTGACGGCTGGCATTTCCTTCATGGTCCCTGGCAGACGAGAAGGGAATCTTAGGATGAGAAACACAATCGATTATGCTGCCGAGGCTGTATGTTTTCATGCTATCATCTTACAGGCACAGAGAGGTGCCTGTTCCCTTATCTAGAGGAAGCATATCAGCATCCACAGGTATGCAGCAGAGGGAAACGCTACTGATGCTACAGAAACTTGGGGAAAGTAAAAGGTTTGCCCTCATTTTACTCTTATTCTATTCTGTCATTTTTTGAACAGTTATTGAGTGTCTATTCCTAAACACTGGATACACACAGCAAGAGGAGGCATCTGCCCTTATGTGAGAATTAATCAAGTTTGATAAAGATAATGACCACGGCTTCTATGCACAGCACTAGCCACACGTTAGGCATTGTTTTACAGGCTGTATGTGAACTTACCTTATTCTCCCAAGGATTCTGTGAGATAGCTTGGATTCTCACTGTTCCTTATGTTGGAGAGATGCAAAGCACTGATAACTCAACAGCTGGAAAACAAAGTGGCCAGGGCTCAAAGCCAGGAAGTCTAGCTTCACTGACTGCCCATAGCCACTAAGTGTAACAAATGTTACAGTGCTGAGAGGGGAAGTAAGTAAAGTTTATATGTGCTTGGATGCTGCCCCAGGGATGGAGTGCCAGCTGTGCCAGGGATGGGAGCTGATGAGAAAAGACATTGTCACAGTAACCATGCTGGAAATGGATTAGGAAGGAAGAAGTCGGTCTTCTGAGAGACCAATAGCTAGGGGTTAAGGGGAGCCCTCTGCTCCACTGAGAAGAGCATGTGATCAGTAAAAGGGTAAGGTGGACCCTTGCATGTCTAGGCAGCATCCAGCCTTTCTTCTCTGAAGCATTTCAGTCAAGGCTTTGCAGGAATGAATGTGTAGCTTAGGGTGTTCCCTCTAGCAACAGTATAAAATAATGGAGTCCCAGGGAGACTTGTATCATGCAGAAACGTAAGAGAAGAGGTTGACAGGATGACAGAGGGAGCCATGACTGTAACCTTCTCTTGCTTAGACAAGTTTGAAAAGGAGGAGAAATGTATACATATTCAGCAAACCACATGGTAAACTTGAAACTAAGATCAAATATTGAAAATAAATTATTAAAAGGAGTTGATAGGTGTATAAGTTATTCAGATTTTTTATTAAGTAGTAGACAAAAATAATTTTTCTTAACACAAGTAAGTAATAGAAAATACATTGGTGGGATTTAACACATATCTTTTGGAAACATTAACTGTTGGCAGAATGCTTGCTGGGATCTAAGCTATAGATCCAGCTTGATCTAAAGAGTGGCATCAAAACACATGCAAAGGCTGCCTTCAGTCCTTTAGAATCTAATATAAAGTCAGCATAAAAATAATCAAATATGTATATTGTAAGACTAGAGAGGTCACTGATGAGAGGCAATCATTACATAGGTTCAGAACAACTTCAGAGCCTAAAAGCTTAGAGGTAAACATGGGCCTTTCTCAAAGGAACAATACTTGGATAACCTTTGTAGACTTTAAACAAGAGACGATGGAGGTCATCAGTCCATCATCTGACTATGGTTCATCATCTGAATATAGGCTCTGAAGTTCAAAATATAATGGAAACATAAGTTATGATGAAATCGAGGTTGTGCTTAAGTAGCAAACGTGTAGAATTTCAAGATGAGCTGTCGGTGCAACTTAGGATGAACAGGTTGTTTTTTGTGAAAGAAGATGTGCAAGGGCTATGCATCAGCAGAAGACAGCATGAAATGGGAAGGGTGGAGTGTGAATGTCATGAAAGAAGTTGGGTAGAACATGATGATCCCATGGCTTACATGTAAAATTACAGTGAGTGAAAACCAAACTGTGGCAGGTGAGAGGTATTTTACAGAAGGACAAGATCTGGAGAGTGGTTGGCTAGATGGGTGGACGGCAAGCAAGGAACACTGGCAGCATTGCTAACAGGTTGGAGCCAGAATGGCTGAAAGAGTTGGTTCATTTTCCTAGTCTAGGCCAGAGACTGATGAGTTTATAAAATTTTTAGCAAAATTGATTATGTAAATGAATTTGCCAGACTAATGTGGTAGCATAAGGAAAGTTACTTATTTTTTATTGTGTATTTGAATAAAATATTAATTTACACAATACAAAAGAGGCTGTGAGAAATCCCGTGTTTGTTTTTACCAGGCAAGGTTAAGACTAGATGATGCAGCTTCTGTACTAGGTTTTCTTTTCCTGTCATTGCAGAGCTTTGAGTCTCTGGATTTTTTTAGGATAAATGAACAGGCTGCACAATACTACTTTCCACAAAGGCCACTCTGCCTTCAGCTCCGTGAGCATGATCCTCAGTGACAAGCCAAGATTGAGGAACACGTACAGAGCCAATTGTACAACTCTGCCTGCTTTTCCAGTTGCTTAACGGTTTTCTTCAGGGTTGTTTATTTGTGTGGAAGTAGAATGGACCAAAGACGCAATCACAATGTGCGTCTTGCTGGAAAAGTACAAGTGAGACTTGGAAGACTCCTGGAGATCATAAAACCCATATATTTGTGGAAGAAAAAATGGTAAATAGAGAATGTAGTAAATGGAACAGAGCATTGTCAAGCATGCTGGTGGGAACAGCTGAGAAAGAACAATAGGTTTGTTGGCTTTGCTGCTGGCATTTTTGGAAATAGAGGAAGATTTCATAGTCAGTAAAGGGAAGGGTAAAGATTTAAATTACTTCAAGGTTGTAGGAAGATAAATTTAAGCTTACATGTGTTAGGTGACCTTGTTGATGGCATAGGACTGTTAATTTAATTGGTTGTTTTAGCACAGTGTAGTCTCACAGGTGGGTTACAGTGTTTGCGGAATGCAGAATTATTGAGAAATATCCTGGAAGCATCAATGGTAAAAAGATGCCATCAATTTGCATAATACAATTCAACCAAGATAATCATTTATGGTTTCACTTCTGAAAAATTGAAATAGACGAAAGTGACTAACTGACCCAATTAGTAAACACGACAAGTTACCATATTTCCTGCCCTATAACAGATGCAGGCCTTAGGGAAGTCTGCACACTGCCTTCCAGATCATTGAACAATTGACTTCTTCAGTGCACTAATTATGCTGAAAGAGTTAATAGAGCTTCTAAATGCATTTCCTACCCCAGGGAGTGTGAGTTCCAGGGAATCTCAGCTGAATGAAGAAGGAGGCCCTGATTGTTCTAGAAAGCACAAAAACAATAGCTTCCTTTTTCTCTACCTCATCCCTGCAGAAAATGATGCAATGTTTATTCCTCTCAGTCTGTGCTCTATGTTCTAGGATATGCTGGCCTGGTACATTTTCTTGTTGTCCCATTGATCATCCAAAAGACACCAAAGGGCTGACAATAAGAACATTAGTAACTTCAAAAAAGATTGGTACTCCTGGGGAACCTGATGTTTGTTGTAAACATTGTCCATTTGAGGGAAAGGGTGCTGTGCCTCTTGTCAACAGACTATCTACACAAAGATCTGTGGCTCTCAGGCTCCCTTATCTGGCTCTGTTGGCAGTTACAGAGTGACTTTGATTCAGTCATTTTACCTCTCTGGACCTTGATTGTCATTTGTGCCAAAGGATAGCTCAGACCATGTGAATTCCAGGCTACTTTCCAGATCTCACCATTTCATGTTCTAAGAGGAAAAAAGGAATTGCAGTGACTAACGAGGTCAGAGTTTGTCTCAGTTTTTTTTTCTGCTGGATTCAGTGAACTGCCAAGAATTCAAAAGAGGAATGTTTTTTAAAGTCTGCAGTTCATGCATAGATTTAATGTAGCATAAGTCTGCTTCGTTGCTTTCTACAATTTAATGGCCATCTTCAATGTTTCCTTGACATGCTTCTGTTCCTGTTTTCTGCTTTTCAAAAACAGTTAAACTTTTACAGATGCCTGATTCCATACTCTATGATGAACTAAGGAGACCTTTTAAAATTTATACTAGCTAGACTTTGAATACTCAGTTAAATAAATTAGACGTGGCATAATATTGGGATTTCTTTGTCGGATCTGTCAGAGAAAAAAAAATTAAACTAGTTAGCCATACTGTGAAGGGTTTTAAAACCACGAATGCAAGACAGCTACAGCATGTGGTGAGGATGGCAGAAGCTCTTTTAATTAATGGACTTTATCCTAATAAAATGTAGAGTGCATTAGGAATCAATGTTAGTATTTGCTAGACTAATTTATAGCTCATAGTCTTCTTCCTACCTCCTTATTACTCCCTTTAAATAGGAGGATGATGTGGTTTATAACCCACTTTTATATTTTATTCATTCTCTTTACATCTATATTGGTTCTGAGGGCTCCAGACAGTCTATAAACAACTTGTGAGAAGGGAGTGTTAGCTTGAACATCACATAACTGCCAGATATTCCACTGAACCCTCTCCAGCTAGGTCAGATGTAGGAAGGAGCCTATGCCACACTCTTGCCTCTGCCTGCTGGCCCTTCCCCAGGATCTGTATAGAGCTCAGCCACTGTTTCCGGGTATACTCTACCACGTTTACGCAGCAGTTCGCAGGAAGCAGGAAGAGAGCAGAGTATCCCGTCTCCTGTATCCTGTTTCCTGTTTCTTGTGCTGCTCTTGCGTTTTGCAGGAAATGGGAGCTGAGGAACTAGACTGGAGATACATGGTAAAGGAGTGATTTGTTATGAGTTTGGGCAGTGTTCTACACAGGGCTTTTAGAGTTCAGCAGATGTGTGTTGCATTCTGATATGCATACAAAACCATGGGTTCTTCTGTCTACTCACAATTACTATTATCCGTAAAAAGAAAAAAAATCCAACTTTGTTTATTCAACTGTGCCGTGAGAGCAAATCCTTGGATGCCATGAGTTTGGGGGAAGTACACTGTAAATCAGTACAATCATACTGAGTTTTATGCACAGCTGAAGAAGGATGCCATCTTCCTTTTCTCTTTTTTGTGAGGATAGCAAAATATATTTGTTTCAAGATTCAAATCTTTGAACTGCTTGGTAACATGTGTTATGAACTACAGTTGGACTAGGTCATTTGAAAGTTACTGACAAAGCAGAAGGAAGTGACAAATAATGCAGTGGAATCACTGAAGACTAGTCATTTGGTCAGAACAACTTACCAGAATCTGCTTAGAAAAGTTAGACTGTTTAATGTAATCAAATCAGTTTCAGGGAGTCAATCAATATAAATCAGTTGGGTTTTTAATCTTTTTTTTTTTTTTTTGCTAGTTTGCAGAGCTCAGGAACAAATTGAAATCAACTTGCTATTAGGCCTTGCTCTTAATTATACAAAGGTGATAGAAATATCTTTGAAATTTAGTATGGTTGATATTTCCTCCCACCAGAGAAAGGGTTTTGGTAACTGAATTTCAATTACAAATTTATGATGCTTTCATCATGCAGTGCCATCTCTGTTTATAACCTGCAGAACAATGATATCCAATAACATTTTGTGGTCCTAGAATTGTTTTGTGTCAGCTAATACTAATACAATAACCAGTAACTAAATTGGCTTTTTTCTGGCTAAGCTGCCATCAATTAATTTTTATTAATATATGCTAGGATGAAAATCAAAATATGTCCCCAGAATGAATTGTTATAATTTAGAAAACACAGCCAAAAAATTAATATTCATGGTTCCAGAAACAAGACAAAGATAGCTAAGGCTTTTCAATCAATGTGAACACAAACTCAGCTTTTCAATTCTTCAGAGAGAGAGAGAGAGAGAGAAAAAGAGAGAAAGAGAGAGAGAGCTCATAAAGTACCTATAAATGGCTTATTCTGTTTTTAATCATTTGTTGTATAGACCACTATGAGATTTATTTCTTCCACATATGTATATTAGAGTGGGCCACAAAAATGATCTATTTCAGTGCTAGTCATACTTGTAAATATTTTCACCGCTTGAAAATCCTTTTGCGAGTGTGCAGGAGGGGTTATGATGACTGCTATACCAAGTATACAGAGATCAGAGGACAAGCCCTGGTGTTGGCATATGCTTTTCAGTTTCTCTGAGATAGGGTCTCTAGTTTGCCACTACTTAAAGCAGGCTTAGTGGCCCTTATCTTCCTGAGATTTTCCTGTCTCTGCCTCCAATCTGGCTGGAGCTTTGGTGTTATAGATCCTGCTATGTCTAGCTGTATAGGTATCTCAATTGATCATTATAAATGATCATTATAACGAGTAATTTCCTGGGACTGTGTGGATAATCCATATCCCAGTCTTTGTTCTGAAAACGATTGTCAACACACTTTACCCAGAGGGAAAGGTGGGTTTCTCTTGGGATCTTCCAAAGTCACTGACCAGAAAACAGATGTCTTCATAAGGCTGTTCATGGGTAAACATACGTCCTTGCTGTTTTTTGCTTTATTCTCATCTGCTGTCGATTTGCTTGCTTTTTCTTTCTTTCTTTTATTTTTTTGAACTTCAGTGATTAGGTTGATGTATGTACATTCACTATGCTTAACATAAGCACTATGCTTTCAAAGATATGTGTGAGAGGAGGGGTCTGTTCTTTAGTTTAGGGCATCTTGAAACTCTCTATGTATCCTGGCTTGGCTTGCAACTGGTAACAAATCTCCCCTTTGAATACTGGGATTAAAGGCATGAGCTACCCACATGGCTTCAGAGGTGTGGATTATGTACTGCTGAGTAAAACAGATTATCATCACCTCCTTTAGGTAACCGTGCATATGCATGAGAGAGAGAAAAATCAGTGCAGCGCCATCGTCTCACCGAAACTCAACTGCACAGTACAGTATTAACGGAAGCCATCTGGTTAGTGGTTAGCAATTGGGAATTCATTCATCTAGTGTCACTAAAAATGTATAAGCTTCAATCATCATGGAGTAATTTCTCCATCCCCAATTCCTTAGTAACCACATTCCACTTGCTGCTTCTGAGAGACTGACTTATAAAACTCTGCCATATAAGTGAAGTCTCAGAGTATCTGTCCTTCAGGGCTTGGCTTTTCTTTCTTTTTTTATTTTTTTCTTTGTCTTACTTTATTTACATTTCAAATGTTGTCCCCTTTCCAGATCTCTCCTTTGGAACCTCCCCATTTCCTCCCCCCTCCCCGTGCCACTATGGGGGTATTCTCCCACCCACCCACCCACCTACTCTCGTCTTCCCTCCTTGGCATTATCCTATACTAGGGGATCTAACACGCTCAGGCCCAAGGGCCTCTCCTCCCCCTGATGGCTAACAAGACCCTCCTCTGCCACATATGTGGCCAGCACCATGGGTCCCTCCATGTGTATTCTTTGGTTGGTGGATCAGTCTCCAGGAGTATGGGGAGTGGGGGTGGGGGGTGGGAGGGTGGGGGGGAGAAGGAAGGGGGGAGGGTCAGGTCAGTTGCCACTGTTGCTGCCTCCCTGGGGATGCAAACTCCCTCAGCTCCTTCAGTCCCTTCTCCAAGTCCTCCATCTGGGACCTCACACTTTGTCCTACTGTTACTGTGAAGTGACTCTTGGGTATTTCGAACTTTTGGGCTAATAACCACTTAACAGTGAGTACATACCTACAAAGCACACACCATCTCTATCCATCTAAGTTGCTGTAGTTGACAGGGATTCCTCCCTTTTGAAGGCTTTATAAATTCATAATCTCTGTCTCTTTCTATCTTTCTGTTTTCTCTGTGCCTCTCTGTCCATCTTTCCCTCCCTCCTTCCTTCCTTCTGTCTCTGTCTGTCTGTCTCTCTGCTCCCTTCCTCTTTCTCTATTTGCTTTACCTAGTCATCCATTCCTGGGAAATTAGGTTGATTCCTATCTCAGTTGTGGGTGGAAGATGAAGAGGACTCTGCAGCTACCTCTGTGCTATAGTGGCTCTGTTTCCTCAGTATGTACATGTACATATGGAATTGCTGGATCATATGGTTCTTCTATTTTTAATTTTTTGAAGAATCTGCCATGCTTTTTAAGTCGAACACAGTATATAGCAACATTTAAATTTGCAATTTTCAATCTCACAATCCTTAGAGGCCAGATCCTTTTACTTTCATCCGGGTGTGGAATGCTCCACATTTTGCGTTTGTTTACTTTGTTTTGTTGTTGTTGTTGCCTTTGGGTTTTTTTATTTGCCTGTTTATAGCAGAAATGTCCCTTTGAGAGCTTGCAAGGAATGGTATTACAGTTGAGGCTGTCACTCTTTAACTCTTGACTTTCTAAGTAGCATCTTTTAGGAGGATAACTACTATTTATTCTCCATACCTCCTAGCTGCTGTGCTTTATATTATTCAAGCACCTGACTGTGTATTTCATGCAGAAGAAAATTTTACTTTTAATTTATTGCTGTTCTGAAAAGGAAGCCATTCCTTGAATTCACAAACATCATTTGAACTTGTCTGTTGTCTTCCATGATGCCTCACTGAGAGGCCATTTTGCCTGATCCCACTGTGCTTTGCCTGGATTTGCCTCCTATCTTGTGGCTTTCTTCTCTTCTGGCAGGGCAGCTCTGTTCTTCTCTCATTCCTATAGATGGGTATTAGGCTCCAGAAAGAAAGTGGTCTGTACTGTTAGGCCTGACTTCGTGAGCAAGCTACAGGAAGTCCTGATGTCATATGAAAGGTTTGGATCCTTAACTTCAAGCAGGACTTTACCATGTTTTTCTTGGTAGAGAATGTTTTCTGTTTCTGTATGAAGGGTGTGGCCATTAACCTTAGGGTGAGATCCCTTAGCTGGGAGAAGAAGAGAGGCTACAAGAACCTTCTTTTATTCTTTGTTACTCACTTTTTTTTTTCCTGCTTCTAATGCATGTAAAAAAGACTCCAGCTTTTACCTTTTAACCACGACCATTACATATTTGAGGTATGCAGGGCCATGTCATTGGCCTTGTAACTGAATAAATATGAAGATTTTCTTGTATAAGGATTTGAGTTTGAAGATGCTACAAATTAGTAGCTGTGTGTTTGTGTGTGTGTATGTGTTTGTGTGTGTGATAAAGCCGATAGTTGCTGCAAAACTTGGAGGATATTAGAGATGCTTCAAGGTAGATTTTTAATTTCTTTATAAAATATTGTAGTCTGGTGTAACTTTGAAATTCTATACTAAGAAGTTGAATATAATATTTTAATTACTTATCTCAATGAGGCCAAAGAACATTCTATGCTATACAAATACCTATTAAATGTACTCATAATTTTAAGATATTGTTAAATAATTATAGTATTTTTCAGTTTACTTACAATGAGGAAACGGCATACCCGAGTTTAACCACAATGTAACAGGACAACCCCCAAGCTATAAAATATACTGTTGATTTCTTTATTGGCAAATCCTTATAGACAAAAGGATCTCATTTCCTTGTGTGCGCCCCTTGATTCCCAAACTGAAATTTATCTGACACTAATTAGGTCACTGCATTCCTGTAATTTAGACTTTTAAGAATGGCAAAACCATCAACAGCAATTATAGTTAACAAATAGTTTTCAAGTTCAAATGGTATATTATCTGGAGACTTTAGTGATTGCTAAATATAAAATAATTATTTAGTCTTTAAGAAAGCACCCTAAATAAAATATTATAAAATAACCAGTGAATCAGGTATAGCTATTTGCTATTGGAAAACGTCTAGAAAAGGAGCATCAAGAAAGTCATATATCAAACTTTCTGTTAGAGAATTTCCTTTGAATCCTATTTTTATAATTACACACTTTATCTCCAGGTTCTTGATAGCTTTTTTAATATTGCTTTTTTTATTGCTTTAAGAAAAGGAGATTTGGTTGTGCTAAAACACTGAAGAACTCAATGTTCATTCCAGTCAGTATGGGGCATAGCATTTTAATGAGAAAAAACATTCAAAATGCAATAAATAATCTTTGAACTTTGATAGGAACCTTTTAAAACTTTGCATACTAAAATTCAGGTCACTTGAAACATGCTGAAGACCACAGCAATCAGGAGTTATAAAACATTTTCTAGTTTATAGTCAAAAGATACGAAAACATGTTTATGTCTAGACTAAAACATATTTCCTGGTTACTTACATGGCGTGCTGGGGAGGGTGAACAGAGGCAAAGCTGTCTAATGTAAGTACAAAGATAAGCTACTTTAGAAGATAACCTTAAGTCATATACCAAGAAAAGTATTCCAAGACATCATGTATAGTGAATTTATAGTTAATTAATTGATGCACTTTGAATGAAGATACACTGGTGTAGGTTTTTATGACTGCTTGTATGTGTGTGGGTGTGTATGAAAGGGGACATAGGATTATTGTCCTTGAGATGCCATCTACCTTTATCTATCTATTTATCTATCTATCTATCTATCTCTATTATCCATTTCTTTGTGAGACAGTCAGAAGTCTCTCACTGGCCTTGAACTCAACAAGTAAGCTAGGCTAATTTGATAATGAGCCCTATGGATTCTCTGTCTCAGCTTGCCCAGCAATGGAATGGCACGTGCATATCCCTGTGCCTTTATTTTAATGTGTGACCTGGGAGTAGAAGTTAGCATAAGAAGGCAAGACTTTTGTGGGCTAAGCCACTTCCACCTCTAGCCTCTGGATATTTATTGATCAAATAATATTGTGACCACTGACTGAAACAGCCTCATTCTGATCTGGTTTTCTTCACTTTTGCAGTAAGCCTGCCATAAGAGCCTAAAGAACACAGAAACCAAAGGGCATTTCAAAACCGTGTGAGCATAGCCCAGGAATGACAAACGGCACAGGAATCTAAAAGCATTCTTAAAAGACGAGAGCATTGTATTGCTCCGCAGAGCCTTGGAAATCATGTGGCCTGATACTGTTCTTCCAGGCAAATCTTACTGGCCTTTTAAAACTAGATTAACAACCACCCTTTTTGTAACTCGTTTTTAGCACCATTCTTTTTTAATGTTACTATATATCAAAATGTCCATATTAGTCTGATTTATTATCTCTGTCAGGGTATTTCTTTTTAGGTACTAGTGTTATCTAACAGTTACTTCCTTGACATGTTTCTTCCCTGTAGAACTCTATTGGTTTTATTTACCCTGCTTAAATTTTCTCTTAAGTGAGAAACATCTTTGTTGTTGTTGTTGTTTTGTTTTTTGTTTTCCCCTAAGTAGCATTAAATACAGGTCTTAGAGAGTTCCTGGGATTGGGTGGAGCCCTCTTGGAAAGCTGAAAATTGAGAATTGTGGACATAAGTTACTGAGGTCTCAGAGATGCGTGAAGGAAGCTGGAGTAGATAGGGGTGTTCAGAGATCCTTCGTGGAAACGCTGAAGCATGTGGTCTTCTCAGGAGCAAAGACTGAGGTGAAGACAAGCACCCGAAGAGGCTAGAAGAGAGCGTATGGATTCCAGTTGCAGGTGGTTGTGAGCCACCCAGTGTGGGTACGAGGAACTACACTTGGATCCTTCAGAAGATGCTGTCTCCCCAGCTTTCTCGGTGATTTCTTTTTTTGTTGTTGTGAGTTTCTGTACAGGTAGTTTTAGAATCAAGTGACAGAGAGACGATTTTAATCTGAAGGCGTCCATTTTAACCTGTATGATTTAAATCACTTCCTTTATCCATTACCTGTTAATGACCCCCAGAGTGGAGTGTTGTGCTAGACAAGCGCAGGAGGGTTTACATAGTGTGAGACACATGAAGGCTTTGTTTTCAGGGGTAGTGCTCACATCTCTCTTTACCCTTCTTTTCTAAGAGTCAATTTTACAGTCTTTAATTAACTTTTAGTGAACACTAGTACCTCAAAACTCCCCTCATTCTTTCTCCTAGCTCCTAGTTTTAACTTTCCATTTATTCCTTAACGACACAAATGCATTTTTTACCTGAAATAAGTGCATCAGTGTGTCTTAGTATAAGTGTGGGTTATTGGAGGGGAAAGAAAGGCAAGCAATGTGAGTGAATTTATTTACATGTGTGAGAAAAGAAGGAAGGATGGAAGAAAGAAAGGGAAGAAGGAAGGAAGGAAGAAGGAAGGAAGGAAGGGAGAGAGAGAGGAAGGAAGGCCAAAATGAAGGAGGGAAGACAGGAAGGATGGAGGGAAGGAAGCAAAGAAGAAAAGAAGGAAGAAAAAAAGAATGGAAAGACAGAGGGAAGGAAGGAAGAGAGGGAGGAAGGAGGGAGGGAGGGAAGGAGGAAGGAATGAAGAAAGGAAGGAAGGAAGGAAGAGAGGAAGGGTACTCAGATCATCCTTTACACTGCTATCTTTGTAGTTTGTGTATGCAGGGTTTTTTTTCCCCCAGAGTTATTTTTGAAGTGAAACATCCTTCAACAACTTGGGAAATTTTGGTATTTATAATATTCTTAATCACAGTTATAAGAGCAAAGTTTATTTGGATGCTATATAATTTATTCTGGAATCATATGGTTGTTGCCCAGAAGTTATTTTTCAAAATAGATTTATCATAGGTGTAAATGAGTTTTAAACTCATGAATTCTTGAAACTATTTTTTCTTGTATTATTTATAAAAACTGAAATAGTGACATAAAAAGTTCAAAAATTATGCCATATGATTTGTGATTTCAAGTGTGCTTTATTTCATTCATAAAGAAGTTTTGTATTTTTCTTCTTTCTCACGGTTCCAAAATTTGATCCCGAATCAGACTTTTTACAGCTGGGTAATAACCTCTCTGAATGTAATGTTTCTAAAAGAAGTTCTGCTGTAAGATTAAATCCAACAGAGTTGGGAGACAGCCTTCAGTCTTTGTGATTTGCTGACAACATGGAAGTCTGTTTTCAGATACATCTGCGTGTCTATCTTGAGAGTTCCAGATTGTAGGGAATGAAGTTCCTTCCGACTGTAGAGGGAAAAAAGGCCACAGGCAGCATCTGTAGAAATGGGCTGAAGGATACTGTGAGTGTCCCAAGTCTTTCTGATGGTTCTTAGAGACTTGTGTTGCAACCTAACTGATGGCTGTGCAACCAGTTGTTTTAATCCTCTCTCCAGAATATGGGGAAAATAGGTATGAAATTTTTAGGAAAAATATAAAGAATTTCTTCTTATTATAAAAATAATGGTGCATCCAATTTCTTGTGGAAGATGCATGAAATCACTACAGATTTATTTTATCTGCAGGGAATCCAGTGTTCATAGTCCATATATACAAGCTCAAAGAATGAGAATGAGCTAAGTCCAGCACAAGGAATGGATTTGGGAAGATACTAGTTCTGCAGTCCTTTCCTTTATGTTGATGGGAAGTCTAGAGGATTTGATCAATCAGTCAATCAATTAATCATGAGATAGTTGCTTATGGTGAAATTCTCAGATTTTAAAGACACTTGAATTCCCCCAGGTTAGAATGTATATTCTTGTTCATAAGAGAAATTGCTGTTCTCCACCATTATGTATTCACTAGAAACAGACAAGGTTTCAGGGAAGGCCACTGTAGGTGAAACTCTTTGTAAATATCTTCTAAAGAAGAGGTGGGTGGGATCCATTTAGAGCTTTCTGAGAGCAAGACCATCTCATCAAGAAAGTTATTTTAGTGGCCAGATATTTGTAATTTGCTCTCTCAACAGTTTTCACTCTAGAAACCATTGTTTAGAAAAATCAATGAGGTGGGGATGATGGAAGTCTGATAAACCAGGAAAGAGCAGATGACGGGGCTGGATAAGCATGAGAATTTTTACCTTTGTCTCTAGTTGAGATGGTTAGTCTTTGCATAGTTATAAGCCAGGAACTTGTGTGAGTTGACTATTGCTGGGCCCTCTTTGTCTGTTCCTAACACTGCAGCCAGAGTTGATGTCAAGAGTCTGGCTCCCTTGCCATTTCTCAGCTCTCTCAGTTAAGCATCTTACGGGGCAGCATCCACTTGCTCTTCTCATAAGCCCTTCCATATTTGGCTCCTAGAGACTTTTTGGAATTGACTCACTTTCCCTCTTAAAATCTGCTGAAGTTACTTCAATTACCTTTTAGAAATGGACCCACATGTGGGCAGTGTGTGCCACTGCATGCTCTTGGGCACATCTAGCTGTGTTTCCAGTGCCATTCACTACCAAGGTGAGTGTTTTTGTCTGAAAAGAAAAGGGAGGCTTCTTACAAAGAGAAAATTGATAGCTGGGCTCAGGTGCACAGACACCCTGAGAGATATTATTCAGACTTCTTACCGCGGTGTTAAAAAATGGCCACAAGGATGTCTCCTGGGTCAAGGAGGATGTTGTCCACTTGTCTAAAGTGTGAGGTATTTGGAGAAATGGTGTCTGTGAGAAGACAATTCTCTCTCTCTCTTTCTTTCTTTCTTCTTTTCTTTCTTCAGCTTGCATCCTGATTGCAGCTCTGGCCCATCTCATCCCAGTCCCACCCTTAAAAGTCTTTCCCCCATTATCTTCTTCCCTTCTCAGAGTGGGGGAAGTGCCCCTTGGGTAGTACCCTGTCCTAGGGAATCAAATCACAGCAAGACTAAGTATGTCCCCACCCACTGAGGCCTAGTGAAGCCAATCAGGAAGATTGGACTTGTAACACCACCTTGAGCATCCTTATTTTTCTTAGCTTCTAATTCTCACGTAGCAGTCCAGTATTTCTAGCCAAAGAAAATGTACTGGGCTGGATTTCCTCTGCTGATCCCCATAGCTTGTTAAACCTCTTATGGATAATCCACTTACATAAGCTTACATTCACAACACCACAAGGCATTGTTCTGTTATCCATTTTAATAGAATTCTGAGATGACATGATAATTGACAACCTGCATAAGTATTTCCTATTAGAATAAAAACAATCCACTCAAGCCAGTAAAAGTAACCTTGCCTAAATCCAATTTTTAATTAAAAACACAACTGTTAAATTTTTCAAAATACTAAGGAAATACATGTTCTTAATAAGATAAAAAACCGAGGAGTCTCTGTTGATTTCAAAACCACTAATTTATTGAAAGTACACATGAAAAATATACACGAAATAAAAATCCCTAAAATATGCCCATTGTATCTACATAAAAGAGATAAAATGTTTCCTCAGCCTCATCCCAAATCATAATCATAAACACATTAACAATTATATATATGTATGTATACATATATCACTATAATCCAAGCACTATAATTATATATATTTCAGAAAAATTTCACACACTTATATACACAATTTTATACTTCACAATTTTTAAAAATGAAGTGGCATAGTAGATATGATCTGGGAAAATTGTTTTCTTTCACTTAACAGTGGATAGTGAGCTTGTCTCACATAAGTCACTGACACTTTAGGAACCTGACCTATCAAACACATGTATTAAGAAAACAGGAATATCATTCACCTGACCATTCTCATCTTGGAAAGGAATTTCTAATTGTTCCATTTTTTGACAATATTCATGATTCAGTTGAAGCTATTAGTATGAGAATTAAGCTTCAGTATAACCCTTTCAGTAGCATATGTGAAATATTCACTTGAAAAGAGCAATAAAATATTTTAGTCCTGTGGCAGTGTACATATAAAATGGAGAGAGGTGGTCCACAGTGAGAGAGCAGAGGTAAGTACCTCGCTCTGACAGCCAAGAACACATACTAAGAGTATTAGGAGTAGCAATTAGCACTTCCGGGAAGACTTATAGATGGTAACAGATCATTCTGTTATCTGTATAACCTAAGGATTTATCTTTATCATGAGAATGAGTTAAATTTTGGATCTTTTCAAAAATACAACACCCTTAAAAGCAAAATAGTTAATAAAATTCTATCTCATTTTTCTAGGCCTAGGAGAATTTATTTTGCCTAAAGACACTACTAGTTATGTGAGGACATGAACATAACCAAACTGCGTACAGGTTATTATATGTTTCGACTTCCCATAGCTTCTTATTCAAACTTCATTCACTCCCTCCAGTGCTGTGTGAGGCAGATGTGTGTTAACAGTTCTGTTTTATTTTATTCATGTGGCTCAGAGCTATTAAGTAATTCATTCTATGAAGCTATCTCTGGAATTAACCTGCTTCTGCAGATAAGGACAAAGAAGCTCCCATTTGCTATCTTGATTCTCATTGGTTCTCAAACAAATATGAAATGAACAATAATGGCTGAAGAGGCGAGTAGGCCTGACATTCTTAAATAACCTTTATTCTTTGATTGTGTTTTGAATACAAACTCGTCTTTTCTCTTTGTTCAAAGAGGAAAACCATCACACATTTCTATCATGTATTAACTGTATTTGTAATGGAGTACATGCAATGTTTTTGAAGAAGGCTGTTTCTCAAAGACACTTTCTAAAAAATAAATGGATCAAAAGTTACTCAAAGAACCACAATTTCATTTTTTTTTCTTTTGGTGCATAGAATAGATTTATCTCTGACATAATACTTTACTTAGATTACTATTAATGAAATCTCAGAGTATACATCAATAAAAACCCTTCTTTCTTCATCCTGACTAGAGAATATGTGTATGATGAGTTGATTTAAAAATGTTTAAAAAGTGCAAGTCTATGTTCAGTAAAAATGAAACACATATTTGCACTGATTGATTTTAAAGAGGAGCCAGTTAAACAACAGACATGGAGGAAACCTGTGTTCCTTTACTCTGGGCAGGCTCTCAGCTTGCAGTCCTGTAGCACCGAATGGCAATGTATGGTGCAGGGATTCTCCATGCCTACAAAAGTGGCAGGATTTTGTTTATAGCTTAAAGAAGATTTTTAACTGTTTATTCTGACTTCTTTCCCTTTAGTAAAAAGTGAAAGAAAGAATGAATGAAAGGAAGGATGGAAGGTAGGAAGGAAGGAAGGAAGGACAGCACCCACTGTATTACAGTGTTTATTTAGCCTTGATTTGTTATTTAATAAGATGCAATGTGGTTGAAGGAAGAAATGCTACAATGCCAATTACATCTCTGATTCCTCTACCGCATTCTTGCCCAGAACTCTGCCCTTTGCTCATTTCCTATGGGTATTTCTACTACTGCCAAAAAGAGAGGAATGGAACAGGGAAATTGTGTACTCTGTAAACTACTTTTCAACTATGCATCCAACAGAATAGTAAATGGTTCAGTTCATTCAATGAAGCTAATGACTTTTGCACAGGCTTAGGGACAGAGGTTCTAAAGCAAGCTATGTCCCCAGTGCTTGTTGGGACATTTCTTTCACCCCCATTTAACTTTATTTTTTTTTTAGTTCTGTTCTGCTCTATTAACCAGAGCACACCATGCCATCCCTTACTATACTGTACCATACTTTTGCCCTTCAGATTGACATATCTGTGAGTTGTACCATAACTCAAAATTTCCATATCAAGACGATTAGGTTCATGGATTAGAACGCCAGCATGTTGCACACTCTGGAGATAGCTGAAAAATGGTTTGATTCTTAATCTAGATTTGATACCAACTTGACCTATTGGTAAGCATGGGAAGTGGAGTTACTGTAGCAATACTATAATATCATCTATATTTTTCTAGAACTCATATAATTGAGGAAACAGAACATAAATTGTAGCAGATAACATCAAACAAAGTCTTAGATGCATTGCAAAGAATTAGGAGAGATCAAGCAGTGAAAAGACTGTAGCAGTGTATCTTCTGAGAGCTGTCAAACCTGTGTACGGATTCAGACTTCATTGTTGACTTGAATGTTCAAGGTGAAAACACACATACATTCAGATGCTTTGTCTCTTTCTATTTGATTAAAGGCTTTTAAGAACAGTCATTAGAAAAGTGTTGCCTTAGGTAAAGAGCAAGTTGTGGGTGATCTGTGACATTCTTTATTCTCATAAAATAAACCTACATGTATAAGGACCCTTTTGATAATAAATTTGAAGGTCAAGGGAAGGAATTAAGAGTACTTGAGAATTCTTACTAGTAGAATGATTAGGCAGCTTTACCTAGCTAATGGGTTTTTCATCTTTGGGTGGACGTACAATATAAAATACTGAGAATACTCTTAGCCACACTTTCTATTTTAACTGTTCTGTTATTGTCATATATAAAGAAGACAGTGGGTCAAAAGCTCCATGACTTTATTTAAATAGTGTTCAAATAGAATAGCCCACACTTAGCATGCATCTTGTAAAGATTACTTTTACTACCATTGCTCTATGGGTAAGTTTTAACGTTCTGTTAAGTTACTATTGGAAGACAAAAGGAGTCAGAAAGTCATCATATAAGGGAGTTTTTCAAGGCACTAAAATAGCCAAGATATGACGCATATATCCTTAGTTGCTCTCCAAAATATAAAAACTTGTCTGATATCTTTAAGCATAAAACTGAGGTATGGTCAAGATGACAATGGAGACATTCCATAGAGCCTAGCCTGTATTACTATGCAGAACTACTATGATGGGTTCTTTTGTTCCTGGTTCATCCAACACACCAGAAACCACCTATGAAATATTAGGGGGTATTTGTGCTTCTCTATGTATTTGTTATGAATTTGAACTTTTAGATCCAGGTAAAAATTGCCAGAGGTATTTCATTCTTTATCCTCCAACATTTGGTAGAAGAAGAATGTGAGGCCTTGTGGTAAGTCACTCATTGGAAGTGAGGTTCATGTGACAGAAAGTACATCTGCCTTCTAAACATCCCATGGACTTGAAAATTTGTGACATGATTTTTTTTTCATCCCATATAAAGCTCTGGCCTTCTGCCACTTCTCTTTGACAAATACATTTCTTTTATTTTAACCAGTGAATAGATAAGGGACTGTGTTTTTTAGATTATTACTTTTGCAGTCAAAAAGGTGACGAAGCTTGCCCACAGCTCTGTTTTGATTTTCTAGGCTGAGAGAAATAATTGTAGCTGTGAAATGAAGGAGGTGTAAAGCAAGTCGAAGGTTCACTTAACTTCAGTCAAGAGATGCTGGTTTTAACCTTTAATCGGAAAGGTTTTATTACACAACACACATGGCACAATCCAGAAATGAAGTTGTAAGTGCATAAGATTTATTTAAAAGAAGTACATCTGGTAGATTTTAAAATACAAGTGAAGATAATAGGTCTTTAAATTATTATTTTCTTTATTTCAACAGGTCCTTTCTATCACCCATACAGTGTATAAGGCTTCTTAATTACTCTGAGCTTTATACTTCTCTTTCATGAAATGAAGATAATAATCTCTGCAAAAGAATTCATGGATAATTTGATAAGCAATGCGAAAAAGTTAACTTTATGATTCTTTTCATATCATGGATTATTTTTATCAGAGTTTCAATCCTCAAGAGGGAAATATACTTGATTGAAACATGGTTTTAACATCTCAGAGATCTATAATATTCTGTTCCTGGAAGATCCTCATGAGAAATATTCAGGATATCTTTGGAGGAGGAAAAATTTTCATGTTGAATTTTCATGTGTTCATTGTGTTAATTGTTCCAAGGTCAAATGAGAGTCTGTAGCACAGAATTGTTGCATCACTGAAGGTGATATCAAGTATATTGATAATGTGAAAACCAAGACAAATATTCTAAATTAGCTCCAGGTTTGATGTAATCAACCATTTATATTCCATCATATATACATTTGTATTGCCATGGATTTATTTTTCATGTTAAATACTAATTTCAGGATTCAATTTTGTTGAATAAAAGTGGGATGCTTATGAACATATAAAATAATAATGGAAAAATCTAAAGGAGTGTTAATATTATTTAGGGCAAGTATGGGATGGTACCAAATGAGAATATAGAAAGGTTAAGTAAAAGTTTGGGAAGAATATTGCTGACCTTCTCTCTTTGATATCTGAAGATTACTCCCTTAGAATTGTATTTTGTGTTTGATTACTCGCTCTAAATATGAATGGAAGCCATCATCAGTCAGGAACATTCAAGTAAGTTATGGGAAGAGATTCATGAGCCTCTAGCCTCAACTTAGTATCTATGAACAGCAGATAACATCTAGGAGCAATCAGTTATCTCAAAGAATGTGTTTCCTGGTAGCCTGACCACTTTTTATTTGATGGTCCTTATAACCAAAAGTAGATGCAAAGCACTCACTGGAGTTGGAAGGATATTAAATTAGAATGGATTATTGGAGGTGTGTTTGGAAGGAGTTGGAAAAATGTGATTAAATATATTATATAAAATATTCAAAAAAATGAATGAAATTTAGATTGAAGAAGTGGGATCAAAGGACTAGATCTTGGTTTTGCTAACAGATACCAGGGTAGGAAGACTAGCCTTTGGGCATGTGGAATGACTGTGTGGGCCCTCCAGACCTGGCTATATATGGAGGATTGTTATGGTTTTCAGTTAGGGAAAACTGCATCTAACTTTACAAAACCAGTTTACTAGATCAGTTATGGAAAGTATCAATGCACATCTAGTTGACCAATAAAAAATTCACTCAATCCTATTTTGAAGACTTTTTGTCTCACTTTGCTTTCAGCAGATTTTTCCCCCCTCACAGTATGGGTATCTTGAGCCACTAGATGTCTTTTAGGCAATTTATATAATGGAATAACCTTTGAGAAGATAAGATCTTACAGCCCATTGATGGAAGCCTGTTTTCATCTGTTTATTTATTTAGGGAGACAGTTTATATTTTATACGGAAGGTTTATATTTCTACATAAATTCAACTTTAAGCATTCAAATTAAAAAACTATACATATATAAGTATATACTTATATATGAACACACACATATACAATACAAATATATTCCTAGTTTAAGAAAGTCATGTACCACCACAACAAACAGATGCTTTAAATTTTTGAAGTAAAATTTACAGTTGTTAATATTTTCTTTTTTTATTATACAAATAATATGAAATTCCTAAGAAAAATTTTAGATCATATTTATTGTTTGTTGAACATATCACCATTTATCCTTGTTCCTAGACAGGAATACTTAATATCATGCACACAAATAAAATTTCATGTACATGAATAAAATCAAAGAACCACATGTAAAGAAAAAAACCTTCTGATATTATTTTTTTCAAGACTGACTTCACTTGTTTTCTCTGGTTACTTCCCACTGAACATTTTCCTGCAAATAACATGACTTCATTCTTCTATATAGCTGGAAAAAACCATATAATTTATACATAAACTATCTTCCCTTATCTATTCATCTGATGTTGCACTTCCAGCTTAGTTCTATAACTTAGGAAATTGGGAATAGTATTATTTGATGTACAAATATCTCTGTCATCAATCACCAAAAGTCCTTTGGGTAAACTCTCAGAAGTGTTATTCTTGGCTCAGTGATGAATCAATTTCTATTTAGGAACCTCAATACCGATTTCTGTAGTGGTTTGACTAGTTTATATTCTCACAAGTAGTGAATAAGGGCCTCATTTTTGTTCTCATCTTTGCCAGCATTTGCTATTACTTGTTTTCTCTTATATTAATATTTTCTGAAATTAAAATATAATCATAGCATTTTCCACTTTCTTTCAACTCTTCACCTTTTGCATCACTTTGTCTCAAATTGTCATGGCCTCTATTTTTAATTTTAGTTTCTCTCTTTCTCTGTCTCTCTGTCTCTGTCTCTCTCTGTCTCTCTCCATATCTCTCTTTCTTTGTCTTTTTGTCTCTGTCTCTGTCTGTCTCTGTCTCTGTCATATATAAATACAACCTACTCAGTCTGTTAAAGCTACTTGTACACTTATTATTTCAGGGCTGACCACTTGGTATTGGATAATGATGGCGATGACAATAGACTGCTAATGTGAAAGGGGAGATCTCACGGGGCCCCAACCCCAGACAAAGAGCTACAGGCAACCAAGGGATGCTGAGAATAACAGGGCTGTTTGTTTCCTTAAGGACTGCGGTCCCGACTCAGGATTTCAAACGTTATCCATGTAACTTGCATTTGAAACTCTCTGATGGCTGTTGAAGCTTCATGTTTGTTCAATGTCCATTGCTGTTTGTACTTACTGCACATTGAGCACTATTGTTTAATTCTATGAGCTCATATGATGATTGGGTTGTTTTCTTTTTGTTTGTTTTCTGAGATTTTTGTAGTATACAAAATACTACTCTGTCAGATGGTAACTTGCAACAGTTTTATACTATTTTTTAGGGATGTCAGTTGGTCATCACAGGATTGAACTGATTTCTTTGTTGAACAGAACCTTTTAAATTTCATAAAGTGTAGTTATGAATTGTTGGCATTATTTCCTGCTCAACTGGAGTCCTATTCAGAAAGTTCTTGCCTGTGTATAAACCTTGAAGTATTTTCCTTAAGCATTTTTAGATGCTCACATCTTACAGTAAGGTCTTTGATCTGCTTGTAGATGATTTGGGGCAATGTAAGGGATCAGGATCTAGTTTTATTGTGGATACCCAGTTTCTCAGCACCTTGTTAAAGAGGCTATTTTCTCTCCAGTGTGTAATTTTGGCGTCTTTGTTAAAATTAAGTGGCTGTAGCTGTGTGAGTTTAGAATGAATCCTCTGTCATGTTCCATTGATCACCATGTTTGTTTTCATGCTAGTACCATGCTGGTTTCATTACTATGGCTCTGTAGCATAACTTTAAGTCAGGTGTGATAGATCCAGCATTTTGCCTTTAGAACTGATTGGCTACTGATCAGTCTTTTGTGCTTCTCTATAATCATTAAGATTGTTCTTATTACTTTTATGAAGAATGATAATTCAACTTTGATAGAAATTTCACTATTTATGAGTATTTATCTATTTTTAATTTTACTCTTACATTATAGAAATTAGGACATTTCAAAACAAAAATAAACTCCAGTTCACTTCAGTTAAGAGTAATAACTTATACCATAAATTTATTATATTTAAAAATATGTAAATTCAATTTAAAAAATCAAATATAATCCATATAAACATAAATCAGTTGGCTCCAATATTTTTTTAATTTAATGTTTCATTATGTTTTCCAGAAACCAATTATAGTCAATGGACAATATATTTAATGTGACTTAACTTAACTGATTCTTGTTTTTAATTTTTTTATTTTTGTTTTTGTTTTTCATAATACTGTATATCCAATATTTCACACCAAGTATGGTACAAAATACCCAAATTCTGTATAGTTGTGTTTTCTCATTGTTTCATTAGGTTAAACACACTGAAAGTATTGCCATGAGGCATTACTTATGTTTCCTAGAAGATGGAATAGCTAATGCTTCGTGATACTGACTTATTTACTGTTATTGCACCATCTTATAGCCAAACACTTACTTAGAACCACATTCATCACATGTTACAACTAAAACAATACTGTTTTTCTGTTTCTCACCACCAATAAAACACAGAAGTGATCTATGGGGGGAGAGAGATTTTAGGATAGTTGAATACTTCTTTTCAACAGCCTTAGTAATTCTGGTATGAATAAATAATTACATAGAAAGTAGAATATTATTTTCCTGAGTTTTTTCTAAATCATCCAACATTGTTTTTGTAAATTAATATTATTATTCTATTTCTTGCTAGATTTTCTAAAAATGGCTACTGAAAGCTCTTCCATTCAGCTCCTCTGTATTTTTCTGTTTCCATTAATCTTTTAGTCATCTGGTATAGCCTGTAACTTCGGATTCACTTTGTATTTTTCTTTCTCAAACTTAAACTAAAGATGAGGTGTGAGATTTTGTATACAAGACATTGATGCTGGATTTGCTCCTTGCTAGAAATGGCCTCCATCAAGTTCAGGAGGGTAAACTGCCTTATAGGTCATCCTTAAAGTGCTTCTTAGTTCTGTGTATCATGTCTCATAACACACTCAATTGATCCTGGGTGTCTGTTGGTTTCTCCCAGTTACCACGACGGCAATAAGTTATTGCTGTAGAGATGGTATGGTCTACAAGGCCAAAACTCTTTGCTATGACCCTTCATGAAACTTATATTGAATACATTGCCAATTTCTTAGTTAAATCTTCTACTTGAGTTTTGTGGACATATTATTTTTAATTTATAAGTTATTTTATTTTTCCTTGGCCAAATGGAATAACGGAGACTGATTCTATCTGTTATGTTTATGAAAAGATAAAGATATATATGCATGTGAGAGTATGGGGGGAAGTGCGGGACAAAGGTGCACCTCAGCTGGCCCATGCCGAGGCATCCGTTCCCCCAAGGGACCAGCCACACATGAAGGTATAGTATAGAATAGAGTTTATTCAGAACATGGGGAGGGGAGTTAAGAGAGAAATGCAGAGAGAGGGAGAGAGTAGAGAAATGGAGAGGCCGACCATGACCACGTAGAGGGGGGGCAGGGAATGGGGAGAGGAAAGAGATAAGAGAAGCAAGAGAGAGAAGCAAGAGAGGCAAGAGGGAGAAGAGGGGCAATTATCCCCTTTTATAGTGGGCCAGGCCCACCTGGCTGTTCAGGCAACTGTGGGGAGGAGCATACCTGGCAGTTGCTAGGTAACTGTGGGGTGGAGTTTAGACAGAATGCTAACACTCCCCCATTTTGGTATAATTAAAAAAGAAAAATTAGAAAGAGGCAGGAATAGGGTCATCTTAATATGTGATTGCTTCATGCTGCCATTGGGGCAATGTGTCTCTGGGGAACCTAGAAGAATGGGTGTGAGGGATGTTTGTCCAGTTGTATGAGAGTTGGCTGTTTCCTTGTTGTCTAGGGTTTGTGGAGCTGTCTAAGGGTAGGTCAGAAGGAACAGGTCCAGTAAAAGCATCTGTGTCTGAGAGAAGATTGGAACATCTGAAGGTTGCTTCTCTGGAGCTCTCCTGGGTATAGTAAGTGCCTGGACTTCACAAGATCTGGATGGAGTCTATTGGGTCCATGAGAGGTAGATCTGAGTGGATTTTCTGTAGCCTATAAGTTTATAAAAGAGATAGCAACATGAGTTAACAACATGAACAGTCTTTAAGATGAGCCTTTTGTGGAGCAGAAGGGACAAGATTAAAAAGTTGAAAAAGTTGGATCATATAGTGGAATGTTTTATTAGTTAGGCAAATTTATAGGAACTTAGATAACATTAGGGCAGTGGCATAGCAAGAAGAGGAAATATGAAGCATTTAATTAATGGAAACCAAGTTTAGTTAAGGAGATAGCAGATTACATCTGTTAAAGCTTAGCTGTCAATGTAGTCAGAAGTCTGAGAAATAAACAATAATCTAGCAATTATATTATTTAAAAATGACAGAGTCCACTAGTCAACAGTTCCCTGGTGTCTGTGGTAAATTAATGGCAACTTAGGTAGCGTCAAGTCTGGCTTTCAAGCACAGAAGACTCAGGGCTTTTTCTCTGTGGAATGGATACACGAGACATGGGAAATGAGCTTACCTTGTTTTAGCCAAGCCCCTTGACCCAAGGTATCCGGTTTTGTCCACTGCATTTTCAGTGATTGTCATATCACAATCTAGGCAGTATCCTGTAGCTGTGTCCACATCTTCTGAGACCATCTACCATCCTGGACCAACTGTCAAGGACTTTGGGAATTCTGTCTGCTATAAACTTAAGAATTAACAAACTTCTGACAGGATTGAGAACTGTATACATTGGTTATAACTGAATAGAATTTAATAGCAGTAGCAAGGAGACATATGGCTAGGACCAGAATAAGAAAGCTGGCAGCAGTGGCATGGAAAGAGAGGGAGAGAGGGAGATAGTCCCTCGCATGTGCTGGAAGGTGGAAACATGATCACGGATCAGGTACTGGCTGAGCATGAGCAGGCTGAGGGAGCATAGCTGCTAGTCCAGAGCAGAGAACTAGGCATGGGGGTTGGGGGAACAGTCCCTGGCAAGGGGTGGAGTCAGAAGCAGCTTCTCACACCAGGCAAAAGCTATTTTAGGGGAAGATAGGGGGTGAGCAGGACCAAAGCTGTGTTTCCCGAGCTTTGAGCTTTGGCGGGGTCAGCAGATGGTTGCACACACATAAGAAAGCAAATCTAAGGGAGGGGACCACTTGCAGGACATAAGGGGTGGGGCCAAACCCACCTTTCCAGCTGAGAACTGAGAGCAGAGCTAAGGAGTAGAGGAGGAAGGAAATCAAGCAGGATCCCTGGAAGGGAAATGGCCAGACTTACTTTTCTGGCCAACTAGCTGAACCACTGGTTGCTGGGGGACCCAAATAGGGTGGTAGAGAGCGAAGATATATGAAAGCTTGGATATATGGGATTTCCTTCCATTTACTTGACTGCTGGCAGTATGTATGGAGATCTCTTAAAACAATCACATCTAACATGCCATTAGCTGGCCATTTTGAACCATTTTCTAAAGAGTATAGAGTCCAAACCTTATTGCAGAGGTGTATCAATTTTGAGGGCTTCAAATCAGGTGTTAATTTAAGAGATTTGAGATTTTCCAGGAGACAGCCCAGTGGGGTGCCTGGGGTATGTTCGAAGACCATTTAGCACCCATTGGGTGGTGGGGATGTTACTGAACTATTCGTGCTGGCATCCCAGAGAACAAGTTTAGTAACCAGAGGTCAGCCAAGCTAGAAATTCAGGTCATCACAAGTAATTTCTAGGGGCTGATGCTAGCAATTTCCCAGAAATTGCCAGAAAGCAATTCAACCTAGTACTAGGATTTTTAATGGCTGCAAGTATATGAACTGCTTTCGAGAGAGAAGGGGGGTCACCCAAGGGCTAGGTCCTAACTTCTAGGTCAGCCAGGAGGCTGATCATAAGGACCAGGGCATTGAAACACCAACCCTTCAGCCCAGAAAGGGTTGGCCAGACAATATCTGGGCATACAGGGTCCTCCCAGCAATTGGAGAAACTCCTTACCAATCAAAATGCTGATGTGTGTATGTAGACTTCTACAGTCGGGTAGCAGGGAGTGTGGAACTGTTTGGTTGGTGTGGATCCACATGGTGGAAGTCTGTGAATCTGGCAGCAGTGGTGGTAGCGGAGGTGATAGCCTGCAGCAGTGATGGAAATCCAGGCAGTGGATGAGGGCAGGTGCCAGTAGATGGAGTCCACGTAGTAGTGTAGCAGTGGCTGCAGTTAGTGATGACGGTGACAGCAGCCCACGTGCAGTTGGTCCTCTGGCAGCAGTGGCAGCTTCAAGATCGCCTCAGGCGGTGGTCCATGCCTGGAACCCCACCCAGACCCCATAGCAACCTGCATAGAAATTCCCCGGTTTCTGCACCATATTATGTTTATAAAAAGATAAAGAGATAGACATGTTCTATGGGTGTAGGGGGAGGTAGGTGTGAGGGAAGGGGATGCCTCAGCAGGTCCAAGCCCAGGCATCCCTTCCCCCTGAGGGACCAGCCACACATGAAGGTTATAGTATAGAATAGAGTTTATTCAGGGCATAGGGAGGGGAGTTAAGAGGGTAGTAGAGGCAGAGAAAGGCAGAGAGAGTGGGAGAGAGTAGAGAAGTGGAGAGGTGGAGGCCGTCCATGACCACGTGGAGAGAGAGGGGCAGGGAATGGGGAGAGGAAAGAGATAAGAGAAGCAAGAGAGAGAAACAAGAGAGGCAAGAGGGAGAGGAGGGGCAAGCAGCCCCTTTTATAGCGGGCTAGGCCCACCTGGTTGTTGCCAGGCAACTGTGGGGAGGAGCTTACCTGGCTGTTGCCAGGTAACTGTGGGGTGGAGTTTAGACAGAATGCTAACACTATCAATGGCCTGAAAGATCCAAAGAGCAAAATTAGACTAAACTAGTCAAGCTCAGCATGTCCAAAGATGGGTTTCAGGATGCTAATTGCTATGCAATTTTAAAGAAACTCCCCGTTTATTACCTTGGAAGAGATTTCAGACCACATATAGGGAAGAAAAACTAGATTTTAATCTAAAGAACCCTCAGAATTGGAGATGACTCATTCTGTACATGAAGGTAACTGTCTACAATTCTGGGTGTGTGCATGTGTGTATGTGTATTCACATGTGTAGTGGGCAAACATGTGTGTGTCTATGCATGTAGAGGTCTGAGGTTGCTATCACGTGTCTTCCTGAATCTCTTTCCAGTGTATATACTGGAGAAAAGTTCTTGGCTGAACCTAGAGCACACTGATTCAGGTAGTCTTGTTAGCCAGTTTGTCCTAGGGATTCCAGCCTCCATCTTCTGAACACCTGATTACAAAAGAACTAGCCCTCCAGGGAGACTTTTCATGTAAGTTCAGAGGACTCAAACTCAGGTTCCTGTGCCAGAGCAACAAGAACTTTCTCCTCCCTCCCTCTCTCTCTCCCCCCCCTCTGTCTCTCGCTGTCTCTCTCTGTTTCTGTCTGTCTCTCTCTGTTTGTCTCTGTCTCCGTCTCTGTCTCTGTCTCTCTCTCTCTCTCTCGCCCTCACTGAACTTGCTCTGTAGACCTCGTGGACCTCAAACGCAGAGATTTGTCTGCCTCTGCCTTCCGAGTGCCAAGATTAAAGGCATGTCCCAACACTGTCTTGCTTGAATTATTTCTTTTCAATAATTATTTTTTCCAGTTTGGTTACCTATGACTGATATTCTCTGATGAGTGCTTCCCATCAGTTTGCGTCTGAAAACAATGTCAGAATGAATAAAATTTGGAAATTTTGGGGAGATTTGGCATGTGGGAGGTTAAATTGATATCACTGTTTTGTTGAGGTCACGTGTTCATTGGTGTGTTTGACCATTGATAACATTTCTCGGATAATTCATCTTTATCTTTGTTGAATTTTTAAAGACATTTCTATCCCAGAGAGGCTGATATTTTGTGACATAGATTGCAAGTGTTAGCTCTTCAATTGCATTTACAGTCTGTCTTTGCCTGTGTTTTATTTTAGAACACTGGTGATTTTTTGTTGAAGTTGAACTTATTAATGTTTTATTTCTTCAAGATATTTACTTAGAATTAATAAAGCTTTCCCCACTTTTAGTTTATAAAGGAGTCCTTCAACTGTTTACACAGCCTATAATCTTTCTCCTAAGTGTGTGTGTGTGTTTGTGTGTGTGTGGAATTTATTGTGGTAAGAGATGTTATTTATGGATGCAGCCTGTGTGCTCTTTTGCAAGACAGTGCTTTGCCAGGCAACTTTATTTCTACATATTCTTGGTATTGGTTCTATTCATCGATACTGTTCTGTAGAAAGGTGTCATGGCTATATTTGCCTAGAATGTTTTTATATGTGGAGAGGTGGGTATCTCCATTATTATTATTTTCTAGTGATCATTTGTGTTATCAGATGTAACTTTAGCATCAACTTTTTCTTAGCTGAAGAAAATGAAAATGATATTTTTATAAACACCATGTTAGTTTATATGTTGATATATTTGTTAACAGATAGTTGCAAATTCTTCGTTACCCCTTCTTTGAGAGACAATATCTAATTTTCTTTCCTTTGAATCTGTACTGAAACTGATGATTTACATGTCTCTTGGTATGTAGGAGTGATGACATTCTGTGACAAAGCATCCAGGACAGGTTCCAGCCTCCTGATCTTTTACAAAAATTTCAAAAATCTATTTCGGAGAAAACAGCCTTCTCAGTCAATGATGCTACTACTCACAGGGGAAAAAAAGCCTATCTCTCAAGCCTCCCAAACATGTTCCAGTTCTTTTGAAACCTCTAGTGATTCAGATACCCTCTACAAAGCATCACAACCAGCTCCAGAGTGAGCCACGTGGGCTAGGACCAAGAATTTTCTGCTTAGTCACCCTGGCTGAGTTATCAGCCATTATCAACTAGTCAGTCCAATGACTCTGGACACTCAGAAGTAGCTCCCCAGGCCCAAGCATGATACCCAAAACTGATGGGTTGCACTGCTGAATCATCCCTGTGACATTCCAATTAAGGTGGAGGCTCATGAAAAAAGTTTGCAGTACTAAAGATCATTGCTGCTTTGATGTGTCATAACTTAGTGATGGAAGAGTTCAGATAGTTAATTTAACTTCACTGAATTCATGAATGTACCATTGTGAGTTCTCCATACTTCATCCTCCTGCCTTTCCCATTTCAGCAGAATGTTGATTTTAGTATCATCAAAAATCTTACCATACACATATTATGTTATTGGCAATGTCTTGAATCATGTCCTAAGAAAATTTATTGCCTTTATTCTATTTGCTTTAAATAAAAATCTACCTATACACCTGGTTCTTATTGTCACACAATGGTATAAAAAAGCTTCAAATATGAAGGGCTAAATTATTACACTTTTTTGGTCTGTTTTATCTCAATATTTTTCAATTGCATTTCTTCTCTCAAAACCTATTATCAAATCAATGAGATATGTCAACATAAAGAACCTGTATATCTTGAAGTGTTTTACTTTTTTTTTTTATGAGAGAAAAGTAGCATGTCTAGATATCTAAATGCTGCTAGACGACTCTTTAGGCATTTTAAATGACTAATGTAGACATAAAGATAGATAGATAAATTTGCACCGAAGATAGGAAATGAATAGATAGTATTGTTCATTGTTATCCGAGAAGGTATTGACTTTTTATTTTTATTTTTTGTTTATTTATTTATTGTGGGGTGTGTGTATGTGGGTGTGTTGTGCTGTAGTATATACTCTGTGCATGTGGAGAACAGAAATTCATGTTGGTGTCAGCTTCAAGAACTCCCTTATCTTTTGGGATAGACTCTCACTGAACATGGTACTCACTGCATGACAAGGCCAACATGGATGGCAAGCCGCGAGACCTTCTAGTGTTTACCTGTCCCTGAAGGAACTGGTTGTAAATGTGCTTCCTGGGGAGCCAAGCACAATCCTCATGTTTGTGTTGTAGGTCCAACTTTTCCATATTTAAACTGTGGCATCTATAGAGTTGTACTGGTCACAAATGGTATAGTCCAACTTTATAGCTACAGATCTTGGCTCTTCCATGGGTTGGAAAACTGTCCATATTGTAGGTTGTTGAGAGTAGAAAATGTTCTAGTATTCTCCAAGCATATAGATAAGGTACAGCACGCAGTAAACAACATGCAAGAATTCATCAAATAAAATAAAATTAAATTGGAAGGGAGATATATTATAGTTTGGGAGTTCCAATACATGACCTGTCTTACTGTAGCAGGTCTTACTAATACTACCAGCATGTTTTCAGAGTGGCTCCTCCTCCCTGCCAATAGGAGTTCTGTGACAAGTATGGAAGATACTTCTGGAGAGGGTTTGGGTCTGTAGAAAGTTCTAAAATCTAAAAATATCTGAACCCTCCTGTGCTGCAGCAAGCCATTCTGTTATGTACACACGTGAATACAGATGGTTATTTTGAGAAAGTGTAAGCAAAACTGCTTATAACAAATGAATTTTGCATTCCTGAGATTTGTTTTTCTCTCAGTATGTTATCATTCTGAGTTATAATTTTGGAAACAGATATGACAGGTGTACTTACCAACTGTGCCTGTAAGAATTCTGTTTTTTTAAAAAACTAACACTGCCAACCTTTGGCTCCCTATCCTTCTTCAAGCTGAATGCCTTTCTTTATATCAAATTGTTTACTTCCTATTTCTCAGAGGGTACACTTTTATAATTTATACCCTGCCTGCTTCACAAATGATGTTAAGATAGCTTCCTAACACTCATGCAGAATAAGACAATTAAAATAAAATAGCTCAATCCCACGTGTATAAGACTGAGTAGTCAGTGAACTCTATGGAGGAAACACATTAGTCTAAAACTTGGCAAAAGAGAACAATGTCCTTTTATGGAGCTTTGGTGGAAGATACAAGGATGTTCCCCATCTCCCAGGCTACAGTTAATAAAACCAAGGTGCAACCTTACTAAGGTCACTCAGCAAGAATATTATCTTAGTTTTTTGGTTTGAGGCTATTTCAACTCTTTGCTTTTGGTGAGGGTCAGCCGATGTGGCCAAGCCAGGTCACATTCTGCTCTGGACTATTAGACTCTAGACAACTAGAATACTAAATGATTTTGTTTTTAGTACATGCTCTCCACCTTGCCGCATATAATGAATTTTTTGTTCTTTACGCAAAACCTCAAATCCCTCTCTCATTCCCCTGTGCTCCAACTGACACTTTTTTGCTTTCTACGAGAGTCCCCTCTGCTTTTCTGTTTTGCCTGTGCTTCTCTGAGTTTAATTAGGAGTGTTTGCAGGAGCATGGGAGGAAGGTTGTTTCCTAGAAGATGATGACCACCTTGTTGGTGACTACACAACTAAAGGATATGATGATGCTCCCTCCCTGAAGTTCACTTACTATCAATAGGGCCTCAGTGAAGGGTGGGGCTTCAAGATCCCCTTCCCCTTTCTTGAAATGTTGAGAGAGCCAATCTCTTGCAAGTAACAATAGCTTCCATGAATTCATGAGTCAGTGGCAGTGTCAAGCCCAGAAGATGGTTTTTTGTAGCACACCTCTCTGTTCACATTTTCCCTCATTGTTGATGTTTCCTGAGCTTTGGAGGGGATAATATCAATGCCTCATTTAACCCTGAGTTCTCCACTGTCACATATTCTATGAACTTTGGCCAGTACTGAGATTATATTAACTACCACCTACTGTAATAAGAAGACAGACCAAGTTTGAGAGAAGCCATGAGCCTTAAAAAATACATTAATGACCTGCTAGGTAAGATGTACAGGCCGGTACAACCTTGACAAAAATGTTATAGATGTAACCAATTGTTTCTCGATTGAAAGCTAGGGAACTCATTTCCAGAATTATAAACTTGGTTGAGAACCAAGGAAATCATAGACCGTACTGTGGAAACTTCAGCTGTTGGTTTTTTAAATAGATGTGGTCAAACTATCTTCTCAAGAATGTATTTTTCAGGACCCTTCCCTCACTAGTTACTGCAATTCATATGAATGTAACAGCATGTTTCAGCATTTTACCTTCCCTTTCCCAAGAATGTTTGGGATAGGTTTGCTTTAAGTGCAGCTCCTTGGAGAATTATTATGAAGGTTACAGATCAGTATATGTAAGTAAGGAACAAAGAGTAGTCTCATGTTGCAGGATATCTGATCACACTGTGAACCCTGAAATTAAATCTCTGGCTCATATCAGAGTCCAACCTGCAAGGAATATGAGTTCAATGACTTCAAATACCATCATTTAAGTTTTCGCAATTGTAAATCAGCAATTTCAGTGAAGTGAATATTCTAAAATATGTTTCTTGGTTAAGATAAAACGCATGTTTTAGGTGTTTTAAAATATAACACACACATTATGTTCTCAGTCTTTCTTCCTTAAAAAAGGTTTTATCCACTAGAAAGGATTGTGAGATTACATTCTACAAAATAACTAAACATGCTTTGAAAAATACAAAATGGAAATTTTATAATTATTAAATTATATGTGATCATAATCTAGCTCTAATAAAAATACTGCCCAGCATAGGAGCCTTGGGCATCCATGCTACTTGACTCGTGAATTATGCTTTCTGAGAGTCTAAGTTAAGAACTTTCCATTCTGGGGCTAGTAGAATCTCCAGATCCTTTTGCTTAACTAGACCTTCAAGCACTGGGCTTTCTTCAGTCCTCCACCCATTATCCTCCCAGCCACCTGTGCTTCCTATGCCCGTGACATCTGCAGTTACTTAGAAACTGAACTGGTTCTGGCTCTTCCTACTGCCAGTCAAGGAACTGACTTTCATAGCTCAGCACCTTACTCTTGCCTGTCTGCATTCTAGCTTCTAAAACAGAGGCATGACTTCCTTCTCCTCCTTTTGTTATTCTAAGAGTTTTGCCTCATTTAAAATCACTTTGCTGTCACTTTAAGGATGCTGGATAGTAACTATGAGGTTCCAATCCAAAGTTATTATTTTATAACATAAAATGGCTACAAATTTCAAAACAATTGAAGACTCAATTCACACTCATTCAAAATGCATATATTTTATCTTAAGCTTATAAAGTAAGAATTATTCCAATATATCCATCAATCACCCCAATATCTCCATAGCTACACCTATTTGCTTGTTCTCAACCATACATTACAAATGAGCTCCCAGGAGTGAGAGTCATGGGTAATGAAGAACTTTTATGGAAAGATCTGTCCAATGATTTATATGACTTTAGTATTTACTCACACAGAATTGGTAAATGTGACAATGGATCTGTACCTGGTTGTATCATGAGATTAATGAAAGTAAGATTTTAAGTTTAACTCAACTCATCAAAATCTTTAAATAAAGTCGCTTGAAAAAGAATTAGGAATCACCATTCCTGCCAATACAACATATAAAGAAGGGAAAGAAAATGGTCTGCCTTGTGCATTAAAAACAGGCACACTGCAAGAACCATATATATGCTCAGTAAGTGCTGTGGCCATTTACCTGAAAATCATAAATCCAGCATGCCTTATAACATAACCGTTTGTAATAAGGATTGCCTTGAGTCTTTGCAGGCACAAGTCACAAATGCTTCTCCTTTCTGTGGGTCTGTTACTAACAAGCATATAATTAAGAAGCTGTAGGAACCAAAATTGCTTTTTTATTGATGATTGCACATAATGCCATTAATTGTTTGATAGGAGAGGAAAACATTTCAAATGCAGACAGTTTCCTTGAGAATCAGAAGAGCAGTCTCAGCTCAAAATCAAATTCAGGACAATAATATCTAAAAACTACAGTTGGAATTTATCATGTAGCACGGAACGTTTATTACGGACCACATTGAAACCTTATGTATGAATTTGTCCATACCAATTTTTCATGTCCTTCTGACATGAAATTGGAGATATGAAAGGGCTCCTTGTTTTTACTAATGATTGTGTGACCAGTCTTATCTGTACATACTCTTGTAGAGCTGGAATGTTAATTGTAGCATGGCATCACTGGTATCCAAACTTGGGCTTCAAGACAGAAAAAAACAAGACACTATTCTGCATTAATTCTGCCTGGCTTTACCAATCTCTTGAGGGTGTGCAGACATGGTGGTGTTCCCATGCTATACACAGTGGTCTCTAGTAGAATCCCTAAGTGATCTGCCATGCCAAAAATATGGGTTTTATAATTATTAATGTATATTATCATCTATACATATACTTCTGTGTCAATATGTTATATACACACAGGACAGAAATTCAGCCTTACAACATTGGTAAAACTATCCAATAATATATGAAAGCTACCAAAGTAAAGAATCTATTACATAGCTTTATTTGATGCTTCTGTGAAAACAAGCTGGCAGTTATTGTCATCCTTCTTCTCTAATGTAGATGTGCACCCAGGAACTTGACAATCACTGTATGACCTAACAGTCTACCTGATGGTGTATATAGGCTATGTCAGAAATATTGACCATGTGGGAACCATTTGAAAAGCAAGTAAGTATGTCCAGAATCATTTAGCACTTAGAAAGTTCCAAGGCAGCAGTTTAAAAAATAGTCTTGGGCCACAGGGTCTCCTTTGTCAGATAGCACATCAGGTTTATTACAGGAAAGCAACATTGCAATGCCTTGAACCCTGATTCACAAATGCTAGACAATTACTAGCTTTAGATATTGTGTGCCTTTTAGTAGCTTCTGATTATCTGGGCTTCTTTGTGTGCAGTTGAAAACAATTACAGCTTTGCTTATTATTTGCATTCTTGTTGGAATTACTTTTTTGAGTTATATTTACTGTTATATATTTTGTCAGAATCTTTCTTATTATCAGCCTGTACACTAACATCTATCTAGCCAAAGATTGATGCCTGGAACTCATACATGCTTTGTTCTGATTTTATACAATTGATATCCAAACTTGGTAGATGAAAAGGTGTCTCTGCATTCTGTGTTCCTCTGGTTTATATAGGTCTCCTCTTCTAAGAACAGAGAACTTATACAACGATAGCAAAATGAGAGTTATTCTCACTGCTCTAGAGAAATCTCCATGACAGAGACAGAGGATGCAGGTGAATTATGCCTCACTCTCAGCCCACAGCTACAGAGAGCTTCATCTTCCCACATTCTAGAAAAGATGAAGAGATGCTCCCACCATGCAGTGACTCATTAACATTGCCTGACTTCATGTAACACTTGTTTTAATTAGCATTACTATTGGGAATGGAAAGCTGGTTATCAAAGAAAACCAGAATACCACACTGGACCTATCCTTCCTTTATTTTTGCTCTGAGATTCAACTCCTACTCCAAATATACTCTGGAGGGCTCTTAGTCTATCTGCAGGATAGATTAAAATTCCTGTTCTTCAACTTTCCAATATTGTTTCATACATTTCTGAACACATTTACATCATTATAACCTCTAAAATGTTATTAGAACTGTTAAGTTTCCTGGATGATTGAAGATCAAAAGAATAATAGTCAATTAATGTGAGACTGACATTTTTAGTGCTCTTGAAACATATTTAATATACTAATTCAACTTTATAATCTAAAGGTAAAAACCAAACAATTACATCGGGCAAAGTCTGCTCTGATGTGTTATTTCATCCATAAGACACTGCTAAAAATGTTCACATCTTTCAACTAATGTAAAATGAAGAATGTGAAGCAAAACACATGATCGCTCCAACTGAGACTCTCTGATGAGAAAAGTCTCTCAGATCTTCCCTGAGTGTCTCCAACCTCACCTCATCACATTAAACTAGGAGATGCTCTGATATGTTGAAGAGAAGTTCTCTTCGATTTCAGAATCAATCACTGAACCTTCGGATAATTGGAAGTTAATGAACTGCCCCAGTCTTCTCACCTATAAAGAAAGAGGGTTTTTTATGAAGAAGGAAAAGATCATGTGGAGGTGATAGAAAGTTATGAGTGAGGGGTAGTCACCCAGGGAATCACAACAGCGCATTTGACAGTTCTCAAGACATTCACTTGGGTAGCAGAGGTCATAGGGTGGCGTGTGAGTTCATTAAAGGAATATATAGATAAATATAATCAGGGGACCTCAACTTAGTGAACAAATTGAAAGAACAAATGAACAAAATACCATTGGTCTGGGATTCATATAGGGGAAATGTAGTTGAGGATTCTTGAAAGTTATATATTTTTAAGTTGTCTAAATGCTTACTTACTATAATCTTCCAGAAAAGAAAAGAAAAGAAAAGAAAAGAAAAGAAAAGAAAAGAGAAAAGAAAAGAGCCAAGTGGTATTATGCATCTTCTTAGTTGGAGAAACTGAGGTCAGAGAAAACAAGTACTTCACTTATTTCACAGATCACATGGATTTGGCTCTGTATCTGTTCACCTTAGAGTTTTCTAAAGAAATAAAACCATAGGAATGAATGTAAATTAACAAAGGAGATTTGTTTGATTGTTTTACAAGAAGATTAGGCTGGGTAGTTAAACAAAGGCAGTCTACCTGCTAGAGGGGCTGAGAACCTGGTAGCTGCTCAGTCTACTAAGAGAATTCCTCTGCTGTCTCAGTATGGTGCCTACAGCCAGGGCTTTCATACACAATAGAGAAGGTGAGTTTTAGTGTCAAGGATGGGTGGCAAGAGACACAGAATCAGAATGAATGCATACCAACAGGAGGCAAAGGCAGGAAGGCTGAAAGCCACACCTTTCCCCCTCAGCCTTCTGTAGTCATAAGGTGTTGCCCAGTCTAGGGAAGGGTCTTTTCCACCTTAATTAATCATCCTAAGAAATAACAGTGCAGACCTGCTCAGAGTTGTGTCTCTTATTAAATGCAGGATCAAATGAAGTTGACAACCATGATACCCATCACACCATTTTACTTCAAATTCCTTGTTGACAGCCTTTGCTTTTAAAATTAAAAGTAAGTCTATGCTTTTGAGATGGCAGGATGCTTAGTGAACATGTGTGGCAGATTAGGGAGTCAGCTTCCATCAATTGAACAAATGAATTTCTTTTATAAAACTGTTGGCATTAATGTTGTTAAAACTACATTTCCTCAATTCTGAGTATTTTTCAGTGTGTGTTTAGAGAAATGGCTATTCTTTGTCTTAGGCATCTCTAAATTCAGTGACAACTGGTGACTATAAATTATCTAGAGTCATTAAGTAAATAGAGTCATCCACATTTTGGCTACTTAGTGAAAGTCATTAGAATGCCATTTCATTGATTAAAAGAGAAGTTTACCAATACACTTAACATAAACAGTACTCTATGTCATGCATGCAGTATCAGAGCTTATCAGAACAAGCAACAGTACCAGCAGTAGCACTGAGGATTCTGGCTGATAAGAAGGCAGTCACTTTTTTAATTAAGTTGAGTTGATTGTTGCAGTGCTGGCCTGCAGACCTCATATTACAGGAGTACTTTTACATAGCAAATTCCTTAATTATATTACTCTCATTGCAATGTTTATAATGCTGTCGATTTTCCACTCAAAGATAACAACAAGCTTTAGTTCCCATTTGCCCTCCTGACTAAAGACTTTACAATTCACACACAACTCATGACAAAAATCATTATGGTATCTGAAGAAGAAAAACATTAACTGTCCATTCCATTCCTAAGTGTCTATTCCATACTTGTGTGTGTGTGGGATAATGGTAAAAATTTAAACTCAGTGCATAAAACAGAATGGACTGAGACTAAGAAAGTCTGACTCCAGGTACAGTTCTTTCATTGTACTTTTAAAAATTTCAACCGTAGTTTCATAAAAAAGAGAATAACTTAAGGAGTCCTTCAGCCATGAAGTGCTAAAGTCTTCTCATCTAACTGTGCTTAATTGTGTAAAATATCTTAACACTCCTGGAGTAAACTGTGAGGGTTGATTCGGAATTTACTGATTGGAAGTATCTATCTCTATGTTCCATTCTATCTTAATTAATTTCATAATATATTTGATTTTCAATGGAAAATTGAAATTGTCTTATCTATTACAAGGTGATTACGATTTAACTAATATCCTCTAACTCAACTTCAGCTATTTGCCAATATGCAGAAATGTATTTGACGATCACAACTGGGGAAGGCTGTTGGTATCTAAAAGAGGATGTGGTGGAGAAATGCTACCTTTCACACTGCAACATAAAGAATTCTCATTAATGAGTTACTTTGCTCCATGTAACTCTTTGCTCAAAGAGAGGTGAGAAGGGAGAAAATGAAGAGAGAGAGAGAAGGGGAGGGGGGAGGAAGAAGGAGAGGGAGAGGGAGAGGGAGAGGGAGAGGGAGGGAGAAGGAGAGAGAGAGAGGGAAAGAAAAAGCTTGCTTATTTTTGTGCCAAATACGGGGTAATGCCTAGTTTGTTTTGATAAACATCATGACCAAACGAAATAAGAGAAAAGGGGCTTATTTCAGCTTACACTTCTAGGTCATTATCTATTTTTGAGGGAAGTCAAGAACTCAAGGAAGGAGTTTGAGGCATAGAACACTGAAAAATAACATACGCAATTCTGATTCATGCTGTTACCTTTGTTAGATCACCCAGGACTACCATAGATGGCATGCTCATAATGGGCTGGGCTCTCTCACATCAATTAATCTCAAGACAATTCTTCCAAAATATGGCCACAGGCCAAACAAATCTGGGAAATTTCCCAATTGAGACCCTTCAGATGATTCTAGACTATGTCACGTTGACAGCTGAAATGATTTAAGATAAAGACTATATAAACTATATCATCATATCGAATGTTTTAAGAATCGAGTAATATTTATATATATTTACTTTCATTTTCCATGGAATAGTTTCAAAAGATCTAGGAACTAAATATTAAGAGCATTACATCTGTATTAGCTGAATTTATAGTCTCATTTTAGCATTGGATACTCATAGGAACTTTGACTTGTATTTCTATTATTTACTTCCTAACTTTCTTGTTAGAAGATAGTTAATGATATATTTTTGTTGTAACAAGAATTGAAATAGAACATTAAGTATTTATATCTGGAATCTGTTTAAAACTCTCATGGTGATTAAAGTATGAGTTTGCTAACTAACTTACTAAAAACTTATACAGTTCAAAGTTTTCTTTACCCAAAGTTGACAAACTTATTTAATTTTTTAAAAGAGAAAAATATTGAGAAACAGTTCTCTGGAAATGAGAAAATAGGGCAAACAACTCCTAAAGAACTTTTTTTTTTTTGTATTTAAAAATGTATGGAAAAAACCAATTTCATATGTTATAAAAAAAGAATGTACTTGCATATAAAGAAATTGGTGCCAAAATAATAAATAGCATTGGAAAGAGAGTGTAAAGAGCTGTGCTGAACAAGAGAAGATATTAAAACCACCCACAAATGAATCAGAAAGAAGCTACAAAAACTCGTGGATTCCATTGGTTGAAAGAAGACTAGAAATATATTGATAGCTGAATTGGGAACAGTTTCCAACATGCTGTGCTGCCAAGCCATCCATCTTCCCTGCACTCACATGCACCATAGTGTCAATGACTACAGAAAATGACCACATATACAGTGGTAGATTCATGGAGTCCTGAAATCCAATCTCCATGTAAATAATTAGTTTACAATCATTGGTATATTATTTTTTACATCATAGACAGACTTTTACCAAAGGAATCTAGTCTGATGAATGGGAGTGTATTGTGTGAAAGAGTCGAAGACATATTTCTTGGGTGTTTTTCCCCTTCAGTAAACCATTGGGAAAATGGGGGAGTGTTCACATGAGACATACTGATATTATATTTGTTCTGGGCCTTTCAGCACTGTAATTTATCTCTGTGCCAAAACAATATGAATTGTTAAAAAATGCACTCCTCCACAAAATGAAACAATTGGACTGGGTTCCCACTGAATTATGTATATATCTTAACTAAAAGAATGGTATTTTCTGAATAATAAAAAACTCACACCCCCTTCTAAAAGCAAAATGTTAGTTTAAAATCTTTATCCATACATTTTAAGGACTGTTCTAGAAGTTATGCCTAAAATGAACTTTTGAAAAGCATCCATGGTTCCCTGAAAGCCCACATGCATGCAAAGCAGACTCCGTTCAGTCACTTTGTATTCTATTGATATGGAGTCTCTGGAAATGTACAACTAAATGAAATGAGGATCTGGTTTTTAGGAATATGAAAACATCTTGTACATGAAAATTCTTTAGTAATAACTACAGACAAATGACTTTATAACTGAGAACAGAGAAGAAAATTGGAAGTGTTATAAAGAAGCGGACATGAAACTAAGAATAGTGGTAAACACCTGTAATCTCAGTAACTAGGCTTTTAGATTTGGAAGGATCAGGAGTTCAAGGCCTTCCGTGACTACATAATGAGGCTGAGTTAACCCTAGGCTGTATTAGTGTCTCAGAAAGAAAAGAGACATGTCCTAAGGAAACAGCTTGTGTGTTCCAGTGACTATGACATGTAAAGAATTCTTGTGATTCTTCCACACATGTTCAGAAGAAATCTGTAGTGCCACCCAGCAGGTGAGTAGAAATCAATAATGTGTACATGTGGTTCAGGACAGTGATTCATATATTTATTAAGAATTCTGAGTGAAAATTCAATTGGGAAGGCTGTATTATAAATGATCTTTTCTTTATATCACATGACAAAAACTATTCAGTTATTTTGTTTCTCCTTTAATGTTTTAAGATGTTCATTCATTCATTCATTCATTGGATGTGTATATGTGTGTGCAGGTGTAAACATGCTACCATACACATAAGGAGGACAGAAACAATTTATTGGATTCGCTTCACTTCTTCCATGTAGGTTCAGGGTTTGAGCTCAGGTTTAATGCCAAGTGCCTTTAAGCCCCCGATCCATCTTACCATCCCTCTGAACTTCTCTTTAAGCACTTATCAGATCACTTTAAATCTCTATTGCTACATGAGTTCTTTGGTATCAAGGTGACAAGTTGCTTCCTTCTCTGTTTGTATTGATTGGCATATGGTTGATACTTATTATAAATATTTGTTTAAAACGATTCCAATACTAATCATACAAGAAATATATCTACCTCTATTTGTCAAACAACAGTGGTAAAATGGTGTACCTGTCACAGCATTTAGATCGTCTGAGGATTGAAATTGCTTAAATGTATAGTTATACGGATGCAGAAGTGACAAGGTTTACATAATTGACACTGAAGATAGCAGTACATGTAAACAGTCTCTAACTTCTATCTACTTGAATGGCAAGATCAAAAATAACCTTTGGTTGAATGCTTCAGAAGAGTTATCTGTCTATGGCAACTTCAGAAATTAAGAATGCACATATCTCAATGGAAGTATTTCTGTTTTGCCCATGTGGAGGTGTGGAGAGAGAAAAAGGAAACTTACAGAAACACTGAACCAGCCGGAAGAAAAGACATTTGACAAATTGTTTATGTAATATGACAGTTGGTATAATTATTCAGCCTTTATAATCAGGTTATCAGTTTCTCACCATCCTGGTATTAACATGAAATGCTGCCCAGTGTTCATTGTGATGTGCTGGCTCTCTTCTGAGCTCCTGAAGAGCAAGCATTCCTACATCTTCATATAGTAGAAACTCTGGTGAGCCACACAGTGTTATAAATTTATGTGCATACAGATATGTACACATACGCATGCATGCAATATCAGACCCCAATGAGTAATATCTCAGTATTGTGTAAATGGACATATGCATGAGTTTATGTGTGTGCACCTGTCTGTACACACAAACTAAAGCTAAGTGTATTACAGCACCATATCTTGCTTCCATCTCTGACAATGAGATTCTGACATGGCTTACTAGAGTTCTAAAGATCTTTAAAACGACCTTTTTTCCATTAAAAGATGCAATTCATATATTTTGTTTTGTTATTACTGAAGCATAAACTCAGACACTTTGTAGGCCATGTGTATGTCACAGTATGCATTTGTCTTAATAGGACAGAAAGGTTGATTAAGCAGAGAGTTGGAATCTTTACACTTGATCGATGCATGCACAGAAAATTTATTCTTTTCTGGAGCCAATAATATCACTGGGAACACTGCACTTCTGTGCTAGTCAAGAGAGATCTTAGCTGAGAATATGTTCTTCTGCACAGATATGTTATTGACAGGTAGATCAACCCAACAGAGGCTCTCCTGATGATGTTCTCAGTCTTGCAAAGTGAAAACTCAGTTCTTTTGGCATATGTCATACATTCACTCCTGCCCTGAGGGTGAACATTGCCACAGTAACAAATTGTTAAATAATTAATTTGAGTGAATACTAACTAACATGACAATATAGATGAGAAGTTTGGTTTATAACACCTTAGCATTATGGTACCCAACACCAAAGCATATTCAATTCTAAAATAGATCATTATTTTAACTATACTGCTAGAGTTATTGAAATACAGACCGATAAGGAAAATGCTTGTATACTGACTCACATAAAAACCATTTTTCCCTATAGAGTGGTCTAGACCAATTCATTTAAACACATTCTGAAACTGGGGCTTTTGTAATTTAAAATATGCAAGGTAAAAAATGCATACATGTATTATAAATAGACTGCATTTTATTCTTCCTTTTCAATTTGAAGATAGACTGCAGACATTCACGAATGTCAATAAGTCTAAATGTCTGGAAGGAGCTTCAGAAGTGGGCATTTTTATGAAGATGCAAAATAATGTATTTGTTGGAAATTTTGTTTATTTCCAGCTCAGTTTAAAAACCTTTGACTAATAAATGTACTGATAAGTGATTATTGACTTGCCTTTCTCTTCTCATAGGGTATATTTCTACAGGCAAATTAGTGGACTAACAAGTATTTACTCTTCAATTTTAAAACTAAGTACATGTTTATAGATGCATGACATAAGTAATACAGATTCCCGCAACAGTCTCTACCACCTTTCTTTTGATGGTAACAGTTAGCACACTGTGGTAAGTTACTCTGCTAATACTGAAAAACCTAATCAAATTTCACTATGTGTATATATATATGTGTGTGTGTAATATATTAATTATATTTATATTATATTTATTATATGTTATATCATATATATATATACAATATATACATATATATATAATATATATATATACTATTGTAATATGCTTTCTCTCTGTACTAGGATCCTATATACCCAAGCAACCCACCGTGTTTTATTTGGTAGTTATTCCCTAAGCCTCTTCCAAGTAAACAATGCCTCATTCTCTCTTTGTCATTCATAATGTTGATGTTTGAAAGAATAATAGTCATTTCTTTTGTATTCTTTCATTCCAAGTGTTCCTAATAGTTCCTTCTGACTTAAATGTGGCTACATTTCTTTTTTTTTTTTTTTTTGTCTAGAACTGAGAGAAGTCATGACGCATCATTCACACTCATAATGTTGGGGCTGGAAACACCCCTGTGTTTCCCCTGTGTTTAGGGAACGTGGTAACTGCCACATTTCTTCTGCAGAAGCTGCTGTCCTTCTCTGTGTAATAAGAAGGGAATATAGCACATTGGAGTTCTCTTGAGCTCAGTTCACTTATTCTTAGCTCGGATAGATCTTTTCTGCAATAGTCATTGCCAGGAGACTCATAGATAGGTCATGGCCATGTCTCTCTTTCCTTTGCTTCTATATTCATTCTGTTTTTTGCAACCTATTTGTTTATACTTTAATCATAGAATATAATGCTTTAATTTCTATTTTTTATTAGTAGAAAGGTTTAGCAAACAAACAAGGAAAGTAACCATTCACTTATGCATGGCTCATTTCAGTAAAATAGACAACCTCTTGCATATTAACTTTAAACCTGTTGTTTTACATTTGATAATCTACTATCTTTTAAAAGAAATAAGAGATAAAAGAGCAGAATAGATTTAAATTCTCCTGTCCATATCAATTCTCTATCTTGGAAGTTTGTATTTACCATCTCATGAATTTTTAATCACATCATACATATGAATGCATTTGCAGATGTTTTAAAATATGCCTTGCATTATTTTAAATATAAATCATACTATATTGCATATATACTTTTCTGTATATTTTTTCTAAGTTAATAAGATGTCTTTTATATTGATCAATGTTGTTTGATTTAATCCATTTTTAACTGCTAAGCAATATTTCAAAGAGTCAAAGAAATACAATGAATTCTTAACCTTTATCCAACACATTTATTAACCACCTATTATACAGATAGGAAATGTTCAACTCATTGATGACTTTATAGATTCCCTACTGGAGAAAATAAGGACTTATTCCTTAATAATTACACCTTAATTGCAGCATAGTTTAGAGTACCTGGACTGATAGAAGACTTATCTCAGCAATGAGTTATATCATCCATTCATATAAGGTACTATTGTGTCCACCCATTGTAGGCATTAAGAGTTAAGTGTAAACTTAACACGTGTATGATCTAGGGGCAGGGACATTGGCCAATAATGTAATTGTCTTGATGCTGCTATTGGATTAGCAGGAACTCAGAAGGAAGATTGTGATCCAATTTCCCATAAGGTCAATGTATGTAGACTTCACAGGAAAAAGATAATTGTTAAATCTCAAATGAAGGTTATAATTTGAGCTTTCAAAGGAGGAAAATGTTAGTAAAGCTCCTGAGCAGGAAAAATTCAGTGATTCTAAAGGCCTGTCATTCAAAATGGGTATACTTGGCAGAGCAGAGAGTAGAGCAGAGCAGACTGTCCAAAAATGAAGTTCTGACATAGAAGAAAACCCACGTGCCTGGAAGCATTTGCAGATATGTCAATTTTGACTGACAGTTAGCTGTGTTCCCAAGTAAAACAGCCTCAGGTGAAGTCCAGGCTCTCCCACTCTTCAGGGTTGCTCCCATAAATTACTTACAACCTCATTGTCTCTTTTTCATTTAATCTTTAAGATAGAATTTGGTATTAAGTATTATATGAAGATGTAATAGATGTGGCCCATAGCAGGTTATGATAGGCAATGAAGACACAATTGCTATATTAGTGTAAGACTAATCTTTTTATTTTTTTACTTCTGAATTTCCACGTCTATTGTTGACATTCCTGTTCATCTCTTATTTAGGAAGCCAATGTTTTTGAGACTATTTACTAGAAAAGGGGTAGAAGCATTTTAAGAGGTGGAAAAACAGGAATTTTGCTGTTACAAGGCTACTACACTTCCCATAGGTTCTGAAAAATCATTGCAGGGTTTTAAGCACTAGAGTCACAAAGCTTCATCTTTAGTTTAAGGAATAACAAAATGCTAGCAATTGGAATGATAGCGGAAGAGGATGAAAGGGTGGTGAAGCTAACAGGAAGGAGTTCAGCTCCTGGGATATGTTAGTGGGCATCATGTTCTTATCTATTGTTGGTACTTGACTAGGGGCCTGTGGTAACAAAGCACCACAAACAAGTTTTCCAAAACAATGCAGATTTATTATTCACTGTGCTGTTGGTCTAGAAATCTTATACAAGTTATCCAGGGCTGAGCTCTGTCTGAGCATTCCAGGAACAGGTTAATCCAAACCATTCTTCTAGCTTCCAATAGATCCTTGACTTCAAACAGTATAACTTCAACCTTTATATAGCCATTCATATGGTCATTGTCTCTCTGTTTCTCGGTGTTTGGTGTGTGTGTGTGTGTGCGTGTGTGTGTGTGTGCGTGCGTGTGTGCATGTGTGTGTATAAAAAAGGTAGGGAAGGATGGAAAGCGAAAAAAGAGAAAGAGAGAGAGGAGTGCTTGCTTTTGATAGGAATTCAAATTCTACATAATTAGGAACTTACCCTATGCCAATAAGCCCTAAATTAACCAATTACACTTTCAAAAATCTTGTTTCCAAATAAATTCATCTTTGAGTGCTTGGACCTTGCCATATGGATTTAGAGGATACAACTCAGCCATTAACCATTATTTTTTCTGACCCCAGTGTTGGCTGATCCTACGTAGATACTCTCTCCCAAGCACTGTAGTAATTCTTTATTAATTTCTAGCAGTAATATAAGTTTCATATTAGGACTAGTTGCCTCTGCTTTTTGGTGCCAATAAATCAGATATTCTCTCACACAAATACTGAGCAAGTAAGAGTTGCTTTACCAAATGTCTATTCCCTACTCTATGCATGTTGGGAAAATACAGCTTATAGCTATTTAGTGAAACAAAGTTTAACAGCAAAATACAAAGTCTTGCTTATGACATGATTAAAACAACATTAATAGTATGCCAGAAGATCTAGACATAAAATTTAATATACTGAAAGTAGCTATCAGTTTTGTTTTATTATGGTTGTTTAATTATGAGTCTTTTTCAAAACTGACTTAAGTTAATTTTTTTCCTGTAACAAAAGAATATATATGTAAAAGGTCACCCTTTTTATTAGAACTGGAAACTCAAGAGTCCTAGATCTCAGGTTCTATACACTTTAGAAACAACATAATTTTGAATACATAGAAATAGCAGAACAGGAAAGTGGTGCCTTGATATATTGACTGTTATCACAGCTCAGACCCACATGAATGCTACTGCATTAATTCAGTGTTTGTTTCAGTCAGTGGCCCATTGCTTGTTGTTTGAAGTGGATATTAATCTCCTTTAGGCATGTTAAAACTTTGAGTAAAGATGAAAGTGTGATGTATTTGCCTCATTCATTTAGAGAAGGATTGTAATGCACCAGGTAATATATATTCAAATGCATTGAAGCATATGCATTGCTGGAAAAGTAATTTAGAATTCAGGCCAGAAATGAAATGTTTTTAATTGTGAAGGAATTAGAAATAGAGTTGAGCCATTGGCAAATTATGAATTTTTGGTGAATTTGCACAATTTCTATTAAGTACCTCTATTTTTAAAGGTGGACAAAATGTATTAAGATATTTTAGGAACAAAATGAAATTACTTAAGGTGTTCCTTTTCATATATTAAACTAATAAATAGTCCATAAACCCTTTCATAAATTTATCAAAATGTCATCTTCAAGTACTGGGTCGGAAAATTAGTAACTGCTGGAGTGTGGGCCTGTTGAGGGTGTCATGGAGAAAGGAACCTATCAGCTTTTAGCTTCTGGCATAAAGCAAGGATGTTATTCACTAATTTTGATATTTAAAATGTCAGAAGTTCTAACCATAAATTATAGACTAAATTTAAGAAACTATTGTACTGTAAGTAAAGAAGTATAAAAAAGAAATCATGCTAAGAAAGCATGTACATTGTTTTAGAATAATACCTAAGAGGGGAGCAGTTATTGGACAACAATACACAGTTTCCTGGTGTATTTGCTCATTTTACCATTGATGAGATAATTTGTGCTGGCTTTTACTGACTGCAGGTTGAAGATCAGCATATACATTGTGTGCAATTCACTCCTTATTACATGTGTGGCCATTAATATTTCTGTAATGAATTGTTGTTTGTTATGAGAGGAAGTAGCAGAGATGTTCTTTGATTATTTTGCATTTATTTTGAATACTACACCAGAAAAGACAGAGCCATGAAATAACTGCCTGTCTCATTCGATCTGTGATAGAGGCAAGAATGTCTTATTTCTTTACATTTTTTCTTTATTCAAGTTCCCCATGCTTCCTTGTAGATATTTTTCTCCTATTTATGATGGTGATGAGAACGATAGGTGAAGGAAACTGATGCTGGTTTCTCCGGTATGTGATGCAAGAGTGAGCACACACTTAGGCTCAACAGATGTGGGACTTCAATTAAGTCTCCAAGATGATATTGCTTCAACACGCTGCTTTGTAGTAAAGTGTGTATGTGTGTGGGTGTGTGTGTGTGTGTGTGCGCGCGCGCGCGCGCGCGCGCGCATGCAAGTATGTGTGAATGTATGTGTGGAAGTCAGAGGTCAACTTTAGACATCATCCTCTATTGCTCTTCACTTTGTTTTCTGAGTTAGGGTTTCTCATGGAACTTGAAACTCACCTGCTGACTGGTGGACCAGAGATCCTCCTGATTCTGCCTACCTATTGCTAAGAGTATGGGCTGTTGCTGCCATGCTCAACTTCTTATGTGGATGCTTCGGTGCTGAACTCAGGTCCTCAACCTTGGCAGAAAGAGCTTTACTGAGTTACTTGTCTACCTCCTGAATAACATTCTTAAAGTTAGAGACTTTGAGCTTATCACAGTTCTAATAAGATAGGAATTCTTTATCTGTTTTTTCAGGCTTTGGCAGAATATTGGTCTTCATTTCATTGGTACTTTCCTTTCAAAGAGAGTATGAGGATTTTCTAGATGCTCTCTTAGTCCATCCATGAGACAGTAGATTGTGACTATAATGGCAGATGAATATCATTCTTAATGTTCTAGAAACTTCCATATGTCAGTATTTATGTCTGTTTTGATCTTGAATCACTCTGAAATTCTTATAATTGAAGATAAATACTACCCCTGATTCCTGAAAGCTTTGCACATGCCTTTAAACATCTGTGGGTCTTTATGTCTTATTGTTAACTTGGGGAGTTAACATAATTAAATTAAAGAGACAAAAATTGCTTGGAGGGAATCCTGACACACTCAAGAAAGCATAGTCTTCCTTCTTGTCTTCCTACCTATTAAATACGTCTCTATGGCTTCAGTGTAAAATGTGTCAATCAACTGTGCTTATTTACCTCATTGTCCTGTTTATTTCATTTAATATTTGGATCCTGGAGTTGACATATGTATTGCATTATCCTTATTTCAGTTGTTGTATTACTTTTTACTGATGAAAAAGTGGAGGTCAATATTACCTTAACTTAAGTCACTGTTTTAGCAGGATAACTCTTAGAAAAATGCCACTGTAGATTTACACTAGCTTAAATCTTTTTGTCAATGAACAATCACTCTCTTAGAATAGAAGGATTAGGCATGACTGATGTGTTTTTTTAAGAACATTAAAGATCTGATAACTAGATCATTATGAACTTTGTGTGTTTTTATGTGTGAAATGGAGAACTTCAATGAATTACATGGTTATATTACAAAATGTATTTTATCACTATGAACTCTTTTATTTCCATAGTAGATACTTTTCAATGCCTATACATACATATGTATGATCAAAATGCTATTTGGATGAACTTTATTGGTGGGAAAACAGTAACATACAAGCATGCTATGAAAACAATTCATTCGTTGTCACTCTACCAATAACCAGATACTAGTTCTGGTTGACCCTAGCTGAAATTCCTCATCAATCGTGATGAGCATTCTTTCATTCAAAGATGCAATGCCTTCCCATTCCCATTCACTACAGTAAAAGTAGTATCAGAACATCAAGTTTCCTTAAGCCTTTAAGATGTATCATGCTTTGCTCTTTGAGAATTGGTCTTGCCTGTTAGAGAGAGAGAGAGAGAGAGAGAGAGAGAGAGAGAGAGAGAGAGAAAGCATGAGTTTTTCAGTGATAATAAGATAAATATGTAGCTGGAATGAATGGAAGTATCAAGTCTGGTGCCAAGTATCTTACCTACATTATTGCACTTAGTTATTAAAATAACTGATGAGCTCAGTGGGAATATCCTCTTTTGCACACAAAGAAGTGGGAACACGGAAGAGGTGAAGCTTCTTGAAAGTGTAAATACAGGGATGGACTGTCCATGTAAGTACATTTTAAGAGCACTTGCTTTATACTGTTGACTCTTTTTGATTTAACTACTCATAGTCACTAATCATCATTAGTGCTGGAGGTCTGTAAACTTTGAACTTAGTAGAAATTCAGCAAAATTACTTACTTCTTTCCATAGATCTCTATGAAAGGTAAAGGAAACCTAAGAACTATCAAGAGCAAAAGGACTTTCCTGGTATTTGGCTGTGACAAGTGAACATTTTTGACCAACAACAATGATCAAATCCTGGCTTAATCCTTAGCATGAAGATTTTTAGAACTTTTCTTAGCAGTGTAGTTGAGGTATCCGAGGCTCTGAAGTTTAACTTATTTCTCCTAGGAAGAAGTCAAAGAAGCAGTACTTGAGGCAGCATCTATAGTCAGCAGATGCATATTGGGACACAGAGAAAAACATTTTATGATATATTTTGAACTTCTGATCCAAAACTGTAGGATGGTTTTTGTTTTTGTTTTTTTTTAAAGAAATATGGACCATCTTTTCGTTTTCTTTCTTTTTTTTTTTTTCTTGTAAAAGAAAGCATTTAATTTGGGGCTTGCTTACAGTTTTAGAGAGTTAGTAGTCCATGGTCATCACGGGAGGGAGGCAGACAAGAATGGTGATGGAATATTAGCTGAGAGATTTTTACCTTCTGATCACAGGCAACAGGCAGAGAGGCAGGAGAGAAGGGGAGGGAGAAGGAGGGAGGGGGAGATGGAGAGGAAGACTGGTCCTGGCATTGGCATTTGAAACCTCAAAGTGACCCACCTTTTCCAGCAAGGGCATACCTACTCTAACAAGATCACACCTCTTAATCCTTCCCAAACAGTTCCATTAACTGAAGACCACTCATTCAAACATAGGAGCCTATGGGAGCCATTCTCATTCAAATCATCATACCTTCTAAATTTTTTTCATGTAGCAGGGTTTGACTCTGCAGCACTCACATGGTAGTTCATTAGCATCTCTAACTGCAGTTCCAGGGGCTCTAACACCCTCTTCTGGCCTCCAAGGGCACTGCACGCGAGAAGTACATAGACATACATGCAGGCAAAATACCCATGCATATAAGAATAATAATAAAGAAAAATTTAAAGATTCTTTTAGGTTGGAGAGATAGCTCAGTTGTCAAGAGCACTTGATGCTCTTCCAGAGGTTCAATAATGAGCATTTTGCTCTTCTATTCTGGATAGAAAACCATCACAGAGGAGTTAATTAGGTTAATAATGTATAAGAGATTAAAACCTACTAATCATTATAATCACTTCAAATATTTTTTGTGGGAAAATCTTCCCAGAAGCTATTTTTTTTTTAAGTGACATACGAAAATTTAAAGTCTCAGGATGTTGTAATATAGGTTCATAAACTCAGAAAAAATGACCCAGTCGAGACTAGACTTTCTAGCCCAGGGAATCTGTAACTAGGCTAGTTTCTGGAGATCTATTTTTCTTGGCACAGAAAACTAATGTTTTCTATAGTCAGTTTATTTAGACTAAGTAAATTTTGTGTTTTTTAAGTATATCAACTAATATTGTAAATTCATTATTTCTATGCTGACTAGGGAGTTTACTAATGATTGTATACTTTCAACTTTGTGTCTGTGGTATGTATTTGTGGAAGTGTGTTATATGTTTAATTTACAAAATACTATCAGTGAATGGTGATTCTTAATGTTTAATAATATGAAGTTATGGAGCTGGGGAAATATATTAATTGATAAAGTACTTGCCTTGAAAAATAAGGACTCCCTTCAGTCACCAGACCCCATTTATAAATGAGGGCAAGATAGTACACACTACAAAGTGTTGTAATAATAACCCATTGAGGGAGGTTGGAAAATCCACGGGCACCAGTGGCCAGCCAGGGTAACTTCAGTAGAAATCTTTAGACTAAAATGAAAAATGGTTCAAAGGAGATGAGCAGCCTTCCTGTGGATGGTGTTCAAATTTGTTCTTTGGCCTCTTCATATAAGTCAAAATGTCCTCTGTTATATGAATATGCATATGTACATAGACACACATAAAATATGAAATTCTGTCTTCACTATAAAGGGAGAGAGAATAAATAGGTAAGAGAATAAATTGGTAAGAATCTTGTATTAGGAGATACAAAATTTTTTGAGAACTAATTCTTGATGATCTAAGTGGTTCTCTTAATATCCTACATGAGTTAGAAAAATAATTTCTTTTCCTTTTTATTCAAATTAGATTTTCAAAATGCCAGAATTTATATTCATTTAGTGGTTTGTGTCTTTCAGTTATCATACCAAGTTAATTTATATGACTGATCATTGTAACATGTCTAGGAACTTCAAGTAGTCTGTGTAAATTGAGCAGTTTATTAGAACAATCAGGAAGCATGAGTCAGTCCTTACACAGCAGAATTCCCCTGGGTAGCACCACAAAAGATTGAAGAAAACCTTTACAAGTAAAATAATGTCCTTTTAGCTAGGGGTTTAACAATCCACTAATGGTGGCTGAAAATCATATATTAACCTCTGTAGATACCTTGACCCATCCTAGGTATATTATAAATATCAAACTTAATCTTTCCAAAAACTATTTCAAGAGAAAAGAAGATAAAATACTTTTCCCAAACTCACATCACTTAGGGTTGAATAGAAGCTTGTCTAATGCAAAAGCCAGCTGTTCTTTGATACTGTGAAGATGGCATCACAGCCTACTACTTAGTGATAAAAAGGGAATGAATTATTGATGCAAGCAACAACTTGGAAATTTTTCAGAAGAATTGCACCAAGTGAAAACTATGCCTCAAAAGATTACACTCTGTGATTTCACTTATAACAGTTCTTGAAATAACTAAATTAGAGATCTGGAATGTCCATTGATGGTGCTAGGGTGGTACTTGGAATATAGATAGCTTTGTATCTCATTTCATGTCAGAAGGATACATGATCTGGACATTGTGTAAAAATGCCTAGTACTCAACTCTCAAGCACACAGAAACATTGAAACCTGGAGTAATTTGGATAAATTTCAGTTCAGTAGTGCCATTATCCTGATTGTGTATAATGAAAAAAAAAATATAGATTTCCAAGATGCCATCAGCAGAGGAAGTTGGGAAAAGAACACAGAGTATCTTGCCCTGATTTTTCCAATGACAGACTGCTAGCTGTAAGCTGAAATAAAACCCTCTCCTACCTGCAAGTTTTCAGAATGTGGTGTCACAGAAACAGAATACAACTGAAGTAACTACTAATATAAAAAGGGAGCCATAATTTTGGAGAATTATCAGAAGTATGCCTTTGCTGTTAAAAAATCAATACCATTCCAAAAATCCCAAAGAAAACTGGGCATGGAGCTCCACACATGTAACCCGGCACACAGGAGGACTGAGCCGTCCTAGGCATAGCCTGTGGAAGGCTAAAAGACAGTGAATGGGAGGAGAAAGGGAAGAAAGCAAAGGGGAAAGGGTATTCAAGTCACAGCAGATATTAAAAGTAGACATGCAACTATTGGGTCAGTTTTAAAGTTAGTCAGTCATTGGTTGTATGACAATGTTACACAGGTGACAATTTTTAAAATTATTAAAAAGAGGTTTACTTCCACTTCTAATCCTCCAAGTGTCAAACACCTCCATCTCAGTATTTTCTTAGGAACAGCATTTCAGCACAAAGATGACAATCCAGTTTACATTTCAAATGAGTTAGTGGCAAGTAGTGGAAATAGAGGACATTTGCTAACAATCCAATGAGACCACTGTCAGAGAGGACAAGTAGGGAAAGTAAAGTAGCTTCGAAGACTAAATAAAGCAAAGCTTCTATTCTTTGTCCAAGACGTCATTTGACCCAATACTAGGTCTACATTCATTTTATAGTTGTGTAGAAATTGTGCCAAATAACACTCTGTACAAAGAATGGAAACAAATGCATACATTTTGATTTTAGCAATCCGGTCATTGGGAATTACAGTTTATTATATTGTAAACAGAATTGGGTTTTACTTCGGCTTCTTGCTACATTAAAAAAGAAAAAAAAAACTTTAAAGATGTATACTCAAGGCTTTATATTAACACTGTCCTTTTCAAGAATATATAGTTTACCAGTAGGGATTTTATTGTCCAACTTTATTTAAAATTGTTAGACGACCAATATGTGCAGACAAGATTTATCATTAATTTGTGTTTGTTGGCTTTCTTCAAATGAAACAGTAGTTGCTTTCCTGTGAGATGAGCTAGATGATGTTTTGTGTTCTGAACAAGATTTTTTAACAAGAAACTAGAAGCCAGAGGTAATAAGAAAGCTTATGGTCAGTGTGCAGATATGAGGAGGAGGTAACAGAAGAAGATTGATGTTTTGAGGGATAATAATTGAGTCTTAGCTTTCTCACTTTTCTAAAGGACAGGATGAATTGGAGCCAATGCTTCTCAGCTGTCATTCTAAATAATATATTTCTGTGGCTCAAGCTGTCATCAGTAATTGTAAGTAGGTGTTTTTGTTACAGAGGGCCTCAGGAGTCCTGGATGACGAATATGTTCTTGCTTTCTCTAACCTTCCCTGATGGTGTGCTTGAGGTTTGCTCCTATGTCTTTTCTGCCTCTCAGAGCTAAGTCTTTGACTTCTTTCTTGTCCTCTTTTTTTTTTCTAGAGAACTTTCTCTGAAAGGAGCCTGTTAGTGCTCTTATTAAGTTCTTTGTTTTTAGACTGTGATGCCAGTAACTGCTAACTTGGTAAACGATAAGTTACCTAGTTTTCTGCATTAGATTTCTACATCAAGAATTTAAAGGAGTGTTGAAAGACAGTGCCTTATCTCAAATTTACATTCTCAAATTGAGGATGCATGCATGGGAATGGCTCAGACTGTTGCTAATAAATGCTCAGTAAATGCTGGTAATTATTCTCAATTTGATGCTTTGGGAATTCATTTGACAGCCCCAGTCAGCTCCCTTGTTTGCAAAACACTTGAATATTATATTTTGTAAAAAGGTTCTATATCTGAACAACCAATGAATTGTAAATTGCAAAGAGATGATGGTACCCACTGTATTTTAGTAGAAAGGTGTTTGGACATCTGCTTCATCTTGTTTGTGCCTGGGTATGCTATCTACTGGTATTCACTTGGCAATTTATTTAAACTCCTATTGGTTTATTTTATCAATTTCAAAATAAAATATTGCTATACCTAACTCATGGCATTTTGAAAGAATTAGAAGAGTATAAATGTACTACTTCACCCAGGGGCTAATATAATGAAGATAAGAAATGATCACTATTATTATTTTAAGTATTCTCTCAAAATTTCTTTTGAGTCTCCATCTCAAAATGTGTCCAAGCTGGCCCCTAATTTCATGGCAATCTTCTTGCCTTAGCATCCCAATGACTAGAATTTCAGGTATGAGCCAACATGCCCAGTTGACATTTTTACTAAGATAGTTCCCCAATAGGGTTATATCTGCGCAACTGTAGTAACAAAACCTATGAATCTATCAGGTGTTGTTTTTCTTCTCTAGGAACTTAAGCCTTTTAGTTTGCTCCTAAAATATCAAAGGGTTGCATAATAGAAGTTCAAAGATTTAGAGTCCCAAGGTTCACACTAAACTTAAGTAACACCTTAGTTGAAGAAAGCCTCCAAAGCAAGTTAAGGAGTAGACTCCAGGATGAGAGAGTATGTAGCCATATTTGTTACATTGTCTTCTTAGATGATGCTACTTCTCTTGTAAAAGCTGATACTGATTAAAGCTGCATTTTCCCTTTTAGTGTTTTCTGTTCATGGCATGCATTTCATGCCTAATTTTTTCAGAAATAGATATCATGTGGCTTCCTCCCATATGATCTTCATATCCAGCTGGTAAGTATTTATAAAGGATGTATAAGTAAACTGTTGTTCCTTTTAAAACACAGAGGTTTGATTTGCTTTGCTTATCTATCAGTTTTATCCTCCTGTGAACTCACTGGAAGGAACTACATTCCCAGACTTCTCAAGTTGTGCATTCCCTATGTTTCTCCATCCCATAATAATGCTGCTTCCTGTACTGTGTGTTGAAATCATCACGATCCCTGCTGCTGCTGTTATTTTGCTAAGAACTAGTCACAATGTCCTTAGATTCCACTAAGCCCTCTACCATTGAGGGTGTGGAATTGACTTCAAATTGAGGGATACCCGAGTGACAGAAAAACAACTTTTCTGAGCTGTGGAAAGTATACCTAGGACCAGATCTAATAGCAGAGAGTCAGCAACTCACATTAGGAGTGACCTATCTTCATTTTCTTGTGCTTTATTTTAATGGTAATTAAAAATTGATTTTGTTCATTTAAAGTTAATCCCTTAAATTGGCAAATCGGTTGTTATATAACCTTAGGACTGCCACATCCCACACAAGCCCATTCCCACATAAGTAATGCTTCTCACCTGGGTGTTTTTCATATCTCCATAACAGTGTAAGTTTAAAGCGTGTGTGGGTACAAATCAGATAGCAGCATGCATGTAGAAGTACAAGTTGAGCTGTGAGGATGGGAGTGGCCTCTCAGCTATTGTACTCTGTGCTTTGCGTGCATTTCCAAGTACATCTAACATTTCAACTTTTCATACCACCACCCTTGATTAAAGAAGCTTAGGGTAAGGGCGATTACCCAATTCAAAATACAACTGATTCCAAGAAAATGGATTATATTTATTTTATCACAGTGTGTAAAAACAAGATATGATCATTTAGTTACATGTATAACAATTACACCTTACTCTAGTCAATGTATTGAGATTCAAATTGCCAAATAGAAAATAATTTGGACCATATGAATAATCCTTCATAAGAAATGTATACTTTGGCTGACATAGAAATATTGTCTTGAATAGCATATTTTCTAGTATAATTAAGATGCTTTATTTTTAATGCTTTTTTTCCATACAATTCTCCAGGAAAATATGTTTTGAGATGTCTGATATATCCCTTCAAGTGCCTTTTCCCTTTGAACTCAGAAAGTAAATGGAGTGCATTTGACAAAGATGATTGTGAAAGTCAGAAATTACAAGGGGTGTTTTATATATCTCCATAATAGTATAAATCTGAAGAATATGTAGGTAATAGATACAAAGATATTTATTGTTCCAATTTACTTACAGACCATTATCTCTCCACATCTCTGTGCTTTGAAGAACCAGAGCAAAGAAAAACATCTTTATGATGCTTAAAGAATTCCTTCAAAATTATGCTGACGTGGTATAGCTAGATCTTGAGTTTAGGTGATGTTCAATTAAGACATTAACACTATTTACTGTTTGTTCTTCCTGCTAAGTTTCAAATTGTATCTTGAGAAATTGCACGAAATATTTTAGGCTTAAAAAATGTAGAAGTCGACATTATCTTAATAAATGATGCATGAATCTTAGTTTAGTTGGTTTTATTTGTTTTGTTTTGTTTTGGGATTTTTTTTTGTTTGTTTGTTTGGTTTGGTTTTTTATTTGGCCATAGCAGTAAAAATTATAAGTGCTTTCAACATTTATAAAGTGTACAGAAGAATATTATTCCAGAAGTTTTCATATGTAAATAAACATTGACCTACATGGGATAGTTTGGAAGTTACTGTTTTTAATACAGCTCTTTATGCCTTAAATAATGGATTGTCCCATACTGATATAATTTAATTAATTAAACTATTTTAATCATATATTCCTAGTATGCTACCAGATGATTGTGACCATGATGCTAGCCCTCATTATTAACTCACTCTTTAATCATGGAAACTCACTGAATAATGTATGGCTTGGGTGACTTTCTGGACAGACATAAGAAACCAAGTGGTGGCTTCAGTTGAAAATAAATTTCAGACAGTTGCTCCTTGTATAACAATGGATACAAATGAAATTTATTAGTAATTACGAATTATGAGGCAAAAATCATTTAAAACCCAGAGGACATGGAAAGAGCAGATTTGTATAATTTGTAATGTATGGTTAAGGCATCCTGCCATGTTTTATGAGCAGAGTGAATTGAGGTTACTAATATCTTATGAAAATTAAATGTTAAGCATGTTATAAGTGCATCAATAACTTTAAGTATCCAGATCATTATTATTAAAATGCTCCCAAGATTCTCACACAAACAATATTGCTGAGTAGTTGCTGAGGCCTTGACAATAATCACTGTCGTCCTTCAACTGTAGCACAGAACAAGGATGTTCATGGAGTCATGAAGTCTCTGGAAAAGTAAAAATTGTGGTCCAGTGACCATTAGTGGTCCTTAGAGAATGATTCAAAGGGATGAGTCATTGCAAGTTGATAGGCTTAGAATATAGCTGTTTCAGGTAATGCCACAAATCCAGAAAAATTGGTTAATCAGGTCTAAAATTATTCAGATTGAATATCTTGAGTGACTGGGGGATAGGGGTTTTCTAGATGTAGTGTGTCATAAAAGTAAACTAGATGGAAGGATTAATATATGCATGCAGACCATTTACTGTTCTACCACCTCCAATACTGACATGATGGCAATAGAATTAAAACTGCTGGAGAGAGCTCAGTCTGTGATAAGCTCACCAGGGTGACACACACTTAGAAACCCAGAACTAGGGAGGCAGAGACAAAAGAATCTTTGGGGCTTGCTGAGCTAAAGACCTAGTAGTATCTTGTACAAAGAGAGACTCTGTCTCACAGAAACAAGGAAGTAGAGTGGAGTGGAGAGGAGAGGTGACTCAGCAATTTGGAGCACTCACAGCTATTGCATAGATCCTGAATTTGGTTTCCAGGGCAGCTTACAACTCAGTTTACAACTCTACCTCCAGACGCTTCCATGCCTTCTCATCCCTGGGCTCCTGCACACACTTGGTCTCACATAGGCTTACATACAAATACATAATTTTAAAAATAACTTTAAACAAGGTGGATGGCTGCTTCGGGAGAGCATCTGATATTGTCTTCTGGTGCATAAGCATGCACACTCACACACACACTCACTCACACACACACACACACAGATGTGGGGGCTTATCTGTCTTCCACAAACATATACACAAACCTGAATAAATAAACAAATTAATAAGAACTTCTTGTGCTTGGTTGAGAGGGCTGAACCCAGAACCAATGATATGGATACATCCATAGGGATTTATCTAGGGCAGGTTCGCACAGCTTTGAACATTCTCATTTCCGGCTTGGACCCACAACTCTCAGGTTATTGCCAGATTTAAAACAATGTTATAAGCAAATACACTGAACGAAATCCTAAAGTAGCAATTTGTTCAGACTACACATTGATTTTCATAATATAATTCAGGAGACTGTTGAGGTAACAATAGAAGCATGGAAGTGTTAACTCCTTGAATTGGTTCATATTTGCCTTAATAGTTTATTGTGAGGAAACAAAGACAAAGCATTTGACTACAAACACACACACACACACACACACACACACACACACACACACAGTGCCTCAGTTAAATAACCTCTAACACTGTGAGTGCTTCTTAACCTTCCCAATGCTGTGTCCCTTTAGTACAGTTCCTCCTGTTCTTGTGACCCTCAACCATAAAACAATTTCTTTACTACTTTATAAGTAATATCGTTACTCTTGGGAGTCATAATGTAAATGTCTGATATGCAGAATATGTGATATGTGACACCATGGGGTTATGACCCACAGTTGAGAAGTACTGCTCTAGAGTTTAATGAACAAATGTCTCTAACTTTCTCTCCTTTTTATTCCTCTCTTCAAATGATCTTGAACTTCATTACATTGTGCTTCTCTTAAAATCAGAGTAAAGATATCAAAATTGTAAATTCTGAGACAGTCTAATGGATAGAAATGTAGAAAATAGTCATTTCTTTGAGATTTCCTCAAAATATGCTTTCTATTGAGTTTCTGAGAGTGCTTTCTTTGCTTTTGCTACGATACAAATTTTTCCAAATTGTGATTATTTCCAAAACATAATTATAGGAATGGCTTTCTTATCAGAGTCTCCCATTTATATACAGAAAAGTCTTAATTCCTGCCCTGTATACTGTAAGTTGGTTCTGGAAAGCCCAATGTGAAATTTGAATTGTGTGTGCTGTGAGCATATTCCAGGAAGAAGTGACAACAGAATAGACCTTATGCATGCAAGCTTCTTCAGACAGAACCAAAAGGAGCTAAGTCTGCCTCAGATTCTGAACCCAGCCATGTGCTTGCAGAATCGTCCTTGTTCCTTCAGAACATCTCCATAGAAAGCTCTCAGTAAGTCCTCTTACTAAAACACTTTGCAGTTAACTCCTGACAAATATGAAGTTAGCACAGTCCCTCCACCCACATATGTGATTTTGAAAAGTAATTTACTTTGTTATGTAAATTCATGGCTTTGGCTTCCCTAGTGGATGCATGAAATAGCCTAGTCTTGTGCATATGTGTTCTCGTAGAATTACCGAGACAGATTACTTGAAATGTAATGGACAGAAATGTGGAACTAGGCACTCAAATAACAGAAGAAGGTCTGTGGTTAATTACCTGATATTATACGTGGCAATTGACAAAATGGAGTTCTAAAATTGTATTGAAATAACATACATTAAAATAATGTAAAATATTAGGTCATTATCTTAAATAATTTTATGTAGTTTCCCCATCACTTAACATATAATGACTTGAAGCAATATGAAATCTTAAAAAATAATTCTATTTTTGCCCCACCCTGTGTGTGTACATATGTATGATGCACACATACAACTCTCTCTCTCCCTCCCCCCTGTCTCTCTCCCTCCCTCTATGTGTGTGTATGTGTGTGTGTGCTGTGTTTGTGTGTGTGTTTGTGTGTATGCATGTGTGTGTGCTTGTGCTTACTCATGTGCACACATGTAGACACCAGAGCAGGTCATAAGTACTATCATTTACTATCTATCTACTATTTCAGAGATTTCAGTATTCACTATCTATCTACTATTTTCAGATAGGCTCTTTTCTTTAAATTGAAAACTCCTTTTATTTGACAATTGATTTCCAGGACTTTTCTTGTCTCTTTCCATCAAGGCTGGGGTTATAACTGAGTATATGTGGCTGAATCTAGCTTTTAATGGGGAAAGAATTCTTGTTGCAAAGAAGCACTTGTACATACAAGGATACCTCCTTAGCCACATATAATACTCTTTCATACTACAAGGTTTTTCCTTAAATTCATAATTGCCAGCAAGCAATTCTTTCAAAATTTTACTGTAAAAACAATGACATAGAAAGAAATAAAAAGAAAGAAGAACAGAAAGAAAGAAAGAAAGAGAAAGAAAGGAAGAAAGAAAGAAGAAAGGAAGAAAGGACCATGAAACCTTAATTATCACAAATGTTCTAGTATATCAGGTTTTTAAATTATTATTAAATTTTAGTAAATATGAATTCTCTAGCACAAGTCTAAAATCCTACCAGAGTTGTTAGAATTGCAATATGTTCTAACATAAAGTTTATCTGATACAATAGGCACTCTGAAAATGTGTATTCAATTAACTATAGAACTAGATTATTCTATATTTGAGGAAGTTGATTTTCCTAGTTTCCTTTCTGTTACTTTAATAAAACATCCTAACAGAAGTTTAGGTGAGAAGAGGTTTACTTCAGCTCACAGTTGCTGATCACATTCCACAACAACAGGGAAGCCACAATGGCAGGAACTTGATGGAGTGTGACAGCTACATTCAAGAGCAGAGACAGAATAAATGAATGCACACTAAGTTCTTTTCCTCTATCATAAATGGTCCAATATCCAAACCCAAAGAATTGTGCTATCCAAAGTCAACTAGGTTTTTCTATACCAAGAAATGTAATCATTAAGACAATTCTGAACAGACATACCCACAGGACAAAAAGTTCCATACAATCCCTCACTGAGACTCTCAAGCATGATTCTGACAAGTTAACAATAAAAATGAACCATCATAATGCTTCTGGCTACATGCCTTGCATTTTCAAAGACTATCCTTGAAATATTAAATGTTATTACACATTCTTCTTGCTTGTAATTCCTGTGACAGTGACATGAATTTCCTAGTTAGCTTTAATTGTCAACTTGGCACAGTAATCTAACAGCAAGTCTCAATTAAGTAATTGCCTAAATAGGATTTCTGTGGACAAGTCTTGAGGGATTTTCTTGAGTATTAATTGATATTAATCAAGACTGGAGAGGCCAGACCATTGTGGGTGCTAGCATCCCTAGCTAAGTTTTCCTTGCTTGTACAAGAAAGGTAGCTATGTATGAGCTTTTGAGAAAGTCAATGAGGAGCCAGGATATGATCTTCCTCTAGGTTAATGCTGAATACCCTGCCAGAGTGAGTTCCCTCATGAGAGCTAGGGTTGCATGCATCAAGAAAGTGGTCTTACCTTCTAGTCCTGTCTTGCATCCCTGCCTTGACTTCTCTTAATGATGAATGTAACTTGGAAATGTAAGATGAAGTAAACTGTTTTCTCCTTGTTCAGAGTGTTTTATAATCAATGAATAAAACAAAAAAGCTGGTGTACGTTAACATTTTGTAAACTGCTAACTAAATATGATTGTCACCATGCTATTCCTTTAAATAGTGTCACAGGGGTGTGTCAATGGCTTCAGGTAGGATTAAAATCACTTTATTTTACTTTCTGTCTAGATTATTTTAAATGAGAGTAAACTTGAACAAAGTAAAGAATAAATTTAGCTTTTAGTGTGAACTCACAGAACTATGTGCTGCTTTCTCAAGTTTTATTTTCTTCTTCTGTGTGGTTGGGCAGTGGAGACTAAAAGGTCACTCATGCTTTCTTTTTAATCAAGGCACCAAATTGCAATTAAAGAATCATAATTGCTTAGAGAGTCCTTAATTATTTCAGTCATTAAATTAAAATATGTTTATTGAACACTAAGTATATGACAGACATTATGTGATTAAAGATATGGTAGGCCAACCACATGGTCAAACTCTAACTGGCCTTGTAGAAAATCAAAGAATCCAAAAATTAGTGAAATGATCAAAATAAATAGCTCTTACAGTCATCATACAAGCGGATTCCTCAACATTTCCCAGGCAGTTTCATTTTCCCAGGGTTTTATTTTCCTAGGTACTTGTCTGTCTTGAAGGTTTTGTCAGAACATATTTGAGAATGGCTTCCCACGACATTGTAGTGAAAATTGACTTCCTCTGCCTTATTTTCCTGCTGACCTTTTGGTCCCTGTACCTAGGAATTTCTGACCCTGGTGGGAGTGAGCAGCTCTGACTGGATTCCGTGGACTGCTTCGATTTCATGAGATTCAGATTCTACTTTCTACCCTGAGTCCCTTTCAGCTCCTTCCATGAAATCTCCATCACTCTTGTAGACTGAAGTCAGACAGGTGTTCCCGTTCTTAATTCAACACATTGGCTGTGCAGGATCCCCTTCTAAAGTGAGTGAGAACACAAGAATATCCCTCTTGTTGTTTGTACTTAAGCAGGAATATGATTGAGCTTTGTTTATATAAATGTAGATTATATGGTAATTAAGCTCAGGATAAGATGTCTCAGCCCCAACCTCCAGCTTCCTAGATACCTGTTTTTATATCTTGGAAAGGGTCTGGGAAAGCATCCGGACTGTTATTACTAGATGGTTTTTCAATCCCCCCATTTCCCTATAGTTACTGAGACCAGAAAGAAATGAGTAGAATTTAACTCCACTGCCTCAACCTCTTTCACTGCCAAGTCTGGCCATCATTATCCAAGAGAAAGTACAAAATGGATTTTTAGTATTTCTTAAGATGATGGCCTAGCTTGCAATGCTCAAATGTAAGGCAAAAATACATTTCCTGTATCAAATGCAGAATCTTGCCACAATATTCTCATATGAATTTTCTATCTAAAATGAAAAAGTTACTTTAAGTTATCCATTCTACCTGGCTCCCTTAAATCAGATAGCTTTGGTAGACCAATTTTTATTTTAAAAAAAACTAATTAAGAAGCAATTTCATAATTTTTAAAAAAATTCCTCAGTAACCTAGGTATTGGGGAAACCATAGCAGTGAAGGTAGGAAGGATCCCCTATCCCACGGAGCTTCTGTTCTAATTGTAAAGGATGGATGGCCATGAATACAAGTAAAACAAATGGAAAGTTATGGAAAAAGTAGACTAAATGTAAAAGTATGTGTGTGTGTGTGTGTGTGTGTGTGTTTGTGTGTGTGTGTGTTTGTGTGTGTGTGTGTATGGAGAGAGAGAGAGAGAGAGAGAGAGAGAGAGAGAGAGAGAGAGGACCCATCTTCAGTTTGCATATGGAGAAACAGATTCTTAGAATGATTAACCTTTCAATTACTAGTAGTCAGAAACTGAGGCATGACTCTTATGAGTGCTACAGATGGCACTTGAAAATAAGTGCAGTAATGGCCCTATGATGCATGCATGTCAAAGGGACTTATGTTCAAAATTGTACAGCATTTTAGTTTTTAGCTTAGTTTCTTCTAAGGATCAAATCCAGAGTCTTGTGCAAACTGGACAAATAATCTTCCAATGAGCTACAAACTTTGTCCATGTAATATGCTTTATCATACACATTAGGTCTCCAATGTAAAAAAACCTAACCAGTCTGGACCACCTTCACAAATTATACTTCTTCCCTTGTACTTCTGCAAACGTGTCTCCTCTCACCATTGTTGACATTTTCTATGAATAGACACTCATAAGTCTGATTGGATTGTAACTTAGTTCCAAATGGTATACACCTTTGGAATAATATTACATTGAATTTTCACAAACTATATAAATCACTGTTTGCTTTTTCTTTGAAGTGGAAACTTTCTGTAGGCTAAAATAATGCAGACTTTGATCAGTGTTACCAAGAAATAATTGGTGAATCCATACATGAAATGTATAAGGAGAGCCAAACATCCTGTATTGTGCTGAAGGTTCAAGGGCCTCCCTATCTGATCTAGCTAATGAAGGACATAGTTTGTGCCTTTGCTGAGAACAGTATTGGGCACAATCATGTGTAGATTTGAATTTTATGACCAGAGGAAACAAATATGTGACTAATTGTAATTTGTCTATGGGGCTCAGAGCAAAGATTGGTTAGTGGAAGAAGCCTGAGAAAGAAAGGATCCAGTTTAAGTCATCCTTTGAAGGATAGGTTGAACACAGTGAGGTGCCTTAGGGAATATATCTTAGGAGGAGCTATGGAAGCTGCGGACATTGTGTAATGCTGAAGAAAAGTCTGTGGAGAGTGTATCAGGCTGAAATGCCTGATTTGAGTACTAGATGGGCGTCTAGGGATGGAGGGGAGGAAGGTTTGAAGCCTGTGATTAGGAATCTTAATTATATTCAGGGATAATTGGGAGCCATTGTTGGCTTGTAAAAAGGGGAACTTGAAATAACATTTGGGGAACAGACTCCTACTCCTGTCTTCTGCTCATGCTGTTCTCCCATCTGGAAGCTTCTTTGCCTTTTCTCCCAATCTCTCTTTAGCCCATTTCTTGAAGCTTGAATTTATGTCTCCCCATTGCTGAAGCTTTTCTGATACATCTAATCAATGCCTGTGCTTTTCTCCTCTTTCGGTCTCTCCCACACCCTCAGCTTTTATTGTTTGCACTACAAAATTAGCACCTCTTTTAATTCTTTAATTCCTAGCCAGCTCCTTAAATATGTTTTAAAAAATATGGTCTAGAGCCCCTTGTTGATAACCATGTAAGAAACAGTCTTTGCAAGCAGTTTGTGTGTTTTGTTTTTGTGTATTCCATCTGGCTCTTGTTGAAGTCATCTATGAAATCAACAATCATGGCTTTCAGCACAACAGCCTCTACAGTGTTGTCTCACATAGACCTGCTCTGTGTTCGTACACTTGTTCTGAGTATAACTGGTCTGAGCCATAAATGAGCAGTAGGAAACCACAAAGAATGCTTCCTGTAGCTAAGTTGTATTCACTAGTAAAGATTTTAAGAGTTTCCATTTAAATATAATTTCCAGTTTCATCTATATTCTTGCAAATTTCATAATTTTTTCTTTATGACAATAAAACCCATTGTGTCTAGATACTACATTGTTTTCATTGTTCCTTAACTTACTGTTGTACATCTAGACCAATTCCATTTGATTACTCTTAAATATAACAGCAATAAACATAGATGGGCAAGTATCTCTGAGTAGGCTATAGAGTCCTTTAGATACGTGTCTCCATAGTATTAAGGTTCATTGTATGAGAGCTTTATTTTCTAGTGTTTTCTGAGATAACTTCATGATGACTTACATATAGTAGCTGAAGTAGTTTATGCTCCAACCTAGAGTAAATAATGGTCCCTAATTCTTTATATCCTTGCCAGCTTTTGCTTTACCCACTTCTTGATGATAACCACTGTAATTGGGATAGCAATGTTATTGATTTATGGATGGTGACTAAAATATCCTCATTTATATGTATATCCTCATATGTATATCCTCATTTAGAGATAGAATTTCATCATGTGAAAACCAAGCTTGTCAAGTGGAACAAAACTTTATTGAATGGAATTAAAAAATAATTGCAGTTAGGTACAAATAACATATTAGACATTGTGGATTTATATTAGATATTTTATGTAATTAGATATTTTTATGTAATAATTTAAAAGCAAATTTGAATGTATTGCTACTTATATCAAACCATGGCATCATTTTGATTCGTTTTATATTTAGTGATTAGAGACAGAAAATTCTCATTTAGAATCAATGTTTTGTTAAGCTCATTAGTATTTAAAGAAGGCAATGATTCTGCAACTAGCTGCTGATGCACTTGCTCTTTCTTTCTATTAAAGGAATAAGCAACAAATATTTATTTGGTAGTTACCATGCCTCTGTTTATAGCAAAGTCCATTTCTACACAATTAAAAAAATCAATGATCTCTGTTTGCAGCATGAAAATTAACTGATAATTATCTCCATGCCCCACAATTACCATATAATTACTATGAAATAAAACAAATGATCAGTTATGTCTTTGAAAGTACAAATTCTATATAAATGCAAAATGTGTCTTTTCAACTACATTTTTCTGCAACTCAGAGGAATGATTGGATTTATCAAGTATCTGCAGTGGGTGTTGAACATCCTTGGAAACATACTACTTTAACATTTATATTGGGCATTTTAGAAATGTGTTTGATAGCTGAGATTTGGAAGTGCACAGGAAACTACAGAGCCCTGAAGGCAAAGATGAGCTCTTGAATTTAATATCAACTAAAATGATAATACCTTATACTTAAAAGCTAACTTTTTTTTTGCAAGATACTTAGAAGACTTTAGCTGTATTAACTCTAATCCCCAGAATGCATCTCTGGAAATGGTTTCTGTGTACAGGGTTAAATGGCTTGGAGAACCTGATGGAAATGAGGAAGTAGTACATTGTGTCGAAAGCAATCACTTAACAGTATATCCTCTCCAGCGTTGAAACCACTCAAATCAAAGCTCCTTGCCATTTTCATTGGTTCATTTTTGTGTCCTAGAGAGATTTGATACATGATTTCTTCAAGTGTACACGGAGGGTAGGAATAAGAATTAATTATGCAAATCTGACTAAGTAATCTTGTATGCTAATTTTGTGGAAAAATGACAAACTATGTCATTTTGATATCTCAGAGCAGACTGAGATGGATGCTGGGAGCCTGTTATACTGGAGGTAGTATTTTAGATGACTGATATACCATCTGTGAAGTCAGTCTTTAATTTATTTCTGGAATATGGAAATACTTTAAACATCAAATTGAATGAACAACTGAAGTAAATTTTACCTACCAACCCTAAAAAATGAATGTCCCTATTGTTTCATCAGTTGGTAGTTAGCATACACATGTAGGTTGAATAAAAAAATAATTAACAGTAATAGATGTTGTGAGAGCAAACTTATTTACCAGTTTCTCCAAACTATAAACAATAAGTTACTTAAAATTGATATGTTCTAAAAATTAGCAGATCCATTTAGAGTATTTCTTACTAAACACTACATCAACAGCTTAACATTATGACTGCATTTTAGAAATGTAATTTATTTTAACATGTATCTCATAAAGATAGTAGCATATTTAAAGATATTTTCCTCCTATATTGTCTACAGAAAAGAAACACAAATAATATTTGAGAGAGAAAATTGGGGAAAAAAACCCCGAGAATGTATTAGGAACAAATGATCTGAGATGATTTATTAAATTCAACCAAGGTCACTTTTTGGTTTTGGTTTTGTTTTCTTTTTTTACTTTGGTCCTCTGAGATACTTATTTGTTCTTTCAGCACTGCATTTTTAAACAGAGACTCATATGTAACCCTGGATGGCCTAGAACTCATGAAAACTACCTGTTTCTACCTTCTGAGTGCTCGGATTAGATATGAATGCAAACATGTCTTATTCTAGAGAAGGTATTTTTTAAGAGAAGGATTGAGGTGTAATGTATTGAAAAATAGGACAGCTGGAAATCCAAGTACAACCAGGAAAGTAATAGGAAGAAAGCAAAGCTTGGAAATCAGAAGAGAAACAGAACTCAAGGAATGTGGATAGTGACCTTGACAGTGCCATTAGAGACCTTATATGATCTAATACTTGTTGGACTTCTACTGAAACTTGTTTCTTTCTCTGTTCTCTGAATTTGATTAGAAAAGCTATCAATTATTTTTCTTCTTCTTTATCTTTAAGTCCATGATCCATTGTGGGCATCAAAACACAAGATACAAAGAAAGGAGCCAGTGAATAAAAACACTATCTAACATAGGGTGCTGAACTGTCTGAAAGTATTTGAGCTCTGTTCTAGTTTTCTTTCTGTTATGATCAAAACTCTCTGACCAATAGCTACCAAGGGAAGGAAGAGCTACCTTCTGTTGGAGGGAAGTCACAGGAGAAGCCAAAACTTCTGAGAGCTGTTAATATAATCTTATTAGTAAGGAGCATAGAGAAATGGATGTATCCATGGGCTTGCTTGCCCACTTTCAGCAAACATTTTTTATCTTTGCACTGTTAAGGACCTAGTCCATGAAAAGGTACTGGCCATAGAAGCCTGAAAATTTGTTAATATATATTTTAATATAAATTTATATATTATATTAATATGGTGGCTGTATTTCTTTATCCTAGCTAGTACTCAATAATGACACAGAAATAAGATTTATTATAAGCATCATTTCAATACCTGGGCAGTCTATCTTAATCCTGTAAATGAATCTGGCTACCTCCCAGCCATGATGCCAATAATATTTACAATTAGTGTTTTCCACGCTTTTGATGAATTCTCAAGAACTGTTTCCTCTTTCCTCCTCATGGCAGATCTGAATCTCCCTTACTTTCTCTCTCCTTACCCTGGCTGGAGGAGGTTCCACCTTATTTTTCTTCTGCTCAGCTATTAGATGATTAGTGTTTATTGACAAGGCAGAGAATTAATGTTAAGAATTGTTTATACAAACTTGAGACAAAAGATTCTTGGCATTAGCATTATAATGTCATGTCTGGACTGAAACAAGATATGAGGGCAAAGAAATCAGCATTTGAATAACACAGGGGTAACCTTTATACAATGCCCAAAATCATTATACCTACATGAACTTCTACAACAATTAACAATTAAGATATTTCTCTACTGAGATGCCCACAAGCCAACCTGAGCTAGATAATGCCTCAACTGAGACTCTATTACCAGGTGGCTCTAGATCATGGCAGGTTGAGATTGGACACTATCACAGAGCCCTAGGATTAAATGGGTGCTGAAAGCTTGTGGATGGTATGTTTATATAATGTCACCATGCCTTGGAGGCATAATGATGGAACTAGCTTAACGGTTTACAATAAATCAATAATTTATTGGTTCAATAGGATGCATTTTATAATATTGACTTGTACTACAGAAAATAAAATGGTGCTGGATAAGGTTATAACTTACTGCCAAAGTGCACACTTGGGTACAGAAGGCAAGCTTTAGGACACAGCTTCTCACAGACAGACTGAAAACATCATATTTAACATAGGTGCCACTGAAAATACAGATTACAACACCCATCAACTTTAAGGGTAGATGACAAAGCTGGGACTCACAGCGTATCCGTGCCATCCTCCTGAGTCTACATGTATAAACTCCTCTCAGTGATTTTGACATCATACACACACACACATACACACTCACACACACACACACACACACACAGTGTGCATTGGGCCATCCCTGAAGAGATTGTGAATGTTAACAAACTTTGAATGGGGAGAATGTAAGTTTGTTCTACCAGCATCACAGCGCTGCAGAGTGGACACTGATTTGTAAACCATGGACACATCAAATTTCACCCAAAATTCCTACATTTACTTCCATGAATCCTCAGAAACTTTTGGACTTTTTAATGCTATATGTTAGACTTTGTAATCAAGCTAGAATTTTAATTAGGTTTTAAAATGAAATATTTTGTAGTCTAAATAAGATCCCAACAGAGTTTATTGCAAAAAAAAAACAAAAAAAAAAACAAACAAAAACAAAGTAAAGCCCTACCCTTAGTTTTGCTTGTTTTATTATTATTCTTTAATTTTTTACAGTCTCCCTCCTGCTCTGCCCCCTGACTGTTCCTCATTCAATTCCTCTTCCCCTGTCTCAAGAGGATGTACCCACACCCACATCTACACCGCAGAAGGCCTCCCCGCTTTCTGGGGCCTTATCAAGGGTTAGGTGCAACTTATCTCACTGTAGAAAGTTTTAGATTACCTACCCTTGGAACACAAAATTACTTTCAAGATGTCATCTTACAATTTCAAATATTTTATAACACTGATAATTATCAATATAGTCAGTACACAAGTTTTAAAAGAGTTACTAATCAATAGCTTGTAAATAGAAAAATACATGTTCATGCAGGAAATGGTATTTAGTTTCCCAGATGACACAAAAATCACATTTAAGAACAGCATACCTCCTGGGATCTGTTATTCCCACACTTGGTAACCTGCTGTTCATTATTGTGTCACATTGATAAAGTTTGACTGGCAGAACTGGGCCTCATATTCCAACCTTTTGAACTTCCCAATGTTATTTATACCAACATACAAAGACAAAAGGTTTTGTGGGGTTTTGGGTATTGTTTTATATTTTATTTTTTGTCCTTTGATCTTTTGTCTTTTAGTAGTCTACTGAATTTCTCCCAATTTTATCTGAGTTCCATCTGAAAGTAGAACTCAATCTTGTCCTCACCATTTCTTGTGTTGAAACTCTGTGCAATTTCGTCTTTTCAACTGCCTCTTTCTACACTGCTGAAGACTTTTAGGTGATCTGTTCTCCTCTGAATCCATTGTCTGTGACCCAAGAACCAAGTCATCCTGAAAAATAGGCTCATTGTCCATGGAAAAGGTCAGCCAGGTATCAAAAATAAAGCAAAAACAAATAAAAACCCAGAAATGTGGATGGGACAAGGATCCCTGTTTAGTATTGTTCATTACTGCTCATTTCTTTCTATATCATGTGTCTTTTTGTTTCTATCATTGAAGAATCTAGTACATTCACAACATAAAGAACATTAGTTTGACTTGTTTAGTACATCTATGTATTATCAGCCAGTGAGGTCCCATAGACCCCTGTCCAAATCTTACAGGTTATTGCCAGTGTTCTTGGTTATCCACCTGAACTTGATAGTAAGACTATCTTACTACCAAGTTCTTACTTGGTAGTAAGAACTACCAAGTTCTACCAAGTTCTTACTTGGTAGTAAGATAGTGTGAAAACATTTCATACTTGAGTCATAGAACATGGAAAAATCAAACTGGCACTAATTTCTCATAGTGCTGGCAAGTACTATGCACACTACTAGAGAAGAAAAGTAATCATCAATAGTACTCTGCAATGAACTTTGTGAGCTACAATAATGGCTGCCTTGGTTAGACATGCACATTGGTGCCACAGTCGAACATACTTTCTGGTTGGGTGTAAGAACTGCTCCATAAGATGAAGTCCATACCTGACAACTATTTCAGATCAAGAACCTATGGCTAGACAGATGAAGGACCTAGTATAGAACCTACTATTATTACTCTGCTAAATGCTCATCGTATTAAACTGATTCCAAATGACTTACCATTAAGTCTATAGACCAGTGTATATGTCAGCTCTAATCATGGAAGTTCTATTTCCTGTAGATGATGATTAACCTAAAGAAACAAAATAGACTAAAGTGTTGAGAATAAAAATTGTAGAATGTTCACCCTTCAAAGGAGCACCCATCTTTCCAAGATCCAGGGATTATTGAAGAAAGAAGAGTGTAAGACCCAGATATGGCGGATAACTACAGAAAACAGCTTCCTCTGGGCAAAGGAAAGTTGAACATATGAACTCACATGAGGCATGCGTGACATCTTATATATGACAGCACAGACAAGACCTATGCAATTCCAAACCAGACAAAATCCCAGCATGTCAAGTGGAAGTCTCACCACTACCTGAGGAACAAGGAGAAATTGTTAGTTACTGGGAAGGGGAGGAAAGTTTTCTCTACATGTGTAACGCTGAAAATTTGACAAAACCTGAGTGGAAGGCCACACATGCAAAGATATTTGGCAGCATAGGAATGAGTATGATTAAAACACATGATATTCTCAAAGAAATAATAAACATTTTTTTAAAGAGGAGATTTTGTCTAATATAGAGTGGAAATAGGAATTTTTGTAAGCCAGGCAAATCTCCATGCTTACATTATAAACTTACATACTTACTTATAAGGTATTCTGTAGACAAGTATGCACTAAACATCTGACCAGAGTAATACACTTTATGTACACTCATAACCTGACCAGGATTTTAATGAGGAGAAAGCTCTGCTTTTCTCTAATTCTGCTCCACTGCCATTAGTGCCCTTCTTATTCTCATGTCATTTTAAAATACGAATGGATGAAAGCCACGCTTGCTTGATTCTACATGTTAAGTATTTATGGTACCACATATTTATCTACATGTATATTCATATTTTTAACCTCTTCAAATTCACATGTTAACACAGTTGTACATGGCACTGTCCTAGAAGCATAGTGTTTGGAACATTGCTGAGTCAGGCTCCATCTTTTTAAAAACATTGTTTACTTATTTCTTGGCTATTTGTCCTTAAAAGTACATGAGCATTTTTCAGTCCCAATGACCTTATCTGTGTCTATTAAGTAGAAATAGAATAACGATAGGGCTTCCTTCACTGGGTCCTTATTCTTGAACATAGATTAGCATCATTTCAATAGAAGCTCAGGCAATGATGGAGATGACTGTAAATGAACTGCTGTTTGGGATTTTGTTTGTTTGTTTGTTTGCTGTTTGCTTTTATAAATTGTTTTAATAAGAATTAGAGGGTAACTTAAAATTCCTATTGTTTGTAGAGAGAGGAGCATCATGAAAAGAAGACAGGTTCAAATCCAGTAATATTTTTATGCCCACTCTTATTAGGCAAGACTCTTTTCTCTACTTGTTGGCATAATTCCTTGTCTTTAAAGAGGACATTTAATTTTTACGTTATTAGTGTCAGATTAATGTATTTTCTTATACTACTAGTGGTGTGAAATAATTAAAATAAGGCTTAAATGCTGAGGAAAGGGTGTATGCTTTTTAAATTCACTTAAAAACCATTTCCATAATTTAGTTTATGGGGATCATATGCCCTCTGGAGAGTCCGTGCTTTGTTGCACAAAATGGCTGGTTTGTGGTACTCTGTAGGTTATTAGACAACACTGAGTAATTCAGTAAATGACAGGTTATGATAATAGTGTTGGTATTTTCTCCACAATATGGAAATGCAAGAAAGAGAGGCATTACATTTTAGAATCACCTTGTCAGATTCAAGGTTTATTTTTCTTTGCAAGTACAGCAATGGCAATGCTGGTGCCTTCTTTCAAATTCCTGCTCCTTCGTTGATGTGAAGTAGGAGACCTTTCCAATGACTCCATTCAGTAACTATAGCCACCTAATGGATTTCTGAAGCATCAAAGACTGGGAAAGCAGGCATTCTTTTGATGCTTAAAGCCTCACTTGCTTGTATCAGAATGGTTCAAAATAACAGAATTTACCAGCTTCCACATTTACCAAGTTGTTAGCATGTATCTCATTCTGCATTTTGACCTGTGGAACATATGGAATAAATATAAAGCAACATTTTGCTAGGTTTTGTTTCTTTGCTTTATGAAAGAAAATCTGGAATTCTGATTATTTTATTATTGAAAATTATTATGTTTCCAAAATAAGGAGATTTATAGAATATCTTGGTATTCAATGTATTAGTGTAATTTTCCCTGTGTATTAAGAGGAAACTAGTTTTGATATTTAGAGAAACAATGGACAATGTACAAATAGAAAGCAAAATTTAATTTTTTCTTTCTTTCTTTCTTTCCTTCCTTCCTTCCTTCCTTTCTTTCTTTCATTCTTTCTTTCTCTTTTGTAAATTTTGTTTTCAGTTTTGTTTGAGACAGGGTTTCATGATGTAGGCTTCACTGGCCTGGAGCTCACTGTGTAGATCATGCTGGCTTTAAACACAGAGAGACTCACCTGTATTTGCCTCCTGAGTGTTGGTATCAACAACATGTGCCAATATGCCACACTTGTTTTAAATTATTAAAAACAAATGACAAGGATGCTGGGCTTACTTTCAATAATGAAAAGCCATTTCTCATATCACAAATCTATTAAATAGTACATCTAAGCCTTAGCAAAGAAATCTCAGGAAAATATCTTCATTGTTCTATTGTGTATGACCATGAAAGTCAAGGCAAAACCTAAGTTATCCAGCTTTGAGTAACAAGTTTTGATAGATTCATCATATGAAGCTTATGAACATTTTCCATAGGTCTGCACATTTACCTCTGTCACATAATGTATACTATTCTTAGTAACAGTATGAATTATTTTCTTATCCTTTAATTGAAGATTTATTTAACTTAACTCTAAAATTCCTCTGATTTAGATTAAAAACACTACATAATCTGAAAAATACATAAAAGAGCTAATTTTTCTAATCTGTAGCAAAAGTGTTTATGTTTTTATTTTATATCTTTTATTTGTAATCATTTAAAAATACATATTAGATTTACACTTTTTAAATAAGTAAAAACATTAACTGGGCCCATTGTTACTACTCAATGAAGTCTGTACAGTTAGAATAGGTATTTAGAAAAGAAGATGCTGAATTTCATATTGAACATTACACCCTCAGTATCAAATAAATTTTTTGCACTTATCTACCACCCAAACAGCAAACAGAACAATCCACCAAGAATTAGAACTACGAAAACAACTCCATTTCTATCCTCTCTCGTAACTTATGTCCATTTTCCGTATGTATGCTCCCTCATCTCTTGTGCCAGTCTTCCCTCCCATTTTCTGTATGTAGTGCTCCCTCATCTCTTGTGCCAGCCTTCCCTCTTCTTTCTTCATGCTGTACTTGAGCAGCATGTGCACTTCTTTACAAATATACACAAGTTATTGGCTCCATGCTACGTGTGAGGAAACATTATATCTTTTCTTTCAGATCTCGTGAGACCTCACTTAATATGATACAGTCTAATTCCCTGCAGTTTTTAAAGGATTTCTTTTTATTTCATATGCTTCGGGTTTTGACTGTGCATCTGTCAACCAGGTGTATACAGTGCCTATAGACTGTAGTTACAAAGGGATATGAGCTGCCATATTGGTGTTGGAAATTGAACCTTGGTCCTCTAGAAGAGCAGCCAGTGTCCTTCCATTTTCTCCCGCCTCATATGGCTTTTATTAAATATATTTTAATTAAAATATAATTATGTAATTCTTCTTTGTCCTCTTTTCATGCCCATAACCTCATCCCAGATTGATAGCCTCTTTTTCTTTGATCATAAATATATTTATATATTATATATTTATATATTTATTTTATAAATACATGTTATTTTATACATTTATTGTATATAAATATTATATATGCATTTATATATAATTTATGTATAATATATAATTATATATAATTTGTGTATATATGTTTATTTAAATATATATAATTATATGCTTATTATTGTAATTAAATGATAATGGTCTGCATATTAATATAGGTTAAAACAGGACATGGATCATTGATAGCATATATAAACTTATATATTATATTTAAATATATTAATTATATATTATTATATATTATGTATATATCATAGAAATGTATATGAATAATATATATTTGGTATATGTAAATTTTGTGTATGTATATTAATATATATCATATATAAATACAACCTATAGAGTTTATTTCCTGTTTGTATGTATATGATTTTTAGGGCTAACCAATATGTATAGGACAACCATTATAGGGCTCTATCTTTGGAAAGGCTAAGTTTTCTTTTTCAGCAATTATTTGTTGCTTATAGTTCTTTGTCTAGGAGTGGGAGACTGAAGATTTTTGCTTTTTCACATCTACATGTTTATTGATAATTGTCATTGTTCAGATTTTGTTTTAGCAGCTCTTTATAGGAGGCATGGTCTCACAGAAGAATTCTTGATCCTATGGTAGTTACAGTCTTTCTGGTCTTCTTCCATGATGATCCTTGTGTTTTGGGTACAAGAGTTGTGTTGAAGACATGTCTGTTAGAGGCAGGTTTCTCATGATTCATTGATCTCTGAATTGTATCCAGTTGTGACTTTCTCTGTGAAGAACTGTGAGAACAGCATTTTCTTGTATATGCAAAAATAAATTTCAAAATCATGTTGTCCTACAAAATGACGTTAATAGGATCTTTTCTAAGATCTGTTGACCTCACCGGTTCTGGGAATTTGGCTAAGTTTCTTGTACCAAGTACAGTTTCTCTCTTATTAAGAGGGCCTTAGGTCCAACTAGTCACCTCTTGGTTACTGCTGAGACATGAGAGCCCCTATTGCAGCTTTAGGGATATCTCAGCATGCTGAACTGTATGTGGCTCACAGGCATCACTGCTGTCTCACTTCCTTGGCATAGTACAGTAGTGTTAGCAAAGCAAGAGAGGAGGAAGGAGGCTTTGGGGATAGATGCATTTCAGTCTTGTGTCCTATATGCAAGGTTCTTCAGCAATAGTTGCCTACCTTAAATGTTTCCAGAACATAGGTCCAAATCTTCACATTTGAGTACAGAACATGGAAAAACTACAGAAAGACAGTAACTCCAGATCGAGAGTGTCTAGCACCTTATCTTTGGTTTCTGAGGTCATGTGCACTCATGTGAATAGATACATACACACTAACATACACACAAACATGTACACACGTATTCTGACACATAAACATTCACACACATACAGACACACATACACACTCATACACAAAGACACACACACAGGCACACACATACACTTATAAACATATACTCACACACAGACATATGCACAAACACTCACACACATATATACACATATACAAAATACACATACACACAAATATTCACACCCATACACAAACAGATACACTCACACACACACATGCACACACACACTCACACACATACATGCACATACACAACATATACAGACACACACATACAGACAAGCACATATATACAATTAAAAACAACTAATCTAAACATATGCAATTTACTTAAATGAACAAATGAATAATTTATTTTTAAAATTCATGATGTGTAATTATATTTATAATATTATATATTGTATTTTAATAGCATAATTATGTCAACTATTTTTTTTTAAAGTTGGTTTGGTTTTCTACATATGAAATATATTTCAGTTATTTTCTAATATGAAAGAATTTTAAGAGATGTTGTTTTCATTTTAGTTTTTTCTATATCCATCTTTCTTATGGGTTTTTCATTTCCAAGCCCAAGTGTCATGATCATTTACAGAGCATGAACATAGGATAAAGGAATCTAAACTAAATGTCACTGACACAGTTTAAAGAGGACCTCGATAAACTTTAGGCCAAATCTAAATTCTGCTTGACATTAAATATGTTAGTCTACTGTTGTCAAATTTTCTCTCTTGGTTTGTTCTGACCTTAATTTCTACCCTGATATTCTTATCCAAACGTGTCATGAAGGCAGCCAGATGGTCTGATTTCTCTTTGGGGCAGCAATGAAATGCTCTGCTGCATTCTCAGGGATTATATGAACATGATGCTCTTGTAGTGCATATAAACACCAGGGCACTTGCTGCCATTCTTGTTGCTATGGCAAATGACTGGCAACAGGCACTTAAAGAAGCTAAGGCATAAGCCTTGGCTCACAGTTTGAAGTGTAGTCCATCATGTTGGGGAGTCCTGATGACTAGAGCTTGAGGCAGCTGGTCATATTGCATTCATGGCCAGGAAGTAGATAATAATTAATGCTGGTACTCAAATATCTTATTTCATTTTATTCATTCTGGGACCACAGCCCATGGATGGTGTTCCCCATATTTAAGGTAATCTGTCTACCTGGGATAGCCTAATCTAGATTTTTCTCAGATATTCTCAGAGGATTGTTTCCTTGGTGATTCTAAACTTTATCAGTTGACAGTATTAATAAGATTCCTCTGTCAGTGAACTTAGCCACAGAATAAATTTTTTAAGTGTCTTGTTTGAAAACCCCTGCCGTGTGTGTGTGTGTGTGTATTTATGTGTGCATGTGTGCCTATGTGAGGTTGATATTGGGTGTCTTCCTGAATCTATCTATCTATCTATCGATCTATCGATCGATCGATCGATTGATCTATCAACTGAATGCAATGATTTCCACTTGCAATAGTATGTGTAGTATGTGTAGCCTGCCAGCTTTGGGATCCTCTGACTCTTCTACATGAGTGTTGGCATTATAGACAGGATGTTACACAAACTTGACATTTAGAGAGAGAGAGAGGGTACCGAGGAGCCACACTCCTATGTGGCAACTCTTTTTGCCACTGAGTCTTTGCCTTTCTGAATTCTTCCTCCTTACAATATACTATTCTAGTATATACACAGTATATCCAGTGCAATCTTTGTGACACTACCTTTGTGGTGTCCACTGTGGAAAAGTGGCCATGTAACATGGCCGAATACATTATGTTCTTAAGTTTGGAGGCAGAAGCAAACACAAACACATTAACTACAGATACTTTTTTGAGGATTGACTAATGTAAGTACTGTGAACTGTCTCACAATTAATGAGCTCTTCTGTACCTGCGGTGAAGTGTGGGTATGGGGGAGAAATGTCTATTATCATAAGATATGAGGAAGATGGGCAAAGAAAAAAAAAAGATAATTTTTCTAGTGACAGAAAATGATTGCATGTAGTACTGTGATGAATGACTAGTCATATAGGAATTTGTAAAGAAGCAGACCTAGTCATCCACTAAGAACAGAATCACACCATTGTCAACAGAAAGCTAGGACCCCATGTAGTTATTTATTCTTCTTTGGGAAAAATAACTGAGTAAATATAGACAATTTGATAAATCAGAGAAATGAATCAGATTGTCCAAGTGCATAGACCACATACTCCTGGGAGACAAGCTAGCATATTAATATTTATTGTGTACTTTCTGAAATTCCAGTAAATCCTCTCATGTTAATTATAACTACAGGGGTGATATATTTCCTTAAATTTTCAACATTCAATTTCTTGGAAAATATAATTTTGACAATATTTAAAAAAAGCTAGAGAAGTTTCTTTTCATTACATCTACATCTTACAGAAGACTGCTTTGTTATTTATGTACACTTGGTCATCAACTTTCTCAAGGCAAGAAAAGATGCTCGCAGAACCTTATGTTACAATCATGTACTTTATAGTCTTCAGGAAAAGATGAACAAACTCAATCATTACAATGCTATGAAGGATCATAGCCTTGGTGCTTTATGATTCCATAATGAGTTTCTTGTACTGAAAGCAGGAATTCTGTCATTTTTTCAGACTTTGCATAGCACTTACTCATAAGTAAGGGCATTTTTTTAGATGTACTCTCTTTAGGAATAAACCTCTATCTACATTTTTCATGTCAAACAGTCTAATTTCTATCATTTTATATCATGGTCATTCTGTAAATATGAAAGAAATTTGTATAAAAGTTGAAACTGACACATGAAATGCCAAACTAATTATTTAGAAGCTAGAGAGAAGGATGCTAAATGTTAAGTTGTATTTGGCATTGGATCATGTTGACTGCTATGTATTTATATCCTATTATATTTCACACAGATATTTTATTCTAAGTCTGTGGAGATCTCGGGCTGAAGCTTAAGGTGCCTCTCTTGCATGCTGCCAGACATCTCAAAGTTTAAAGATCACAACAATTTCAGAGAGATCCTATGAAAATCCATTTAAAGCTTTATGAAGCCTATGGGCAAGACAAGCATGTCTGGCCCCTAGCCCTACATAGTTAAAGGAACATTGTAGATGAGGTTATGTTCCTTTGTATGAGAATTAAACTGATGGTCTCACTATAATCACAAGGGCTCTGATAAAGAGAGGTAAAGAGTCACCATCAGGGAAGTTTACGTGTTATTGGATATAGAAATGAAAGAGCTGGTGCCAGAAACCTAGGAATATGAGGAGCTGCCAGAAGCTAGCTAGAGGAAAGACATATAAACCTTATATGGGAGCTAAAGCAAGAATGTATAGCCTTTAGAAGCTATTTGCTGCAAACAATTGACTCCTCTGGTGATTTCTGAATGAATGCAATCTTGACAGTTCTGTTTATTCCCACGTGATGGATTTTAGATTTCAAGATTTCTGAACCACATGGCAATACATCACAGATGCACTAATCCATGAAATTGTAGCAAATGTTAATTGGAAGGGAATAGGCAATTCTTTTTTTTTTCCTTTCATATGCAATTTTTATATAAAATCCTATGAAAACCACTTATGCCATGGTGATGCTGTTATTAATAAGCAATTACTATTTCACAATCAGGAAATTTTCAACTAAACACATTCTCATGATCAGTCTATTTATTTTTCAGTCTTGCATTTCTTTAATGCATAAAATAACAGATAACAATATTTGAAGTATATTAGTCAGAAGATAGTTTACAATCTTGCTGGATATTCTTTCTAGGGAAGAACTCACATGACTTCCAATGGCCTCCAAAATCCAAGTAGTTTAGCTAACTGTTAACAGGTCTCTATCTGTTACCTTTTCCACCATTCATATCTTTTTTTCTAGTTCTTGGTTTTTAATTATTTAATTTTGATTTTTGGGTATTTACTTTATATACATTTCAAATGTTTTCCCCTGTGGAAACTCCCTAGTCCATTCCCCCTCCCCTGCCTCTATGATGGGTGCTCCACCACCCACCCACCCACTCCCATCTTCCCTCCCTAGCATTCCCCTACACTGGGGCAGAACAGGCAATTCTTAACCTACGTTTTATCATTAGTCAAATAGAATCCTGTGGTTTAAATTCGATACTGCCTTGAGCCTCTTCATAATTTCTTCTGAAAGAGTTGGATAGTATTTTAATTATAAAGTTCTATACTCCTGTTAAATAACAAGAACGTGGAGGTAATGAGTTTGCTAAGGAGGGTACAGCTAGTTATGGCAAAGGAAAGCTAAGTTTTGAGCTATGAGAGGCTCTTAGATCATCCATTCCCAACTGCCGGTATTACTGTGAATTTTGGTAAGAACACATGTGTGAGAAAGTCAGAGTTGAAGAAGAACAGTTCAATGGTGTGATTGCGGAATAGGGTAGAAGTCAGCAAGAGAGGGGTTACACAGGGCAGGGGTAGGACCACTTGCAATCAAGAGTCTTCATGATCTGCTAATTACCAGGTTGGGCCATCAACGGTGAATACATGAGGAAGGCTGGACTCCTTGGTAACCTGTTCAGAACACAAACACAAATAAGCATGATATAAATTGCAAAATGGCATAATCGTTCAAAGCTATCTATTGTTAGATGCCAGCAGTTATTTTTTCCCATATGACCTTTGAATAGAATAATGACTAAAAAGGACTTAGTTTTATTTAAAGATCATATAATTTTGAGCGTTGGCTCTTACTTTGCAAGGGCTCAGTCATCACCTTTTCACTTTAAGGAGGGTTTGTGTGACTTTTCCTGTCTTGGGAAATATTTCTGTATAATTTAGAAGCCCTGGTTTATTGATAACACTTCGCCCAATGCCATCAGTTTCTATGGAGACACTAACTATTGTGCAGTTAAGAGCAAAAACGATTCTTCAGCTTCCCTGTGGTTTTGAGACTGTGTTTACTTCTTTCTCCATTCTGCACATCAGAAATAAAATTAAAATGGTTTTCTTTGGCAGCATCATCATTTGGGTTCCAGTAGGATGCTGTTGCCTTTCACAAATACTGTGAACATTTATGAGAGAAATATCTCCCTTGCCCACCCTTTTCAAAGGCAAATATAGGATTCCTCTATGGAGTTATTAATGTAAAAAATGTCATTATGTTACTTGAGAATAATATATAGGTATCATATATATTATATTATATATATTAATATCTTATATAATAGGCACTACCAAGGAAACAGGTTTGTTCCTTTGTAGAGCTGTGGCATATATGGATAACTTCCATTAACCAGGTTATAGATTCACCAAAGTGACATCTATAACCTGGCTAGAGTCAGATTCATGTAAAGCCCTGAAAGAAAGCAAGTCTGTTCTACTTTGAGATATGATTATTCAATTTCATACAGTCGATCCAAGTGTTTGTTAGTCTGAATTCTACTATGTTTATTTTGCCCTTTTCTGTATCATTATTTTAAAAACTGATTCTTCTTGAATTCATAGATTCAAGTATATCTTGATTTCAGAATTAAATGTTAAGTACTACCCATAAACCCATGGAGATCCTGTATTACTTTGCAGTGTAAGTACTTTTAAGTAGCACAAGGTCTTTCAGGATAATTAGCATGGAATATTGAACCCCACCAGAAATACAGGATTCGTCATTAAATTTAGAGGCTGCTTTATCTCTCTGAGTCTAATCATGTATGCAGAAGACTAATTGTTAATGGCATGGTCTTTATTGCTCATGGCTTTCTTTTATTTTAAATGGAATGGTCTGCTTTGTGAGAAATAATTAGGTTTTATAGGCCTACCTACATGGAGTCTTTTGTTGAAAGTCTTATGGCTTTGCCAATTCAGATCCTGAGAGCAATTAGAGACTGGGGTGGAACTGTCCCTTAAATCATACATATTGTGTTATTGCCGCCTTTAATATTTACACTGAGTGGCAGACAGGGGAGCTTCACTTATTTGCAAATACACAGAGTTATTATTAGGCTCTGCTTAGTTTCAGAAACATAAGGACAAGTTAAGATCTTGAGCATGTTATATAAGACTGGCAGAATGCAATGTTTTGATGTCTGAGATTTTTACTAAGTATAAAGTGGCTTTAGAGTTTCTTAATTAAAAATATGGTAAAGAGCTAGTGAGATAGGTCAGTGGTAGTGTTTGACCTGAAGTTTGTACCTGGGCATCAAAAAAATCAAAGTAAAAGATTTGGCCAGTGGTGGTTGCTAGCCATAATCTTTTATGTAGGGATCTGTTCAAATGGAATGATGTATGTTTCTCATTGTCAGCCAAAAACTACTTGTTGCTCACTGCAGTAAATAAGAACAATTTTGAGAAAGTCTCATAGCTGAAGAACAAAAAGATCAACATTTTATTATAGAAAGAGATAGTTTATATGGTGAGTCACAGACTTGACTAGAGAGATCTGACAGAGTTTTTGCGTAAATCATTGAATATTTCAGTAATATATTGAAAAAAATCTGTTATGGTAGAATTGTCTGGTGACTAATAATTCTTGTTGCTTACTTACCTCTACCATGAGACAAGACTAGTTAATCATAGCACTATTAGTCATTCGTGATGGTAAACATCGTGTCATTTTGACATTAGAATAGTTGGACAATGTGGAGTCACTTTGCTAACTCTTCTGATCTGTTGGTACCCATTACTATTGTGGCATTGTACCCTCCAGTTAAGAACACTTGTCTTAGTGTTTCTATTGATGTGAAAAGATGCCACAAGCAAGGAAACTCTTATAAAGGAAGACATTGGGGTTGGCTTACAGTTTCAGAGGTTCAGTTCATTATCATCATAGCAGGAAGCATGGCATTATACAGGCAAACAGGTGCTGGATGAATTCTACAACTTGATTTGAAAGCAACCAGTAGGCCATTCTCTTCTGATGGCACATAGGAAGAGGCTCTTTTCCACAATGGATGGAGATTGAGCACTAAGAGTCCTCAAAGCCCGCATACACCTCATCCAACAAGGCCACACCTCCTCATAGTGCCACTTCAGATGGGCCAAGTCTATTCAAACCACCACAACAGTCATTTGAGCCCTGTGCCTACACTCTGTATTTTCATATCCATCACCATGTGTTGAGGCCAGAAATGAGGGAACTCTGCTTCTGCTTCTCCTTTTGCTATATAATCATTAGCAATCAAGGTATTTTCATAGGTGAGAAATAACTTTATGCAATCTTTCTCCTCTCCTCCTCCTCCTCTTCCTCCTCTTCCCAACACCCTGCATACTTATATGAGATTATGAGCCAATACATGACATACACAGCACACATGTGGAGGTCAGACAATAACCTCAAGTGCTGTTCTTCTTTCATTGTTCATGGCTGCATGAGATTGTGGGGGGTTCTTATCTCCTGACAGAGGAGCCCTAGGTCTATGTAGGGCGGTGGTCTGTGGCAGGCCATCTGGCACCCGGTTGAGCACAGGCTTAAAACTCTGAGCGACCCAGCAGAACAATCAGCAAGGGACTGGAAAACGTTATGCCAAAACTCCCAGGAGGCTTTTGGCTCCTGTCACAGTCATGTACCACCCCTCCTCAGGTAGAGGTGTGGCCACTCCCCAGGTAGAGGCGTGGTCACACAGCCCCAAGCCATCCCCATGTTAATGAGACACCTAGAGGCTTAACCACGCCCCTCCCCAGTTACTATATCTGTCTGGCCTCTCCCAAAGGGTACAATTCCATCCACACCACTCTCCATGATGAAAATAAAAGTGTTAGAAGTATGGACTGTCTTCATCTGGACCCACTGTGTGAAGTGAGGGATTCAGCCCTCGATTAAGTAGTGGCGTCTAATCTTTCTTCAAGGGCTTCCCAGCACTCCCAGATGGTACCCATTCACTCAAACCTAAGCAGCTAGTCCAGAGCCCCAAGCTGCAGAGACCCGATCCTGGCAGGAACCTAAGCTGCGCTCTAGCTACCAGGTCTGCAGCAGGCTGCGGCAACGGTGGTGCCCAGGGATAGAGAGCACACGGACACAGCTGCCTAACATTCCCAGGGAATGGCCCCCTCCCCCACCCATGGGCAGGGCCCACAAGGGCTTCGCACAACCCCCACCTGCCCTTTGGACTGTGTGGGAAGACTCACGGCCACTTCTCGTGTGTCTCCTGTCCTATCCAGAGTCGTAGCACCCAGGAATGTCACATGGGGCTTCTTTCTACCACTCCAGGTTTGTTCCAATAGGTCTACAGACATGTCCCCTTTCTTCAGAAATTTTCGTTTTGTGCTGAAAATTTAATTCAAGTCCTTATGCTTGATCAACATGCACTTTACCCATGTAGCCATCTTCCCAGGCCTACTGTGGGATTTTATTTTTCAATCTCTTATGCATTAACCCTCAAGTCTATGATACCAGGGACTAGCCACCTCAAAAGCACTGGTCACCTTAGACATATGCATGTGCAAGTTGATAGATTTTTTTCTTTTAGTTAAGATTCTTTGAAAACATATTTTAAGCTGAAATAGTAGGAGCTGTATGAATGTGTGACCTACATGTACTGGCAAGCTTGAAGAGAAGTTTGAAAAATGTGGCAAAAAGTTACATGATCTGCAGCAAAATACATTGGGGAGAGAGTATCACTTCTGATGTGAAGAAACGGACCATTGTGAATTGTTTTGAAAGCACGTAACCTGATTAGACATTTATTTTCTGGGTTTTCTTTTCATTCTCAGTCCTTTCTCTCAAATACTTTTTTTTTTTTTTTTGATAAGGAGAGCATTGGAAAATATGTTCTCTTTAATGAGCAGAGCTAGTTTGGGGCAATGCTTTCCAGATAAGCCAAAAGCTTGCTACTTTAAAATTCTATGATAGACTTATAATTATTTAAGAAGTAACCTGATCAACATATTATTGGAAGACTAATTGAGAAAACATTATTTTATGGGAAGGGATGAAAATATGAAAAATATAACAGAAATTGTATGATAAATAATCTGGGTTTTGTCATAAAAATGAAGGGATAATTACATTTGTTAGGAAAGTCTTACTCAGGGGTGTATCGTTGGCTCATCACTTAAGAGTACTTGTTGTTTTTGTGGAGGACCCGGGCTCAATTCCCAACACACACATGGTGGTTCAAAATAATTTGTAGCTTAGTTCTTGCATGTTCTACCACATTTTCAGGCCTCCATGGGCAAAGGGCACACACATATAAACATACATACTTTTAGACAGATCATACATATAAAAGTTAAATGAATCTATGGAGAAAAAAAGCCTCACATATGGTTTCTACTTTTATTGACATGGTTCTTCCTACCTCTTCATGCTGTTTGAGATACTGGGAATCTATTGCCCTCTACCACAATCAGTTGTATTAATGCCACCTCAGTAGTCTTCAGAGGATCAAATGTAACTGAGAAAAAATTTAAATGCATTTGTAATTATTTGATAAAATACATCCTAAAATTAGTGGGACTTAAGCAAGTAGTTATAATTAAATGACAACTTATAATTAACCTTCACATCATGAAACCCAATATGTACAAACAAAATGATTATCATAATTCTTGCTGTCAGCCAAGGTTATTGTTAAATAGACTATGACAACTAGTTGTGGAGGTTCATGGCTGTAGTGTAAGCACTTGGGAAGCTAAGACAGGAAGATTTTAAGGCCAAGGTTAGTCTGGACTACACAAAAAAGGTACTGCCTCAAAATACTAAAGAATGTTTAGGATTTGTTTGCACTTCTGTATACTTCATAAGCAAGTATTTTAATCTCTTCAATGCAGATGTGCTGCTAAGTCATTTCTCTGTTCACTTAAAGGAACAAGGAGGACTTGTTAATACGTGAGTATGTACCACATGTGAAAATATGTGCACTGTGATGTAAAGAGATTGTATAATTCACATTTGGACTGAACATAGTACTACCCGAGGACCCAGCTATACCACTACTGGGCATATACCCAAAAGACATTTCAACGTATCACAAGTGCGCATGCTCTACTATGTTCATAACAGCCTTATTTATAAAAGCCAGAAACAGGAAAGAACCCAGAAATCCTTCAACAGAGGGATGGATTCAAAAAATGTGGTACATTTGCACAATGGAATACTACTCAGCTATTAAAAACAATAACTTCATGAAATTCTTAGGCAAATGGATGGAACTAGAAAATATTATCCTGAGTGGGGTAACATAGTAAGAAAAGAACACGCATGGTATATACTCACTGTTAAGTGGATATTAGCTCAAAAACTTAGAATACCCAAGATACAATTCACAGACCTTATGAAGCTCAAGAAGAAGGATGATCAAAATGTGGATGCTTCAGTCCTTCTTAGAAAGGGGAACAAAATACTCACAGGAGGTAGAGGGTGGGAGGTACTTAGGAGGAAGAGAGGAGGGGGAGGGAAAACAGGGGGCAGGATCAGGTATAAGAGGAGACAGAGATGATAGACAGAGGGTCGGGAAGTTGAACAGAAGTGTGTAGCAAAGGGAGATGGGAAACTGGGGAAGCCACCAGCACGACCAAGATGCCAGGAAAGCAAGAGGCTCCCAGGACCCAACAGGGAGGACATTAGCTCTAATGCCCAGCAAAGGGGAGGGAGAACCTGGAGAGACCATATCCAGAGGTTAGGCAAGGCCCTCAGTTGGGGGATGGGGCCACCCACTCATCCAAATTCTTAACCCAGAAGGGCTCCTAGTTAACTGAAATAAGGAGACAAAGTGTGGGACAGAGACTGAAGGAAAGACCATCCAGAGACTGTCCCACCTGGGGATCCATCCCATATACAGACACCAAACCCAGACACTATTGCGGATGCCAAGAAGTACTTGCTGACAGGAACCTGTTATAGTTGTCTCTTGAGAGGCTCTGCCAGAGCCTGACAAATGTAGAGGTGGATGCAGATGCTTGCAGCCAACCGTTGGACTTAGGAAGAACAACAACATCAACAAACCAGATACCCAAAGAGCTCCCATGGACTAAACCACCAACCAAAGTGTACACATGGAGAAACCAATGGCTCCAGATACATATGTAACAGAGGATGGCATTGTCTGGCATCAATAGTAGGAAGAGGAGCACTTGGTCTTGTGAAGGCTCAATTCTCCAGTGTAGAGGAATGCCAGGGCTATGAGGTGGGAGTGGGTGGGTGGAAGATGGGGAGCACCCTCATAGAAACAGGGGGAGGGGAATGGGAGAGGTGGTTCTGGAGGGGAAACCTGGAAAGGGCATAACATTTGAAATGTAAATACATAAAATACCCAATTAAGAAAAAAAGACTAGGACTTTTTTGACATTACCCCAGTACATTTACAATGACAACACATATTCCTTTCCATGTTTATTTATATTGTTAATTTCCTTGCTAGTGTGGATTCTTTCAGTTAGATCTGTGGGCTCCCAGGTATCTGGGAAGAAAATTCTATCTTACCTTGCTCCTACAAGTATAAGGATCTTTTCAGTTCTAAATTCGGGTTTTTCTCTTTTCCTATCTATATTTTAGTTACTTTGTTATACTCTGATTTGCCTGCCTGGTCTTTATGCCTGCTCCTTTCTGATAGCTCTTGGGTGATCTGCCCTGTGGCCATTACAGTTTTCAGTCATTAGCAAACTGTTAGTCATGATCATCAACCTTCAGATTGCAGTTTGAAAATATAGGTCAGACAGGGAGAGATTTAGGTTAATGCATGGTCATATTTGTAATTATTGACATATTTGTAGTAGCTGAGTTAAGACAGATATTGATAAACCCGTTCATATATACACACAAGATTCTCAAGCTTTTCTCATCACTGAACCTAGAACTTTATCACATGTTAATTAATTAATTAACTGGTACATGGAGGCCCACATGGGTCATAACATGTATATTGAGATGAGAAGGCAACTTAAGAAGTTGGAGTTCTCTTTCACATCATGTGTGTCTCAGTGAATTCATGTTTTTGGCCTTTGTTGTATACCATCTCACTGACCCTTCAGTTTGTCGTTGCTATGTGCTTTCAACAAACAAAACTCTGTGTTTACCTTCATTTTTGCTGGGAGAAGGTATCAGTTCCCCTCAGCCTACTGAATCTTCACTGTTGGTAGTTCTTTCTGTGAGGATGTCTGTCTTAGAGCTTCTGTAGTATGTATTCATGATTCAGTAACTCTTTGGGGAGGCATATTTTGATATTCAAAAAGGATTTGTTTGGTTACAGTAACTGTGTCTAACAGTTATATATGATCCATAGGTATCTTCTGATTTGTTGCTATTTATTAATTTTGGGTAGATACTAAATCTGAAGTGTATGTTTTCAAATTTTTATTCCTATCACTTGTTAATTAACCAAGTCAATTGAGAAATAGTATTTTAGGAAATCCATGAGCTTAGAATCAAAGAATTTGCCACATAATAATTGTGTGACTGAGCATATTCATCATCATTGATGGACCTCAGTTTAGTTCATCTGTTCAAGGAAAGGAAGAAGAATGTACTTCACAGACTGGCCAGAAAGAGTAAGAAAGACAGGATCTGGAAAGGTGGCTCAGTGGTTAGAGTGCTTGCCACTCATTCAGAGGCCTGCCATGGTTCTATTGTATCACCTGAATTTCTGACCCTATACCTTCAGCTCTAGAGGATCTTATGCCCCTCCATTTTGTCCTTTGTGGGCACTTGCAAATGCTTTATACACATAAATAAAACATGAAAAAATGCATATACTAAAAAGAATACGAAAGATATTTCTTAATTACTTTGTAAATTTTATACAAATATAAACTATGATTATAGCTAAAATTTCTCAGTTTTTGTGCCAGTAGAAGGTAAAGAAATGTGTGTCTACAATGACATGCATCATAAACAATTGGAGAAGAACAAACCTCCAGGAGCAAATGTGTAGCCATATGTGTCCATCAAAAAATTATTTAGTAAAAGCAGAAAGAAAAATTAAATAGTATGGCACTTTCTGTTCCTGTACGATAGAATAGTTAAATTAATGGCTAAATCTAATTAAGAAACTGAAAAATTACAGTGTGCTTGCTGCCAATACTAAACCCAATGGGCTGTGAGACAGGAATATGGTAACATTCAAAAATTACCTCACCTTTGTTGAATATTAAGGCGATTTCACCTCCTATCCTTGGAAATATAACAGCCCTTGCAATTACATTTTGTAATTTGTTATTGGTTCAAAAATTAACAACTTTTGCTGTACTCAATGGATCATCACAGGTGACAAAGCACAGCTTTAATTAACAGTGGCAGGTAAAGCCCCTTACAGTCAAAGTGGATTTATAATAGCAATTATATAAGAAATTATATTTTGATGATTACAGTTTCACATTGCGGCCAAGAGTACTAATAATATGTAGTCTGTCTCTAACACTTTGTGGGGCACTGGCAAATATTTAAAAATCATGAAATATGCTAACAAACTGTTAAATATGTTAGGGCCTACTGCCTTGATAAATATCCCATCTCGATGCGTGGCTTTCATATAAGAATTTGGGGATGTTGGAGCCTGTCTTATGATTGTGTTGCATTGCTGATTTTCCACCTTGTTTCATCTTGGGACACTAGTGAGAGGAAAGCCTGTGCCCCACCCTCAAATCCCACTGGTGAGTTCTGTCAGTAGTGTCCTCTACCTTCACAAAGATGAATGCTGGAGAGGCTTTGCTTTGGGGAAAGTCTATGATAGTAGGGAATTCTGCTTCCATGAAGACAGATCAGGAGTGAGGTCTGCTCACTTCTGGGTTGGGTTCAGACTATAACAGATTAAATAGGATGGGGAACAAGATAGGTCATCTAGTAAAACAGTTGCCACCAAATATGGTATCCTGAGCTTGACAACTGGGACTCACATATTCGAAGGAGAAAACTGACTCTTGCAAGTTTTCTTTTGACCTTGACACACATACTGAAATAAAGGAACACACACACACACTCACTCACACACACACACAGTAAATTTAACTAATGTTTTTCAAACTAAAATTTTTTTTAAATATATTTTGAATATGGTTTCCCCTTCCCCATCTCCTGTAAAATCCTCTGCTCTGCCTCACCCACTCAACTCCACGGCTTTTCTTTCTTTTTCTTACTAGAAAACAAAATCAGGCATCTAAAATAATAACAAGCTGGGCAGTGATGGCGCAAACCTTTAACCCCAGCACTTAAGAGGCAGAGGCAGGCGGATTTCTGAGTTCGAGGCCAGCCTGGTCTACAGGGTGAGTTCCAGGACAGCCAGGGCTACTCAGAGAAACCCTGTCTCGAAACTCGCCACCCCCCCCCCAAAAAAAAACAATAGTAATAGTAACAACAACAACAACAGTAAACCAAATCTGAATAGGGCAAAATAAACAAGCAGCAAAGTACCAATACAAAAAAAAAAGACAAAACATACAAATGCTAAAACACACCTTCACACATTCATAGAAAGCCATGATAAAGTGTTGTTAGACAAAGAAGAGAACGTAAGAGACATGGGTGTCTGGACAGTAGCCTATTAAGATCTTGTAAGTGACAAGAGGACACATCTGCCTTGTACTACAAACTCCTTATCCCCCAATGAAGAACAAGAGAGAAGACACCTATGGTCTTCTAATGCAAAGAGCCCAGGGGCCCACACTGCTTAGGTGGCTATAGAGATCATTCAGGGATATATTCCAGAGACATAAAATGGTTTATTGGAAATGATATATTCAGTTCATTATTTTTATTTAGAAATGGCATTCTTGGCTTCTTGGCCACTCAGCTAGGATCAAGTGCACTGTTCTTACCAGTTTAACATGTAATATATCATTTTCCAGGGACAGTAAAGGGCTTGTTGAAGTAGGAGACAGAATAGGCATTTTCTCTGTCCATTCGACCAATCAATCTGGCAATGCAGGATATCCAAGAACTAAGTACCCTTTCAGGAAATTTAAGACATCTCATACGGTTGGGGCTTATGATTTTAACTAGTACCTTTGCAGGTTTTTTTCTTTGTTGGAAGGGAAAAATAACAGCATATTGTTAAATTGTGTGTGTGTGTGTGTGTGTGTGTGTGTGTGTATCACACACACACCATCATGATCAAGTGACAGCCAAATTGCCTGAGTCAGGTCATTCCTCCAACCCTTTGGGTACTGCGGATGCAGCTTCTGTCTTCAGACTTGGTGGCAACTGTTTTACCAGTTGAGCTTTCTCACTGGGAACCCCAATAGCATAGTTTCAATCGGATTATATTCCCTTTTGTTCTTGTCTAACATGCTGTTAGACTCTTAGCTTTTGAAAACACTAGGTTCTGTGCATAATAGACAGGAAGCATATCTAATAATGTAGACAAATACATAATTACAGCCTAGTGTATCATGAATGCACTGTCCAGCTTTGTCCTGCAGTCATCTGAGGAGGTACTGGTACTCACCCAAGGATTTTACATGGTTATAACTGAAAAATATGGTAACAATGTTTTGGTAAGGAGAATGAAGGAGAATATTCGTCAATCAAAACTAATAACTGATTTGATAGTGTATATATATATATGGGAAATAACAGGAAAAATCAGGAAATGAATGTACCAGAGAAAAAGGATGGAGTGGGAATACTGTGTAAACTGTAAGCATTTGTTAATTCAGTATTTTGGAGATATTATAAAAACTGAGGATATGTAATAAATTCAAAGGTAAAATATCTAATACAGTACTCATATATTGAAAATTTATCCAAACTGAATTTTACTTTTAATGCCGTCAGACTGGTGCTCTATTGATCTTTAGGTGCAGATTCTTGGTAGAAAGACCATTTACAAAGTGAGTCTTTGTATGTGTCCGACATTTAGTTTGAAGCATAACACAGATAAATGATTTTAAATAATGCTACTGACCTCCAACCTCTATGTAGGCTAGCCACACCCCAGAGCCGGCCCCAGTCCCAAGGCTAACTGTGGAATACAAGCTGGACCCATGGTGGAAAAGAGAAAAAAATAAAACCAAAAATGTAATCTCAAGTTGGCCGGGAAGGGAGAGGAGGGAGGGGAGGGGGTGTGAAGAGAGAACCAAGAGGGTGAGTGTGTGAAAAACGTAATGTATGCAATTCTCATAGAATTAAGAAATTATGGTATTTTAAGTTTGCTTCAAGTGGTCAGTGATCAATGGCCTTTGCTGCCAAGACCAGCACCTTGAATTTAATACCTGGGACCATATACATGGTGAAAGGTGAATAACTCTTAGAATTTAAACCATGATCTCCACCTGTGTGTGGTCTCCAGCACAAAAATAGTATATAAAAGTAAATGCGTAGAGTTCTTTTTTGTTTCTGTATTTGTTTGTTTGCTTGGAAAGTATTGGAACTATTTTCAGTTCCTACCTACTAAAAGTAAGTCTTACTGCTAAGTCGTACTAAGTCTTACTGCTTAGTGCTGAATTTCCTGAGATGTGGTTCTCGCGTACTTAGCACATCTGTTCTGCAGTGCCTAGTGGCTGGTCCATAGAACTTAGGACCAGTGCTATGACTATCTGAGTTTGGTAACTTCATGAAATCTTAAAATAATTAGAAATTTGACTGCAGCGTTACATTTTTATTAACTGAAGACATCTTCGAATACAATCACTTTTGACCTGATTCATTTTGGTGGTAGTGTCTACTATTGTAGACGACTAATTCAGATTTTATAAACTTGTGTCATAATAAGAACGAGTTATTTATATGACAGAGGAAACTGGTTCATACATAAGAAACAGACGTTGGTCACTGCTGTTACTTCAAAGCAAGAAGTGAATGTCAGACTTAAGAACAAATAAGCCTATAGTATATGTTTATCTATTATTTTGTATACAAAGAAATTTTGCAATAAAAAAAAACCAAAAGCAAAGAAGAGAAAATCATCAGAGGTAGTATTGATTTTAAAACAGGACTGTGGAAGTTTTAGTCTCATGCCATCCATTGCTTTAGCTTTAAACGACTCAGGTTATTGTGCAGATGGTTTTGATGTGCTATGATGAAGAACAACGAATAAGGTTTATCTGGAGAAAAATAAGCGGTATGCCATTTGTTTTTCAGGCAGTCTCCCACGTAGAAATATATTCAAAGCTGTGAAGAATTAGGAAAATGCAAACTGCTAAAGTTTTCTACTTTGTAATTCTTTTCTTAATTACATGTATAAGCAGCAGAGTACCTTATTTTCATAGTTTGGGAATGGAGTCATGAAAAAGTTAAAGAGAAATAGAAGCTCTATTTTGTTTTCTTTTTATCTTTGGGAAGAAAACATTAGTCAAGGTAGTTAAGGAAAGCCAAGAGAGGGACCAAATGTCAGCCTTTTACCTCTCTCTCTCTCTCTCTCTCTCTCTCTCTCTCTCTCTCTCTCTCTCTGTGTGTGTTGTAGGCATGTATTTACATGTATCTGTGAACTCAGGATTTCTGGTTCATATGCACTTTTGTGCATTTGTGTTTTGAGGCCAGAGCTTGATGTGTATATTCATCTATTTATTTTTACCTTTTTGAGACACGAGTCTCACTGAATTCATTAACTAGACTATACTGACTGGTCAGTGAACACTAGGAAACCAACCTGTCTCCACATCCACAGCTCTGATATTACAGACATGCATACTACCATCAAAGATTTTTACACAGATTCTACTGATCTCAGTTGAGGTTCTCATGATTGTATGATAGGCAGTTTTCGCAAGAAAGTCATCTCTCTAGATATGTAATGTTAGCTTTATAGTCTCAGATCATGTGCTTAGGCTACTAATAACTGCCATTTGAAAATAACTATAAGGAATTTCCACTTTCACAGATCAATAATCCTGAGCTCTGAAGGGAGAGCTACCTGGCTTACTATTCAATTGACTTTGGACAATTACTTGACCTTGAGAAGTTGTGGTTAACACAAGGTTCTTCTGGGAATCAAGTAGGCTAATAGGTGTGAGATATTTGAAATACAACCTTATACCCACACTTAATAAATGTTAACTGTTAGCAGTAGCAGTTGTGTGCTTATTTATTTATTTATTATTTCATACAGCATCTTGACCACAGCCTGCCCTCCTGCTACTTCTCCCAATTGCTCCTCTACTCCCACCCCAACTCCCTCCCCTCTTCCTCAGGTCCACTTCCCTTTCCTTTGTCTTCATCAAAGAAACAGGCTTCCCAGTGATATCAATACAGCACAATAAGTTGCAATAATAAGACTAGGCATAAAATCCTCATATCAAAGCTGGACAAGGGAACTCAGTAGGAGAAAAAGGGTCCCCAGCAGGCAATAGAATCAAAGAGAGTCCCCTCTCCCACTATTAGGAGTCCCACAAACAACCCAAGGCAAACAATCACAGCATATAGCAGAGGACCTAGCATAGACCTATCCAGGGTCTGTGACTGCCTCTTCAGTCTCTGTGAGCCCTAGGACTCGTGCTTAGTTGATTCTTGTGGGCTGTCTTCTTGACCCCACTAGGACCTACTATCCTTCTCCCCCTCTTTTTCAGGGTTCCTCAGCTCCACTTACTGTTTGAGTTTGGGTCTCTGCATCCGCACCAATCAGCTGGGGAAGCAAGCCTCTCTGATATTGATTGGGCTAGGCACAGATCTATGAGTATGACAGAGTTGTACTAGGAATCATTTCATTGAGTAATTTTTTCCCAGCCAGTCCTGTTGTTCTACCCTGGATCTCTGAGTCACTCATCTTATGATTCTTGGCCATCCAGGCAGTATCAGGCATGGGATACCTCCTACAGCTTGGGCTTCAAGTCAGACCAGTCACTGGTTGGCCACTTACAAGTCCTACCCCACCACTGCTCCAGCACTTCTTTTAGACTGGAGGTTGGGGCCGAAGGTTTGTGACTGGGTTGTTAGTCCTGTCCCACCACTGGAAACTGTGCCAGATTAATGAAGATTGCTAGTTTGGGCTCTGTATTCTCTATCACCAGACGTCCTCACTACAGTCACACTCACGAATCTCAGGAATTTTCTTATGCACTAGGTTTCCACATTACCCCTAAATGACTTAGTTCATTTTAATGAAGCATATTACATATCCACCCATTGATGGTATAAATTGCTGAAGCAATGCTTGATTTCATATATGACCTACTTCTCAAAATTTACATTTCATATGCTCTACTTTTACTTAAAAAGTGAGAGATAGCTTAACTATGCACTCATAAAGAAGAAAGATAAAAGCAACAATGAATTTTGGAAAGGAGAGAATGAATTGTGAATGCAAAGATTAATACAAATGGACTTGAGCCTTGGGGTTATGATATTGGAAAATCATGTCTTTTGAGCACCTTAATGTCCTTAGAGTCAAATACCAACTTTACATTGATTATAATGATTAGTAATAGCAGTGCTTGTTGAGATTACTCACATTCTTTATGTTCTAATGCTGGACCAACTAAGAAAGTTTCAGAAGTGATTCATGTAAGCATCTCTACCAACACCTGGGTAAACTCTCCATTACCCAGCAATAGGATATTCATTGAGTGCTTCTAAAAGAAGTAGTCTGTAGAGCCAGATAACTGAATACTCCAAGTTAATTCTGTTGTTAATAGTTTTAATTTAGAACAGAGAGAACTCCCAGGTAAGCCAATGAGAGTAGAGTAGCTTAGCTCCTGAGTACCAGAGAATTCCCAGAACAGCAACATGGTGAGATCCAAGTTTGCGTTCCCTTTCCTTTTTGGAGTTCTGGAAAAAGGGACAAGATTCATTGGTGGTGAACATTTTGCAGGGCTTCCTGAAGTCCGGTAAAGTGTTAAATGTAGCTCTTCATAGGTGCTTGAGGGCCTGGGTATAGAGAAGCAGATGGTCCTATGAAGTTGGGGACCAGAGTATTTGCAATTCCCTCCTTTCCTTATGCATTGCAGGAATTTGGTAAGAGTTTTTTCATAACCAACAGTGATTTGGGTTTTTTACGGTAAGAATTAAAATACTCATGCTGGATAGCCCATGTGTAAGCATCTTTTTGTGCTGGGTACCATATTTATAGTGTGGGATATTTCCTCTTAAAATTTATTATCATGTCTGACTCCGATACCAAGAGAATAATAAGCGAAATAATTGTGCTCCTTCTGTTTCCTTTGCTCCACAGGCAAGAAATGATTTTATTTGTGTGAGTTATCTCACTTACAAAAGAGCTTTAATGCTTGGGAATATTTAGTTTCCATGATTACAGAAAGAAAGGTTGCAGAGGAGGGAATCCATAGCTATTTTTGTGTATCATGGGGAAGGTTTTGTAATCCTTTTAGTACAAGCAAACTTGACTATGGTTTCCTCATTATTTTCTCTGTATTTAACAGTGTGTACAAGTTCTTATTATGCTTTCTTATATTACCTTGCTAAGATAAATCGAATGACTTAAGTAAATCTGGCTTTGCAGATAAAAATACTTCTGGAACTATATCAACCTGTCTACAAACTGCTGTAGTTTATAATTGAAATGAAAAAGAAAAATCAGATCTTTGCTCTGTTTATTTTGCTTTTATGTTATGATGCTAGGAAAAAGTTTAAACTTTTAAAAGCATGTTTCTTTATTTAGATTGTGATTAATGCATTTCAGCTTGTGCTGAAGAGAAAGCATCTACTCACAATAGCAGAAGGTTATATAACAATTCTTTTGGACGATTTTATACATACCCAAGGAATAAAAACATTTACATATCCAAATTATTTACAAACAATTAAAAATAAAATGGAGAAGTTTTCTACAACAAAATCTATCAAGTCTACCATGGTCTGATTTCTGCAATATGTAAAAGAATTAATAGAGATAGTTTTGTTTTGTTTTGTTATTTTAGAAGGGAGTTTAAAAGAATTAATTGTTTTGGACATTTATAATTTCTGAATTAAACCTTGGTTTTCTGGAAAGATGAGTCACATAAGAAATTTTACTTGAATATGAGGGCTTATGTATGACATACATACATATGATATACATAGTGTGTTCCATGTTTCAACCTGGAGCATATCTATTATATATATCACACACATATGTGTGCTCTCTAAGACTGTGATGCATTTAAGCACCAGTCTGCTCTTTAGAGAAGCTTAAGAGCTACTTTTATACAGGAAGCAAAAGACAGCAGGGTCTTGTGTCAAGAAGACCTTTGGATTGCGCCCTTTGAAGCTCATCAGAGCCCATTCAGGTTTATCCCAAGGGGTCAGTTGATGGATGGCCTGGTACTTCTATTTTCCCAGAGGCTGAATGCACAGTTTGGGCAAGACACCCGGCTCCTGCTGGCTTGAGAAAAGTGTAATTTTAATGATGATTATAATGAGCTCCGGGGTTGCTGGGAGGTAAATGTATCCTTACGTCTCAGAGAGAAAGCTGCAATCAGGGGGAAATATAATACAGATTAGATTTTTTTTTGATAAGTTAGCCTTTTAATTGGCAGTTTCCCTTTCTCTTATGCTCTATTATGTCTTACTGTTCCAAGGTGAATAATTGATATGCATCTTTGTGAAGATGATACAGCAACTGAAATTCACTGAACGCATGGTTGAGGGTGGGGGTTGTCTATCTCAGATCATTTATTCTGACACATTAATCAATGGGACTGCACCTTTGATCTCAGCACCTGGATTCATTTGCAGTATCTGATTTTCCTTCCAGTATCCATTGCCACTTATGTTTGAAAAATCAACTCTAGCCTTAGCCAATGGCTTTTATCTACTCTGAAGTCAAGGCTTGAACTGCATTTTTTTAAAGGGTGACTAAGGAGACATTTCATAAAAGGGACTTAAGCTTGACCCTAGGGTGTGATGGTTAGCAATTCTTAAAGTGGATATATTCTAATAGCGAACATGGTTGGTAACAGAACTTGATGGAATCTGTTCTAAATGACTATGTTTGTCTTTTGCCAATCTTTAATATAATTGAAAAGGTATTTAAAAAGGATAAAATTATTTTTTTAAATTAAGTTGCTTAAATCCCTTTATGGGAAACATAGAGCCTTACTAATTGTCTTTTAAAAATAGGAGTGTCAATCTACTTAGAATAAGAGTTCAAGAGAGGTGTACGGAATGAAACGAGCTGATCCTAGCTTACTTTGATTTGCTCATGATGGGTGCTTTATAAGTTGTTAGGCTATGATTCAAAATTAGTAGCATATTTTCTGTATATATGTAGCATAAACAGCAAATTAATATTTATGAATAAAATGCCCTGGGATAGGTAATTCACTATACCTTCCATTGCCTAGTGATCCATTAAAAAGAAAATGTCTTTACAAACCAACAAGCAATTTCACAGTCCATATGGATCTTAATTTGTAAGACAATGATCCAGGTGTATATGAAGCTTAGAAAGAAGGTGGACATAAGAGTAAATTATTAATAATCTTTTAAGTTATGAAAATATTCTCTCTGAATAAATATAAGAACATATTGTGTTCCCTGACTGTCATACACTGCTACAACAAGTCAAATGATATTCTGGCTAAGGCAATAGATACATCACTTGACTTTATGATCTCTTGGATGTGTGGCTTCATTCGATTGTTACTAAAATAATTACTATCATGTTGAAGTGTTAAAACATCATTTTAAAATATTAAAAAAATTACAAAAATACCTGAAATTTTGATATTATTAGATGCCAATATGTAGGTAGGATGGTATTTGATTCTAAAGTTGAAAAGGGGCACAGCTAAATAAGACGTCATATATTACTGGACCCTACTAATTGGACCTCATGAGATACATCTTTTATTATATCTCTTACTTCCATGTTGAAGGAGGCTGGTGTGGAGATGTCTGGGGAGAGGCATCATTCAAGTCTTTCTGATTTATTGAACACTTTCCTTCTTCAATGCCATGCCTAATTCAGGAGGAGTTCTTTTGTGCTCATTACATATTATTATGATTCTATGGACATAAATTCATGAAAAGATGGATGATGAGGGTAATTTGAACAGTTGGACAGGAACAAGCAGTGAATGATGTAGTCTGTTCCCTGTTCAGACTAAGCACTTTCTCCAAATTTTCTAAAAAGCTTTAGTTTTAAATATTTAGAGGGGGGGAATATAAGATATCAAACCCAGGTTCGGACACAGGCTGATGCAGAATTCTACCACGGAGCTAAGCCTAACTCTAATCCTATCCCTAACCCTAACCCTAAATCTAACCCTAACCCTAACCCTAACTTGAACCCTAACTCTAATCTTTGCTTTTGAAAAAACACAGTCTTACAAAGTTTCCTACACTGACTTTGAACTTGCAGTTTCCTTGTTTTTGCTGAGAATAGAAGCTCAGAATATCAGTTCATGAGGAACTTTATTTTAAATGACATTACTCTCATGAGTCTCCTTTTTGTTGAGGAAGGATATCCAAATTTTAAGCATTTTTTATCGTGTTAAAAATATATATGACAATGAGTTTGATGTTTAATTTTCTGCTTATCAGTTACCTAAGTCAGTTATTTTTATCTGCTATTTCAAATGGATATTGGTATCATGTGATGTAAAAACAAACGTTAATCAATGGAAACTTACAAAGAATCCAAGATTACTTGTCAAACCTAATCAAAGACTGTATATATAATAAGTGGAACCTGCTTCCAGTATATCAGAGAATTATTTCTTCAGGAAGACAAAATATAAGAAGTAAGAGAGACATGGATAATATTTTGATTTTGGTTCACTTCTTTTAAATTTTCATCAGCACATTATTTGATAATTCTATAAAGGAGAAAATGTATCCAAAGTAAACATCACACACACACACACACACACACACACACACACACACATCCATCTCATGAGGATGCTGAGAGCTGAGAGTAGAGATACTTACTTACGTGGCCAGTGTCTGCAAGGTGAATGAGAGGTGGCTGACTAGACCAGGCATCAAGGAGTGTCTTAAGGGGAGGATAGCTCACAGACTTTCATTCCTATAAAGCTGCTTTGTGTGTTTAGATCAAGAATGTCTTTCCCAATTGAGAAAAGCTATAATACTCCCAAGCCAGACTGTCTTAGCTTCAATTCTATTGTTGGGGTAAGATACCCTGAAAAAAGCAACTTAGGGGATAAAATGGGGTGATGGTATTTCAACTTATAATTCCAGGTGTAGTGGTGCAGAATTGTAAGGCAGTCAAGGTAGGAACCTTAAAGAACTAGCTGCATCACATCCACAGTCAGGAGCAGAGAGCAGTGGATGCATGCATGCATGCTTATTTTCTGGTTTGATCTCAGCTTGAATTCTCCACTCCTATATCCTTCAGTCCCTGTTGTCTACTGAAACATGCTGTCTACTGTAGGTTCAGTCTTTTTCACATTAAGAAAGATAATTTCCCATAGACATAGGGCAACACAGTCTAGACAATCCCTCATTGAGATAATCTTCCCAGATGTTTCCCAGTTGACATGTTTCATCACACAGACCATTAACATAGTGCAAGCTATTTGTGGTGAAAATGTTTTGACTATTTTGTATAATGGATCCAGTCTGCAGGTATAGAAGTAAAATTATATTATTACTTAAAGACTTCAAATGAGTTTCTTTTAAGATATGGATAAATATTCACATTGGCCTTGCAGTATTTTAGGATTCTAGACACTAAATACTTCTATACCTATAGACTCCAAACAATAATTCCTTTCAGTTTTCTTTCAAATTTATGCATGTCAACATAGTATACAATAAAATGTAAATGTAATAATTTATAACAAACTGAACACTAATAATAATGCAAAGCAGTTACTCTGGGTCTGAAGCTGCTCTTGGTATACCCATGAGGCTACTTATTTCAATTTACAGAAATCTTAAAGAAAAAATGAATTGAAGGTTGGAATAAGTAAATAATATGTAGGACAATAGATTTGTGTTAAATCACAAGACATAACGGTATCAAGGGAGCAGTATCACCTTGGCCATAAGCTTGGCCAAAAGCAAATCCTGTCCATATTTAACCTCAGGTCATTATATTACACAATGTCTGGATTATCAGGATCACCTTCTGGGATATCAACCAATATTTCTTCTTTTTAAAATTTTTTTCATATTGTACAGTTCAATTTACATTTTCTTCTGACTTCTATACATGAATGTTCACTTTACATGATTTCCAGCCCCCTTTACCATGATACCTTCCATTCTACATTCTCTCAAATTCATAATTTATTTTGGTATTTTGATTTAGATATAACTTCTAATTGATGAGAATGACTGGAATTTTTGCTCTTTGATCGTGAAAAGATTAAGAGATTAAGAGAATAGATTAAGAGTGAGAAGACAGAGCACCATTTTTCTCATGAGACCAGTTGGCAGTAGATTTCAGGTCTCCCAATTTTAAATTCATAATGGTAGTCTCTTTTCATATCCCTTCTTATGGAGCCCTTAATATAATGCAGATAAACTATAGAGATAGAAACTGGACTACTAAGTGACATAGAGCAGCAAGGTGTCCTTTCTCCCTATCATTTTGCTGACACTCTGGTTCTCTGAGTTTTCACTGACTGGCTGAGATGATCCAGAGTAGTTGATTGGCTGTATGACCATTTATCTCTTTCTAAACCTTGTCTGTAGGAATTTCTTAGATACTTGAAAGAATAAAGCAAGTGTTTCTGCATCTGCTTTGTAAGTAGCTTTGTTCATCTTAAGAACCATAGAGGTTTACCTTCCATTATAAACTCTTTAATGTTTTTTAAAAGAAAAACAAAAACAAGTAATGAGTATGGCACAGTGTGTACGAAAGGACTGGGTGATTGCCATTTTATTACTTTCAAAATGCAACAAAAGTTTAAAATTAATGACAGCCAGTAAGAGGGAATAGGGATAATAAACGTTATGTTCCCTGTTTAGAAAGAATCATATTCCATTTCTTCACTTAAAAAATGAAGAAAAAACAAACATATATCCAAATGTTTATCAAGAATTTTTTTCCAGAGTAGGATTTTAAAAGGGGAGACAGAAAGAAAGAATATGTCTTTTCAGCATAAGGCAGTATCCATTAGCTGAGAAGAGAATTGAGAATTCATCTTATATGGATGGCTTCTCTGCCAGCAGAAGTCGCGTAGCCATGCTTTGAGCAGAGAGGAGTACTGAGATACCAGACATGACAGACTTACCAGCACACAGAGAAGCAGATTGCCTTCACCATTTCATGGAATCAAGCAATTGGTAAGTGCAAGCTTAATTGACCATCTCTAGAAATCTGTTATGTGTGACACTGACTTCCCTAGGGAGAAAGTTATTTCTTTTTCTTTGAAGACCAATATGTAGTTTGCAGTTATTAAAAAGTAGGGAAACATTTATCACACACATCTTCCAATAGAAGTCTTTGTGGATAAAGCAGTCCAGTTTTGCCTGCTACTGCGTGGTCTATCACTAGTGTTTCCTGCTCTACTAGCATTCCAATTGAGCTCTGAGAATTGATATTGACAGAGCCCAGATTACCTTTCCCTACCCACCAGGCAGTTGAAAATGAATATTTTCTTTCAATATAAACTCATTTTGCCAAGGCTACTTTCTAGATTTTTCTGTGGTCCATTCATTTCCCATCCTCATCTCCATGAAAGCAGCAGTGTGCTCTATAGATTCCCCAGTCCACGTAGTAGGTATCTTCTCCATCATCCATGCAAGGAAGTTATCAGAGGTCATGTACAACGTCCTATTTTTCTGAAAATTGGTTGAAAACCTCTTTCCAAAGAGAAGCAGAATTACTTTTGTTGCATGATATATAAAAAAGACACCATCCCACTCTAACGCCGGCTACTCTCTGTCCTCGGTGGTCTTGCTGCCTCCATGGCTAGTCCCATGCAGGAACTGCCCATCTAGCTGTCACAAATCCTGGTAACTAGGTAAAATCAAAACTCTAGAGGCTTGTAATTTATCAGTCATATTTATATTAGTAAATTCTTAACCCACAAAACGCCCACACAATGAACTCAGAACTCAACTGATATAAACACCAGCTACACCCTTAGATGGGGCAAATGCACCCCACTTATTATTTAATCATCTGTCAAAGAAATCCCCAATACTTATGGCTTCCAGGACTGTGTGGTTCTGGCTCCTCTTCCTCTCTTATAGGTTCCATCTTGTCTCCTCCTCTCCATCTCTTCTTCTCTGTACTCTCCGTATTCTTCTCTAAAATTCTCAGCCCGCCTTCCTTTTCCACTGCCCAATCAAAGGCTCTCACCTTATCTTGTGCCTGCCCGCACCTGCATATAGACAGAAATCCACATATGTTGTTCATTTTGTGATGCTCCCAAGAAAGAATGTTTGTTCTGTTTTGTTCTTGGAAAAGTAGCGAGCTGTGCTGACGACAGGATGTATGCGGATTACAAAAGATTCCCAAATGAGTAGTGAGGGAAGTATCTTGCATTCATGAATAGGACAGTCAAATTGTAGATATCTTCTTGCTGGACTCAGTCATTCCATGAGCTGATGAGGAACTCCAGAAAACATGGTTTTTAAGCTTCAGAAGTTTTCAAAGAAACAGTTGCATTCGGAAACAGTAATAGATTGGAAGTCCCAAACCAGTGTACACCATCCTCTCAAGCCTCAGATGGATACAAAAGCTTCTTTTGATATTTGCCTTCCCTGCTTCTCTTGAGTTGGATAAATTAAGATTTTTATGATCTCCAAAATTATTTTACCCAAGGACATAGGTTATATCGTAACATAAACACATTCCCACACCTTTAAAGTTGGAGGAAAAGAAAGCAAGCAAAATATTGAAGTGTTTCCAATTATCCTTTACTGACAAAGTGCCTTTGGTAGAATACAAACTGTTACTTTGTAGTTGCTGCTGTTTATGAAAGATGAGACCTGGAAAGGGGTAAACACTTAAAAATATTTCATGTTTAGGATTATAATATAATTATATCATTTTCCTCTTCCCTTTCTTCCCTCCAAACCCTCTTATATATCCACCTGTGCTCCTTTTCAAATACATGGCTTTTTTCACTTATTGTTGTTGAATGCATTTTATATATATATATATATATATATGCATTTTATATATATTTATATATATAAAATATATATAAAATATATATATATATATATATATATATATATGAACTTTGTAAACAATAAAGAGCACCTAAGACATACTTTTGCTAGGTATTCCTGCATACACTAAAGGTGAAAACAATTCAAAGTATAAATTATTAATTTTACAAATGTCTATGCTATTGAATCTATACCTACATGATTTGTAATAAGATGAACATGTTTGCTTCTTATTAATATTCTATTATGTAATTTTCTATTCTATAAATGCTTCAAGTGCTACCTTGAATTTCTTTATTTCTTTAGGTTTTTTTTTTTTTTTTTACATATTTCATTAATGAAACTTGGAATCTTCTATAGGACAGGAAATTAGAACTGCGTCCTGCTGCCTCTAAATTGTGACATATATATATATATATATATATATATATATATATATATATAGTGACTGATGAGACATGATTGTAAATACAAAAAAAAGAAAGAACAGAAGAAAGAAAGAAAGAAAGAAAGAAAGAAAGGCTTACAACCTTAAACTACAGTTAGAGCAGTAGATTCTTAAGCACATGTAGCAGTCTCAAGATGATTTTATCATGTGGAAAATTCTAGTGTGAAAAAGAAATAGTGAGTAAAACTTCTGTAACCTAATTCTTCCAGACAGTGTCAGTGATTTCTGATCTAAACACGTCTCACAATTTTAAGGTTTAGCACAATGAGTATAAGAAAGCGTGAGTACCAGGAAAGAAGGCTCAGTGTTAAGATCAATTGCTGCTCTTGGAGAGTACCTGAGTTCAGTTCACTGTGCTTACCCCCTACAACTGCCTGGGACTCCAACTCTAGGAGAATCCCATTTTTCTGGTCTCCATGGGCCCTGTACTCACTTTCACAGACAGACTGTCAGATAAACAGACAGGCACAGAAATAAAAATAAAATAAATATTGAAGAGTGAAAGAGTGTGTGAATTCTAAATTTTAGAAAATATCAGAAACAATGATCCAAAGATGTATGGGAAATACACAGCCTCGACAATATTAATTTAATCCAATAGTTTTAAGAATTGACATATCAAAAGGAAATAAGTAGAAAAATTATTAGTTCTACCTATATTTTTTTACACCAAGTATTGAAAATGTGGTTATTTTGCATTAATTCCATTAGTTCAGTGGCCAGAACTATCTAACGGTGTCTCTGTTGGACAATCCTTTTCAATGTTCATATCGTCCTTCAGGATGGATGCCAACACACACTTGTCAAAACCAGAAAAATGGGGAAAAGTGATAAAGAATAAAGATGTGCACTCAACTGAGTAAAGGATGAAGATTGAAGATATGTATTAAACAGAGTTCTGAATAATGTAGAAAGCAAAATATTCCTATTTGCTCAGGGGACTGTTAAAAGCCATATTTGGATAAGATATGGATTCCAACTGAAAACAAGTAAACATGAGAGTTTATGAGTTTGTACCTATGGAGCAAAATACACGTAAATTTGGGGACCACATTAAAGAAGCAGTCCTGGCATCCTGCACGACCCATGACTGCCAGCTACCTTGAGGTTCCTATTATCCTTGGAGCTCTTGGATAGGATAATGACTCCATAAAGCCTGTGACTAAGTTTATTTTCCAGTCTAATATTTGGGAACTCAATGACAATTTATTCTTCCATCTAAAAGATATAGGTATTGCTTTATGCATAATTTAGATTGCTATTGGATTTAAAAGGAAGTTAATTTCTTCAAATGTTTTCCATTATTGAAGTTTCCAATAAGTTTGTATATTTGAAACCATTACAGTGACTCAGAGAGTGTAAGAAGTGATGAGTCGTTTTGTATTTTACTCTCACTTTTTCAAGATATGAGTTGGACAATGTTCAGCTTGAATGTTCTCTTTGGACATGCCCAGTAGTATGGTCTATGGGCTTGGGCTCCCAGGTCCCAGTGGACACACGAGCATCATCATTTGTCATAGTGAAATGGGAACAATGGGCCTCCAAAGAAATGCTGGGAACAGTAAATGAAACAAGGCTAAGATGTGTTGCTCTGTGTGCTGATGCCATAGATGCTCCAGGAAGCGATCATCAGACTTCCTCTCCCGCCCCAAATAGTGCTTATTTTTCTAGGCAAAGAGCAAGATTTTTTATTTTTATTTTTTTTCCATTTTGCAATTTGGCTGACAAAACTTACTTTTCTTCTTGCTGAAGAAAATATAATAGATAAAAAAATAAATAATGTAGCAAGTCAATGTCCGGTGTCTACAATTTAGTGAGTATATATTTATACATAGGAAATATATTTAAATATAGAAGAGATGAACAAAACAGCACAAGCCTCCTATCTTGCATCACCAAAGAATGCCTGCCATAGTACCTGTACATAATTTTCAGATTAACACATTGCTAACAGATTAATCAAGAGATTAAAGTCACTGAAGTACTGACAAAATAAAGTCATTGAAGATTAATCATGATTGTGTAATAGCTGATATTATAGTTTTGCAAGAAAAAGAATAAAAATATTTATAATTATGCTTTCCATTTAACAATGTAACATTATGATATTTCTTTGATCTAGTAAATATAAGATATTACATCATTTAGCTTGTTTAAAACTCCTCTTTTCTGGGATTTTAAATGCCCCAGTAATGCATCTTAGCATAACTCGATGTTTTCTGTCTTTTAATTGCTATGACTAATTTTTTACAGCTCAGTTACAAACCCTTGAAAATAATGAACATGGTGATGCACTCTTAATTATAATGGAGCGAATAGCAGCACTCTAATTTCAGGCTTACACTGAAAAAGAATTTCCCTGGAATTGAAGCTCTTCTGATTGCTTTGCACATCACGTTTTAAACAAACACTGCAGTGCTTTAGCCATGACTTGGTTGCCTAGGATACACTGTTAATGTAGCCCTAAGATGCTGGTACCAGTTAAGCTTTGAGGCCATGTCTGTAAGTGCAGCACACAGTTGCCTTTAATAAATTGGAAAAATGTAACATAGACCCTTAGTGGGGTGAGCATTTTGATTAATGAAATAATTGGCTGTATATTTGGAAAGTAATATGGAAAATGGCTGTTTAGATTTTTGTATTAGTTTTCCATGAAACTGACAGAAAGTGCCTTGTTTTTTAAAACAAATGCAAAAATTGATTCAGTGACCTAATTCTAAGGCACATTCTCAAAGAATATAATATTGGTAGTTGCAGTACTTGGAAAGCTAACTAGCTAAATCTCAGTGAGTCATTTTTACAAACACCATCTAATAGTGTCTGTTGCTGGCAGGTGTTTGTTTAGATTGGGTTAAGCATTTCACAGCTTATTTTTATTAAGACATTGCAAATTTCAAATATTATCATTGAAATATTATAAAATGAACAGAAACTTAGCAATGGTAGTTAATAAGAACACTCCTGCTGATGGATAAACACAAGCTTGAATGATATATGTCTGAGTTATTGTGTATCTCACATTAATAAGTTATTTTTTCAATAATATTTTACCATTGTGTATTTTTGTTTAATTGCGGAGCTGAGCTACATAGTTTAGCAGAACTAGGCTGTCTGCTTTTAAAAATCAGTTGCTCTCTTGCTTTAATCCTAAAAAGGGGTGGGGGAGGGATGAATACTTGGATTTGAATGCAATAAAATTGGAATCCTGTAGTGAGTGGGAAGAACCAGTTTGGACCAGCAGGTGGTGCTTGAGTTTTAAGTGCATTTAAAATGGAGGGTTTTTTTTTTTTTTGCTTTGTTTTGTTTTGTTTTTTTTAGTTTTCCTGTTTTTTAATTTCAAGCTCTTCAGAAATTATGTTTTTATTTTTTTCTCCTGTAGAGTTGATTACACTTGGGAATAGAAAATATTATTGAGGGCTTTGGGATCCTCACTGAGCTCCACAGCTTAACTTCCTTCCCTGTGCTCCACTCTGAGCCTTCTCTCTCACATTGCTTGCTGCTCTGAAGCAGCTTTTGGCCATGTGATGACTGGCAGAAGGTTGGAAGGTTTTTTCTTCCAAACTGAGCACCTGCATGGTGGGAGTGGAAATAAGCTATTTCTATATTAGGTTCTGCAGTAAGAGTTGTTTGAACCACGTACTCACCTGGGCAGGATGCAAGGAGATTCCTAACTTCATCTTGAATACCCTGTACTTATCTGTGACTCCAACTCACTGTGCTTTATCTGGATCATTTCTTGTCCTTGCTCCTTAGAATAGAGGTCTCTTAACAGAGACTTGTTTCTTAAGTCCTCAAAGTATAAGGTAATTCTGTAGGTAGATGTTATTTCTGCGTAGAATTCCATAAAATGTTATGCACATTTGACCAAATTCAACAGGAAAACAAATGCGCATTTGGCAAAATTCAACTGAAAATTATACATTTTCTGTTTAGATACAATAACTGCAGTGGGTGAGCATTTAACTTCAGCAGCAGACAATGCTATATATGCTGGGCATCAAATGCCATTTCTTTCCATGAACATATCAAATATATTTTACTACTATGTTTGAATTATTTAAATCTAAAAAGTACGGTGTGTGTCTGACATTCTGATAGAAGTTAACAAGAAGAAGCGAATAATTATATTTCTTCACTTTAGAGAATGTGTTTATTGGTTGTATCAATAAATAACATTTGGTTTTACAATATTGATAACCTTGAATTATAATAGTGTGAAGGTCCTAACCTAAAATTTATTCAAACAATTTTATTTCTGACTTTAGGTAGTCTGATAACTACTTTATATTCCTAAAGTAATAGGTACACTGTTTCAAATCCACTGTAAATTACATCAGATAATCAAGTTAGATGGATCATTAATCCACTTTAGTAAGCAATCAGAGAAAATCACATTTCTCGCCCAAGAAAAATCCTCTTTTCTTCTCTTTTTCCTCAGCGTGAGTTTCTCTGCCAGAGTTAATGCTTTCAACCAGTTATTGTAATGGTTTCTTGAAGAACTCTGACTCAAACTCATCAATCCAACTGCTCTTTTCAGTGGAGAATTACCAAAACAACAGTTCTCTCTGTAGGATTGTATCCTATTTTTTTTTATATGTATGATTAGCATGACTTCACATCTTTGTATATGGAGATTTTCTTTTCCCTTATAATAATCCAGCTTAATGCAGCATTTGTAAGTTATAAATAAAGCTCTTCTTTTAGGGACTTGCTAGGGCTCTGACAAACAGAATGGGTTTGTCTATCCAAAGTCGCTGCAATTGCTGGCATGCCAAAATGTTACTCCAGTGGCCATGTTCTTGGTCTTGTGTAGACAGACAAAGAGAAGACAGTTCCTTCAGACTTCTACTGCTGTTGAAAACAACAGCAACAAAATAACTAACTCCAGCCCTAATCCTAACAATTTTTACTCTTGGTTTCTTTTCCGGATAATATACTGGTATAAATGAAATTTAAAGGGCAAAGGGCTTATAGGGGCTCAGAGTACCAGAAGAGAGTCTACCATAGCAGGTACATCAAGAGATCAGGAATTTGAAGGAACTGATCGCATCGAATCCACAATCAGAAAGTAGAGTGACTAAATGCTTACTTCTCAGCTTCCACTAACCCAGTCCAGGATCATGGGTAGGAAACAGGGCTACCTAAATTGGTGGGTCATCTCACCTCAACTAGTGGAATCCAGAATAATCTCCCCCAGGTAGCATAGAGACTCAGCTCTCAGATAACGCTAGATTGTGTCAAATTGACAGTTAGCACTCACCATCACAACAGCCCAGTAGTGACTTCTTTCACCCTTGTTGCTTGATGAGAAAACCTGTTTTCATGTGTACTCTTCCTAAGGTTCAGATTCTGAGATGTTAGATAAATTCTCATTTCCCAGCAGAATGCTGACCAATTGCGTGTACTGTAGAACTAGCACAATAACATAAAATACTAATGGCGCGGTGCTTCCTTACTTCAAAATACAATGGGAAAGATCCATTTTGCTAGCTTGGAAGAAATTCTAAAATTTAACAGTTCATGGTGTGTGTTAAAGGTTTTATTAATGGGCTATATTGAAGGCTTCTTGTCAGATGGATGGTCCCTTGCTTACCAGGCAAGGTCTTCTGTCATACTTCTTCACAGAGATTAAGTTTCTAAAATGAACAGAGTCCCTTTGGGGATGAAATTTGCTTTTGCTATTTTTGTTATTCATTTTTTCACAGGAGGATGTATAATAATTTTCTGCTCTAGGGTCTTGAAATAACATTAAAGATTGGCAATGCAGTTCGGCCTGTCACTGTCAGGGCTGAAGTTGACTCATAGCACAGGGGAATGGTGACGTCCACATGACTTTTAAAAATACCTTTTTTTACATATTTTTTTCCCAATTACAGGTGGCATTTTGAAATGCTCTACTGTGTTGTGAGTCATTTCAATATGCTATAAAAATATTTTTTAAATCTTTTTATCCACAAACTCTCCTTCCAGGTGAGTTTGGTTTTTGGAATAGTAGCTTTTAGAAACTTCTTTCTGGGGCAGACACCAAGCAGATAAAAGCACAGAAAAGTTTGTGTTTAGGACTTTATGCTTAAGAGACAGGCAGGGAATGAAGGAAATCGATGCCCTAGGTTAGATATAATAAAGCAGAATTGTGTAGAAAGAGTCAAAATGGATTTACCTTGATACATTTTAGGCTTTCTATGGGATACTTAATGCAATATATGAAAGTGAGAACATTTTCTACCTACCCCAGATTCTTTCTGCCTTCCCTTTCTCTTCCTCCTTCTCCTATGCTGTTGAACGTTGCTCATTGATTTCTTTGCTTTGAGGAGAAAATTTCCCCTGTCCTCTGACCTCTGTCTTCCAGTCCCTCAAATTATCACTGAAGTTGGATTAGCATATGGAGGATTTTAATGCTCCCTTCTGTCTCTGCCTCTGTTTCTCCCTGTCTCTCTCTCTTTGTCTCATCTCTCTATCTCAGTATTTCTGTCACATACTTACTCTCCACAAAGCTGCATGTGTGTGTGTGTGTGTGTGTGTGTGTGTGTGTCAGAGAGAGAGAGAGAGAGAGAGAGAGAGAGAGAGAGAGAGAGAGATCATCTAGCATTACAACAGCAAGGGGGCATAATTTACAGGCAGGTGTGCTGATTCACTTGTCAAAGGAATGGAGAGGAAAGAAAACAAAGAAAGGAATGTAAATATAATTTATGAGACATGATGAAGCATTTTAACTTTTGTTTTTATTTCCAAATTAAAAAAAAATATTTCCTTCATCACTTTTCACAATGTTCTGTTTTGAGGAAGAGGGAAAGTATGAGAAAAGAGCCACTGTATTTACTTGGAGAGTTGCAGAAATGAGTATGTACTTGGGGATTCAAAGATTTACACAGTATGTAAAGAGAGTTTAAAGTTATCATACTATCTAAAACATTTAAAACCTTAATGCAATCTATTTATAGCATATAATGCAAAATGAAAATGCATTTATGTTCTATGAGTACATCCGGCATATTGGCTGAGATTTCTGATTATGAAAATTCAAAAGGCAAATATTTATATAATAATCTTATTTATCAATGAAAAGTAAAGGTGTAGATAGTTAACTTGAAAACTGACCTGAAATGTGGAAGTCTGGCAATAAATCAGTGACCTATTTATTATGTCATTTCATTTACTGTAGAATAACTTTTAATTATTACAGAGAATCTTCCAGCTGTGTGATATTACTAAACAGAATGGATTTGAATTAATAGACTATATAAAAAAGTGAAAAAATAAGCCATGAGTCTATTCATAGTTGACTGCAAATGTTTCATTACCTAGAGCAATAATATACAAGATGAGTCTTATTTCAAATAAGACGATGCTTTCTGCACTATATTATGGACATTGCATTTTAAAAAAGATAATTTTATCAAGATAAAATCTACTTGATATGCAATATGCCTGTTTGAACCATAGAGTTGTGTTAGAACACAATACTAAAAAGTATTTTCATGTTTCTGTGTGTATGTGCTTGTGTATGGGTGAGCATATACATGTGTGTATGTGTGTGTATGTATGTGTGTGCCTATGTTAGACATTGTGTGTGTATGTGTGTGTACGTGTGTATGCCTGTGTCAGGTGCTGTGTGTTTGTTTGTGTACGCATGCATGCATCCTTTGGGTATATGCTCAAGAGTGGTATAGCCAGATCTTAATGGAGATTGATTCCCATCTTCCTGAGGATCCTGCATACTGATTACCATAGTGGCTGCATGAGTTTGAACTACCACCAACCATAGATGAGTGTCCACCTTACTCCTTTTCCTTGCTGTCATGCACTGTTACATGGCTTGTTGTTCTTAGCCATTCTGATGAGTAGATAGGTGGAAGATGAAATTTCAAAGTAGAATTGATTTGCATTTTTCTGATGACCAAGGATGTGCAAAACATACACAGAAACTGTGATTAAAGACGGATCATGAACAGACGACTCATCGACTTTTGCTTCACTTTCATTCAACATATTTGGCATTGACCACATGAAAAGAAAAGAGTCAGAACTATTTGGTATTGCCTACATACTTACATGTTAGTGACCCAGCTAAGAACATAAAATGGGAAAATCATGTTTATCTCAAGCACCAGGTTAAAGCCTGAAGAAAATAATTGTAATCTGTCCTTCCCCCATCCAGAAGGTCATCCACTGAAGTTTAGAGAAGACATAGATGTAGAACCAGACATAAAACAAATTTCTCTGTATATATCAACATAATTAATATATAACTTTTAAGGGATATCTCTTATCCCTTAATATGTCTGAGTCTTGCCCAAAAATTACATATGATTACAATAACTTCTGTTTTGCAAGATTTTTTTATTTGTCCCAGAAGAAGCAAAAATTCTGTATGAAAGGACTAAATATTGAAAAATAAGGTAACTTGACATACCAGTCATAAAAGGTGTGTATGAGAATCTTTTGCAGTTTCAAAGGGGAAAAAAACCTTTTATTCATAAAGAAAGAAAATAGAAATATGTACAAATCAACCTATCCTAGAAGGATATGTAGACATTGAGGTTGGGCATGATCTTATAAGACTATGTTGGAAAAGAAATATATTGAAGAAAATTCAGAAACATAAAACTTTATAACAAAGGCTGAAAGAGACGGGAATCATGGAAGTGTGGGCCAGTCTGGGCCAGCATAGGTCTTGCCTCTGGAGTGTTTTTGAGCCAGCTTATCTAGATAGGATATGGAAGAAAGCCTCAGCTATGCTACTGCAAAGATCTGTAAAGAACCAGCAAGGTCATGTGCAAGAGTTAGCCTGAGCTCAGCAGGTCCTGCAGATGTTCTGCTCTGCTCTGATTGAAGATGTGCCACTATTAGCTGCCAAATCAATGAGATGGTAAATGCTAGTATCAGAAATGATATTAGCCCCCCAGAAAGGCTGGATTGTGACACCTGGACTTGTAGACCCTTTCCAGAAAAACAGAATGGAACTCTGTTTGTCTTGTCAGCTGAAGACGCTTGCTTATGTTAACTCAGGACTTAATAACAAGCTAGACCATAGGGAACAGCTGTCATGAAGAAAAGCACCACTGGAGTGCTCTTGGAAAGGGTACTTGTGATGTAAAAGACCTCAGGGAAAGGTTTCTGAGAGAACTATAATTAAATGTCACACCATGGCCCTAGCAGCAGGAAAAAATAATGATTCCACTTGGAGAAACAACAAAATATGAGAGCTTGGTCAAAACAGTTTTATGCTTTATGGGGGTAAAAATGGTCTTACTTCCTAGTAGCTCACATGTCCAGTCAGCTAGCCTCAGTAAATAAACTCCATATAAAGAATGAGAAAATGAGTTGGCATACTTCAACTTTGTCAGCTAAATAGTGTCATTGGAAATCCCAGAACTCTGTGTGACGTTCTTTCATTTTGGCTAAATAGAATGACAAGTACTTGACAAACTGATGCATCCACGTTGTATTCCTTAGCAGAGAGCTGAAAGTAAGTAGGGGATGAAGCAATTGTAAACTCTTTCCAAGTTTCTCTGGCTCTGTTTGGATGAGAGGCAGAAGGAGGGGGGGGGAATGAGGAGGAAAAAGGAGAGAGGGAGAGGAAGAACACACATGAATAAGAATGATCAGGATGGCTAGTCCAAGAAAGACTATTAATATTTAAGGTCAATTAATCATTCCAGATCAGTCCAACCAATGATAAACACAAACCATGAACTCAGGTAAATCAAACCAGAGTACTTGCTTCTGGAGGCTGAGGCTGAAGTCCTGAAACTGAAGATGCTGGACACATGGTGAACTTGGCATTCAGCTCTTTTGCTAGTGTACTCAATTTAGTCACACAGTAAGGTGAGCTGAGGGAGTGTGGCTTTGCTCTTTTGAACAGTAGATTCTTATATGCATCACTTTCTTAAATCAACCAATCTGTTAAAGAAGGAACTGTTTTCTCTGCATGAAACATCCATGGCACTGGTGTACATAGGAGATCTTTGGTGCTAAGTTGGGATGTGGTAACATAAATCTCATATTCTGTCCAAAGATACTTCCATGTACTTTCTATCACAATTTCCCACTGATAAATATTTGGGAAAAATAAAATTAATTATAGGCATAGAATGAAAAAATACCAAGGATAGAAAAAATGAGCAAAAATCAGTGATACTTGGAACTGTACATAGACATCCAAGCTTTCTGTGATAAGCCCAAAAAGTAAACTGAAGGAGACGGCTGCTTCCAGTGGGGCTTGGAGGTGTGGATGTATCTACACAGTCAGTTCCTGGGTAATGGCTGATCTTTAGACCTAAAGGGAATAAAAGGAAAGCCTAAATTTCTTCTAAGCGAAAAAGTTAAGAACTAATTCTTAATATGAATGATAAGTCAAATTGTAGTAGATAGGATGAGAAAGCAAGAATGAAGCCAACTATATTCTGTAAAACTTCAATATCTACAAAATATCCAGTTTTGAACTTTCAAATAATATATTGCCATAAAGAAAACATCCTATCAGATTTATAAGACTCAACAAAGATACTCCATTAATCTCAAATATGACTAAATACACAGCAGTGTGATGAGTCAGCAGTTTATAAACCACCAGATTCTAATTAAAGGAAGTGTCAGTACCTAGTACTACATCTTAAACATGTTCAGAATCAATGCAACAAAACTACATTAACTTGATGCTTGACTTACATTAAGTTCCATCGGCAGTGTCCTGGAGCCTGCACAATGACTGACACATGGCACACAATCAATAGCTATTTCTGGAGTCAATATATCAATCAGCCACCCATAGCCTGTACAAGAAGATATTATTGATCTACACCCATTAAACATTTCATACTACATTATCAGTGCTCTACATCCTGTGTCTACCTTTTTTTGGGATAATGCATTTATCAGAGTACTGCATCTAGTGCATGCTCTCTTGATGGAAGCTATGCATTTTTGGGTATTCTGCTCCCAGTGCTTGCCATTCTCACTCCTTCTGGGTCCATTGCTGATCCAGAAGGACCGGATATAGTTCAGCCTTTATATCAGATAACTCACGGACATGGCAATTCATCCTGCTGTGTTCGCCATCCCTTCCAGAATATGACTTGTTTCATCCAGCCCTCTCCATTTCCCACAGCCTTTCTACTTCCTTGTCTCCAAGGATAACTATACTAAATCTGAGGAATGTGCAGCATATCTGTCTTCCATTTACGAGGCTCTGCTGGCAGTTTTATTTTGAAACTAAAGACTCATCCAACCATCAAGGACACTGGGAAAGAAGATCAGAAATGATTAGAAGAACTCAGGTTCTTTTTCATACCTAAGGCTAACCTGATTCTATTAGTTTATAAATATGTAATTTATCTATTTATCCCAATTGATTAAATGTAATAAGCACTTTGAAAAGCACTTGTTCTTCTCATTGAGAGAAATACTTTTCAAGCACCTGAGTTATGCTTTGTATTCTGTATGCATATCATGTTTGAACTCTGGAATGGTTTTCTTAAGGTATATACTTAATTTTGCAGGTGTACAAACAGTATAAGAAAGCTGAAAACATATGCTTAACTAGATATAATGAGGGTGTAAATCCTAAACTCCCAATTCTTATATTTTTCCTCTTAACATATTCTTGGCTGGTCATGAAAATTAAGAATTAAGAATTCAATTTTTACATATGATATTAATGTGAAAAATTCTTCTGGGAATTCTTGAATCTATTTCTGCAATTTTGATTTGTGATTAGCTGTTTTATAAGATAGCAGAAGTTACAGTATTGTAGCCAAGAAAGCAGCTCATGGTTTTATTTATTTATTTATTTATTTATCTATTTATTTATTTTGAAATATGCTTCCAGTGGTCACCCCTGACATAAAAATAGCATGAAATGAGTTCTGTGAATTTGGGGAAGTTTGTTTATTATGCCTACAGAATTAACTTAATTATTCATATACATTTCTAATTTCAATGCATTTGTGCCCAATCATTGATTGCCTGGAAAAGTCTTTGTTTGAATAATAACTGCCCAGCTATACCATTCCAGTAAAGATGAGTAATTGGATCTCCCATATTCTCTGATCACAGCAGTGTGGACAGAATAGTGACTGGGAAGTTTCTGTGCAAGTGTTTTTTATACTGCTGACAATTCAATACTCACAGGAAGCTCAGACCTATGGAAAGAGTTAAGCTCTACATTCTATATTTAATTCATTTTTATTATTAATATTTGATAGTAGCATTAATATTTGAAATAATACTTGTCCTAACCTGTCATGTCATATTTAGAAGCTTGTTCTAGACTGTCATTTAAATTATGTTCTCTGCAAGGACAGTGTCAGAGTGGCTGCAAGCTCACCAGAGAAGAGAACAGACAAACCGTTTACTCTACCCTATTATAGTTCCTTCTTTTTGCAGCTGCTACTTGTTATTCTTATTCTTCTGTGGCCATGCTTTGTCCTGTCAAATATATCATAGTGTTGGTTCACTTCTTTTCCTCTTTCATAGTTCAATAAGAAAAGTAGGTTGTTGTGGGATTTTTGTAACTTACTAGGTTTTGTTTTCAACTTTGGATACTGTATTGTCAAGTTTTGTTTTCTATATCTAAGAAAATTAGGTTTTGTTTTCTTCTGATATGTGTAAAGGAATAGAATAATGGAAACAGCAGTAGGTTGGCCTTTCAGTGGGCAATTTGATGAGTCAGCAGAGGAAGATGTCCAGTAGTTGAACAGGGATGCTCTGCTCCCTGGGTCCTCTGTTCTCTTCATGGTAAACTCTAGTGTAAATGGCTTGTTCCCCTGGTTACAGAATTTAATATTCCAAAAGAGAAAGTTAGATTTCATTTATCAATAATTTAACACTTCATATACTAAAACAATTTGGTCATGGAATTGTCACCTGTCAGGTGTCCCTTTACAGAAACAGTTTTTATTTAAGAATGAATTAAGAACTCAGACTAGCTTCTGTGGTGTGAAGAAATGGCACACTATAGTAAGGTGTATAAGCGTGCTTTGATTTAGGGTCGAATTGATCATTGTTTGTACCTATGCACACCTGTGGGAGTTATGGGATCTCATTATAACTTTTTTCTTTGAATTCTGCAGAATGGCCTTACCAATATTTTCTGTGGGCTTTCTGGAGAAGTATGGGTAAAAGCATGATTATTTTTCTTACTTCGCTCTCTCTTTCCTCCTTGTTTCTCTCTTCTCCTTCTCCTTCTCCTTCTCCTTCTCCTTCTCCTTCTCCTTCTCCTTCT
>JADRCH010000012.1:9643013-9731333 GCA_019843965.1 Rhynchomys soricoides
CTTCTCCTTCTCCTTCTCCTTCTCCTTCTCCTTCTCCTTCTCCTTCTTCTTGTTCTTCTTCTTCTTCTTCCCCTTTATCTCCTCTTTCTCTTCTCCCTCATTCCCCCTGCTTGCTTTCAGTCTCCTTCTTCCTTCCTTTCCAACTTGTACCCTTTTTTTTCCTTTGTCTTTATTTCCCTATTTGTCCTCCCTGCCTCTCTCTTCCTCCCTCCCTCACTGTTGTGTGACAGAATCTTTTTAGGGAGATGTGAACAAATGTTAACTTGTCCCTGATAGAGAACCAATAAAGATTAAAGTATAGATACCACCAGAGTTGAACTTAGTGAATTTTATTGGGATGATTTGCAAAAGTATGAGGATTTCCTTCAGAGGCAGAAATGACACAAATATGAAAGCATTAGCAAAAAACCCACCCCAGTACTGTGACCACACACAGAAGTGGAAAACCTAAGAATAACACAGTCAGCAGGCAACTCAGCTAGTTGCAGAGGGTTCTTTTCAAGTGGTTCAGTTAATCTGGGCATTTTCCAGACCGCTCAATTGGTATGTGTTTCTTCAAGCTGTTCTCTGCTTCTTCCAAGCAGTTTGGCTGGTCTGAGAACCACAGTCAGAAATCTTTATTGTTTATATACTTCGAAGGATGTAGGAGTGGATAGTGAATCTTGTCAGTTTCAGATACTTTCTTAAGCTAATTTGAGTTGTTTAATTTTGGTCTTAAAAAGCCTCCGTGTAATATTATTTTTACCTCCCCTTAGAACACCCCTTTGTTTCAATTTCCTGTAAACATCTTGTTTTGAGAAGTTTCTCCTCCAAGATGCAAGGTTGTAATCTCACTGTAAACTGTTACAAAATACTCCCTTTATTCATCCCTTCTACCTACTTCTTTCCTCCTTTTAAGCAGACACTTTCCTAACCCTAGGCATAATGTTGAGGTTTGACCAGATAGAAATAATCAAAAGTAGATGCTGTATCTGCACAGTGGGAGCATCTAATTTGGTGAGATGATTGAAAAGTGGAAATAATCACACAAATATGAGGTAGAGACAGGTTGGAGCATAGATTAGAAGTTGAGCAGTATTTCATAAAGTTTCGAAAAGACTTTTTAAACTAAGTCATATTCTCAAGTCAAAATTGATGGGGGAATTAACATTGTTATCCTAGTATCATTGTCATTAATGTAGAGCATGATTCGATGAACCATAAGCAAAGAATTTCTGCTTAGAAAAGGAAGAAGAAACCAACAGGAAAGCTGAAATCAGTGTGGAGTTTGCCCTACATTGATTATATCCTCAACACGTTTATGCAGTTTTCTCTATAAATGCCATCCACTGTAGAGGCAATGGATGGGAAGTGTGCTGAAGCCACCATGATTCATCTCTCAGCTTCTTCATTGCTCTGTTGGGATGAGCCTGATCTATCTCCATCCACTACTAATGTACCAATTAAAAATCTCTCTATCCTTCAGCAAACTCACTTCAATCACTCTTTGTCCATGTCGCCAGCTGCAGATGTTCCCAGCATTGGTAGCAGGCCACCTGGCTTTCCTTGTGTTAAATTGAAGCTGGGATTTACAGTTGAATCAGTAGCACATTTTCTTAATGGCTTGTCCCTAACTAGGGCATATGGGCCTTGCATATGGGCAGGATGAGGCAAACAAGTATCCAAGTGTGGTAGCTGTTATAAGCATCTACTGTGCAATGGCCATTGAGCATTGGCTGGACATGTCAGCTCTTACCAGGCTTTCTGTTTTTCAGATGCCTTACTTGGAACTGGTGTTTTCTTATAGCTTGTATAAAGAAAAATGGGAAAAGAAAGGAGATTGCCTTTCTCCTCTGCTGAAGGAACATTCTTGTCCATTTCTTGTCTAGATACTCATTCTAATACTCTGCCAAACATCAAATATTAAAAGTAAAAATATATAATTTATGCCTAATTGGATTATCTATTTGTCAATTTGCTAAATGAATTGATTGGCTCATTTTCAATATAAGCACAAATTATTTCATTTTATCATGGATTTGATGACTGATTTGTATATTTACATTCTCAGTTTAGACAGATATGAGATTAGACAAAAGAATTGTGCCTGAGCTGCAGCAGGGATAATACATATTTTCCCTTCCATCCTTATTTGAATATAGATAGGATTATCTGGGAACATCAAGTCCACACTTCTGGTTAAGATGACCTCTTTTGCCTCACATCACAAGGCCATAATCTAGGGGAATTTGTAGGCTAGATGTCTCAGTTCAGTGTGCCTTGACAAATGATGGTTCAGCTCATTCCTTCCAGACAACAGCTAGTCCAAATTGGAAGGGGCTTGTTTTCTGTTTATTTATTGGTCTATGATAGAGACTGATTAGAGTCATGGACTGTTAGTTCAAATACACTTCCATGAAACTATAATATAAATCAGATACATTTACTTCATAGATGGAAAAGCTATATATGGCTTGAAATGTAGTCACTTATCCAAGAACACATTTTTGATTTGCACTTGGGACATGGGCTTTACTCATAACTAGCTAGGTATTCAGTGAATGTTTTCTATATGGTTGACTCTACGTAAGACAGTAGATTATGAAGGTGATTACAAAGAATTTCTCTCTGAAAATTCATAGCTTAATTTGATAAGTTTTAACCAAGGGAAGGTTTATATTTATTCATTAAAAATTGAACTTGGACTATGGGGACCCACATGGAAACTCCTTTTATCCCTCTTCAGATAAGTTTAAGCTATAAATAGTATTTGCACCCACATGTAGAGTTAGCCTTTGTTCCCTAGAATATGTGACTCAATACCTAATACAGTCTCCTCCACTGATGAGTTCCAGGCACACAGATCCTTGTTCATTTCTGTTTTGTATCCAGGACTTCTGTATGCCGGTTCCTCACTCTTCTAATTGTGACTAATCTAATTTGTCATTTCCTCTTCTTATATGTCCTGACTTTAATGTCTGACATTTAATGTCTGACATTATAGTCAGAGATGCATCCATGTATTTACTTACAGAATTACTTACTTCATCTACTCTTTATCTACAAAGGGTAATGAATAACATCTATTCAATGGGAGCTATGTTTTTGTATTGTTGTCACTCTTCAATAGATTATCTCTAAAACATAGAGCCTAGTGCATATTTAAGCCTATTGAACATAGTAATTACTTGGTCCTAATAAATAAATGAGTCCCTGTGAGAATAGACTGCCCTTGTAGTATGCATTAGCAAGCAATTCTGTTCTAAACACAAGGACACATCTTTTTAGTTTTTACAATATATTTTAAATCTTTTAGAAGGATTATATGCTCATTCTGTCAATGACATACCTTTTCTCGTTACCTGCTGACAAAGAATGAATATACAAAACTAAATAATTTACTCTTTATTCCAAAGAAATCTTAACTCATGTTCATTTTGAGACTATTCTTGAGATAGGTGCAAACATCAGGGATGTGTGGATGTGTGAAGACTATAAAGCAAACTCTTCTTTCTCTTGAAAACATACATTTAAGAGCATAAGTACATATTACTTTTTGATGGTTAAGATGTGAATAAATTTCGTTGTTTTACTTTTGCTGTTAAAAACAAGAATCAGTTCATCTACAAGGGTAGAATTAGTAGGAAATTTCAAGGGCAGAGAACAGAACAAAGTTTAACCCTTGGATATACTCTATCTACTCACTTCTGATTTTTCCTGGTGGAGATTATTCCACTTGGCTGCACAAGGCACATAAAGTTACAAAGAGAAGATACATTGCAGAGCAACTTATGAGGCCTCATGACAGCTTCCAGGAAAAAGGTGCTGAAAGAACTGTATGGATTCACCTGGAGTTATCTATTGGTGTGAGACAGAAGAAACTGGTGGATTTTCAATCTCAGTCTGATCTCAGTCTAAAAGGAAAGTTGTTTTCCTTTTCCACAGATAAGTAGAGAAGTGAGAATAGATAAATGTAATATTTTCTCCTAGCTATACATATTAATATAAAATCCTGATGCAATAATAGAAGCATTGATCTTCTCAAATGAACACTGCTTGAGCATGAGTTTGTATTTTCTTTCCACTTAGAATATTTGTTATGTAGACATCTAGTTGCCTGAAAATGTAGAAGGTATGTATATGCCCAACTAACTTAACTGAAACTACACACGTAGATCAAGCTATGGTTACAGTTGGCTGCAGCAAAGAAAAGCTGATTAGGGTAATAAGCATGCTACTTTCTATTGGGGGGGGTGTTACCTCACTTAGAACATATAATTCCCAAATAAAAGTCATGAAACGTTTCTATTTATAATAAACCTTAAAACACTAGAGCTGAGCAGATAAAAACTTATTATGCTATTTTGTCTACTTCTCTGTCAATAACTACTAGATATCATTTGTCTTGTTTTTTCTGGGATGCTCCTATACAACAAGCCAGCCCTCGTGGTCATGCATTCATGATCAACCTATACCACTGCGATTTCCTTCTTCCTCCTCCGTTTGCCTCATGGTCCCTGCCTGAGACCTCCAAACCCTTGAACTTTTGCTTCTCCCCCTGTCTTGAGCCCAGCCAGGCAGTAGGAATCTTTATTAATCAATCAGGGGTAACTTGGAGTGGGGGACAAGGTTTACCCAACAAAAGCTGGTACAAGTGAAGAGCTGCAACCAATTCTTGGGCTACAGAATTTAGCATTGGAATGCAAGCAGCACCAGGACAATTGCCTACAACTCTTTGATTCACGTTATAGAAAACTCATATCACTATTGAAACCATGAATGTAAAACTGGAGAATTGATGAAATTCTTAAAGCATGAGTGAGTTCATATGCATAATAATTGCAGATATTTGCAAATGCTATGTGCTTATGCCTATTTGCCTGTATGGGAATCTTCTCATGATTGATACTACCATATACAAGCAATTATCTATGTACCCTTGGATATACTCAAAGGCTCTGGTTTATAAATCCAATCCTTTGAGCTCTATTTCCTGGGTCTGTGGTGACCTCTTCTTGATCATGCTCCTGGATAGATATGTTGTATTAACTTCATTCTTCTCTTTTTCTTCATCTGTGTTCTGTTGACTTTCTTCTATAAACCAAAAATGTTACAAATCCTTAACTGAACTGCGCTTTACTCTATATCTAATTTGCTCTGGTTATTTCAAGACTTAAGAGAGAAGGTGCAAATGTAAGGTATAGAATCCTATAACTGAATAAAAATATAACCTATTTCTGAAAAAAGACTTCTTTTTCTGCCTCTTTTTAAACCTAAGTACCATTTTGCTGTAGTTTCGAAACCTGACATAAGTCACAGTGTAAAATGGCAAAATGTTGTGCAGCTTGCCAGAGTTGTAAAGTCACTTTTCTTTATGATCAAATTGTTTAATCAATGGTCACAGGTGATTTTGATTCTGTGTGGGCCAGTTGCTTTGATCGGGCTTTAGTTGCCTTATTAGTAAAATTAGATTGTTTTTACTGAAGTAGATATCTATTTTCTATTTGGAATATATTCCACTTTATATGCAATTTACCTAACTTTAGAATTTGAAACTTTGCTCCAAATTTTAAGCAATATATATATAACAAATTTGATTGTCAGTAAAAATACAACCATTAAATTAATTGGAAAGTTCTTCCAAACAAATTTCAGCTTTCAAAGTGAGTCAATCTTAGAAATCCTTACTCCAAATTTAAGAGATGATTCTACAGCTAAAACTACTACCTAGCATTCCCACATACAAATTAAATGCTGTTTATGTGTATGCTCAGGATGTCTTATTTCTAAACATTACTCCTAATCATTATAGTCACTTTTGAGTGATTGCTGTTGTGTATTAATCAGATGCAGAAAGAATTGTTTTCCCTTTACTAAGTTCCCCCAGGACTAATTGCCTTTGTAATAAGGGTGGCTTGATAACAACAAAACCCTTAAAAAAGAGTTGAGCTTTCTGACGTGTGTGTGTGTGTGTGCGAGCGCACATGTGTGCAAGCGTGCATGTGTGTGAATTCTTGGTAACATTTGTATCAGTCTTTATTTGTTCTGTTTATTCTTCTTTAGATGAAGAGATGTGGCTCCTAACCTAAATCAAACTAAGATATAATTTATCTCCAGTGTCCAGCTAAAAATAAAATACAAAGTGTATAATATAATGACCTAAATTGACTACTTTCTGCCATTTCATTGCAGGAGTTTTTAAGAATATGTAACTTGCCTTGGCCTAATTTGCTCTATGCCAGCACAGTCTTTCTTTGCCTTCAGGTTTCTTTAAATCGGGAGACTTAGTCATACCCTAGACTCCTTGTATCTTTTAGCTTTGGACATATTTTGAAGTATATTTGATACTGTTAAGACAATGTGAATTTATTTTACTCAATTTATATTCATAATTGATTAGGAAACATAATTTTTCTATTCTTTAGCAAACAATCTGTTGCTTTCTCTAATTTTGATGATGTCTGTGGTAAGAGTGTATTGCTTGCTTATGTTACTTCTGTTGAGTGGAGGTTTCTAAGCTAAGATAGAACCCTCAATTTTATAATATAGCTTGCATATTAAATTCTATACTTAATAAAGCTTAATAGAACATTAATTTAAAGATGAATGGGTTTCTCTATTTTCCAAGAAGTGCCACACAATTTGGTACAAATAGTAGACACATACTAAAACAACTTTTAATGTATTAAGAATTTGGATCGCACTTTGTGTGTTCAAGTGAGTCATTAGACACAGTAATTACTGTTATACTTTGCAGAAATAATGGTTATAAGAGTTTTATTGCTGTAGAAGGGCAGATAAATCAACTTCCTGTATTTACTTCATTGCACGGTGAATAATCCTTTTATGCAAATGTATATCTTCCAGCAGCTTAAATTCCAATGGAGTTATTATATGTGGGAAAAACTTCAAAACTACAAAGTCCTTTGACATGATCTTAACCTTAGAGTCACTGGGATACTTCACCAGACTACAGCAGTTGTACCAAAAGTACATTAAGTCTAATTGTTCTAGAGCTCACTGCTGAGGCATATAAAAGCCTGGTTATTCAGTCTCGTATAAGTACATTGCTTGAAACACTGAATTCTACACACAAAATATAGTAATACTGCTTCAAGTCTGAATTAATGACAATAAGACTTCTTGAATAGGAGGAATGCATAAAACTAGTTATCATTATATTTGTGTATGAGTATCATGCCTTTTGAAAACTCAATAATACAACTTCATGATTCACCTTCAAATGACCTGTTTATTTGAAGTTTTATTTGTAGTAAGGATGATTCAAAACAAATGATATCTTTTTTTATTTCCTAATTTATGTATTGAGATGAGGATCTAAAGGTGCAGAATTAACACACACACACACACACACACTTTTTCTGTACCTTAATATAATAATAATATTAAATATTATATGTCCTGAAAAGTGTGTTTGCTGCATTCAAGCATACATTCAACTCAAACAGGCTTCTCTGAGTGAGTTTGTGGTGAACCAAGAGCAAGATACTCAAAAGAATATATATTACCAGACTATCTACTTTTTTTCAGATTGAAAAAATGATTCCCACATCTTTAAGGTAGATGAGATGATACATGCCATGGAATGTTACAATTTAAGGGGGTTTAAGAATGAACTGAAATAACAGTTACTGAGTATAGTTGTAGATGATGTGCTGAAAGCTTTGCTTATGCACTATCTCTCAAGTACACAAATAGCTTACACAGAATTCACTCTTGAAGCTATATCTGTACTCCGCTATGACTTGAAGGCCAATGTTTATTAAAACACTATCTTACCATGAGTGATATGAAGAGTGGGAAGACACAGAATTGTGATTGATGCAAGTTAATGATGACTTATTGACCGTATATGTAGCTTTATGTAAACCAGTCTGGTCTCAAAGTTGCGATGTATCTAAGGATGACTTTGGATTCTTGTCAAACTGTCTTGGTTTACTCTTCTGGAGTTTCATGTGTTGGTTATCATATGAAGTTAATGGATTTCTAATGATTGAAGCAAGAGAGTCATGCATTTGAGATAAGCAATCTACCTACTAAGCTATACCCAGAGCCTCTGTTTTCTTTTGTTAAAACTTCTCTCTCTCTCTCTCTCTCTCTCTCTCTCTCTCTCTCTCTTTCTTTCTTTCTTCTCTCTCTCTTTCTTTCTTGTGTGTGTGTGTGTGTGTGTGTGTGTGTGTGTGTGTGTGTGCATGGGTCTAAGTACCTGTGTATGGGGAGAGACCAGAAGAGAACATTGAATCCCATAGAACTGAAATTCTATGCTTGTTCAGTATGGGGCTTCTTATATGGATGTTGGGTTCTGAATTTAGTCCTCGTGACTGTATGTCTCTTAACTGCTGAGCCATCTTTCTAGTCCCTAGCTTTTGATGCTCAAATTTTCTTTCACAAATGTAAGTTATTTCTCGACATGTGGTAATATCAAATATCTCTTCAGTCAGATTATTGAGGATTAATCAAAACAGTGTTCTGGCTTTTATCCAGGATCCATTCCTATTCTTGACTTGAATCCTTATAATATAGAAAACATACTCTGTAGTCTATAGGCCTGTGCTTTTCCCATTCTCCCTTACCCTCCATACCACATAACATTCATTTCTACATGTATAACATTATTTCTCATTACTAGAAATCTCTCCAAGATTTTGTTTTTGAACTATCCACTGTCTGAGCACCGTCAGCCTTTCCAGCCTATCCTCAGTGCCCAATAAACCAGTAATTTTTTTCAGTCCTATCCTGCAATACAATTCTTGCTCCAATTAATATTTTGTAATATCCCTGACATTAATTTTCTTATCTGCTCTAGACAGTATAAATCCATCCCCCCCCCATCTCATCATTTAGGTATCCACCTTGCTCCTCATAGTTGCCAAAGCAAATCACACTGAGTTGGCCATGTCACATGTAACTATGAATAAATTTCAACTGAGTATCCCAACTCACCAATGATTCTAATTGAGATACCTTATCTCATCTTCATCTCAAGTTATCAACTCAAGAATCTTTTTCAGAAAAAAAAAAAGAAGAAAGAAATCTCCCCCATCTCATCAACATTCAATACCATCTATGTTTTGTCTGCTTTCTAGATTTTTGGAATCTATATGTGACTGTAATTTCAGCCAGCTCCATGCTGCTGCTGTCATGCTTCTTCATATGCTACATGACTTCCTACCATGAGGATGATCTCCTCTAACAATAAGTCAGAATGCACTTTCTTCCTTAATTTGCTTCTTGACAGATATTTGGTTACCATAATGTGAAAAGTACCTAAACTATATACATCTCTCAAGCTTTAAATTTCACATATTGAAGTGTTATTTATTTTACCTACACTTCTTCATTTATTTTACCTAGACTCCTAGGCTTCCATAGAAGCTATGACGTTCTAATGGTTAAATGTAAATTTCTTACCTATCTTCAGATTTGAATACTTCTCTGTTGATCTGCATTTCCATCTGGACATTGAATAGTCACCTTCAAGTTAACACATTCACCCTGTTCATTCCTCTTCTTCTTCTGTTCCTTGGTTAAAAGTAACCCCAAATTCATACTCAGGAAATTATGTAGATGCTAGCTTCAAAATAAAGAAGGAGAGGTCTTACAATAAAGAAATAGCAACATGAAAGGAGAGAAGTACATTTACGCCAGTTAAAATATTAATGCATACATGTGTGAACTTATAATTACTCATTGATATATGATATACATAGTTAAACTTAATTAATTAAAACAAATTTTGAGAATGAGATAGATAGCTCAGCTATGAAGAGCACTGATGCTTTCTTCCAGAGGATCTGGGTTTCATGTTCAGCACCAACACAGTGGTTCATAACAGTCTATAACTCTAGGTGCATTTCTGATCTCCATTCTGATCTGATGTCCATTTCTGGTCTCCAAAGTGATAGCCATATGTAATGCACAGTCATATATTCAGGCACAGTACCCACACAATAAAATAGTTTAATTTTTTTCATATGGAAGCCCAGAGCTGGAGAGATGTCTCGGTAGTTAAGGAATTTCCTGTTTTAACAGACTGCCTAGTTCCTATTTTCTGCACCCATATGACTATTAACAACTACCTTTAACTCTAGTTCTAGGGTATGAAATGGCTTCCTCTGGTTTCTGCAGTTACTTGTACTTACATAGTGAATGTATAGACATGCATGAGCTCAAAGATACATATAAAATTAAAATAAATTTATAGTTATAAAGGCAGTGACTCTGAGACCGGAACTTTTGGTAACACATCCTTTTGGCGTCTGATGTAGCCCATACCTTCGGAGTCAGCCTTCTCTGACTATACTCTTCCTGAGTTCCCCATGACACTCCAGCATAGTCAGGCTTTTATTCTTCCTATTTTTGCTTGAAAATTGTGGGACTTACTCTCTTAATTTCCTCCAGGTTTTTAAAAATATCTCTATCTTACTCAAACCATCTTAAGTATGCTGTGTGAAAGCACTATGCCCCAGCCGCCAACTCTCCTAACGACCTTTCTCTCTTGTTTATTTCCACATGGGATTATAACCATCAAAGAGATGACACAATTTACTTAATTGTTTTTTCCTTGAGTATTCCCTTAGTATAATGTTTAGGAGTTATTCATATGTAGCATTGTCTTGTGCTTAGTCTAGTAATTAACCCATAATTATACCCAATGGATATTTTATAAATAAATGAATGTATATTTGTAGGAAATAAATAATAATTCTGTCACAGGTTCAAGGAATACAAACAAAGAAGTCTTGAACAGTATTACTTATGATTAAGGAAACATTATATTGAACTCTCTTAAATGTCAGTGTCCTGTACTGATATTTTCTTTTTCTTCACTCTTTGCTTTTCTGTCATACATGATGGCCATTTAGAGAAAGCCCAAATTTTCTATTATTATTTTTACATATGTTATGCAAGTTATTACTCAAGTCTTTATATTCATTTCACTAAGCTTATACATGAATTTGAGCATCTGTCAGTTCAAATCACTGCTCCCCATTTTCTGGTATCCCATATAAGCTTGAGGGTTTGCAATCTTCTTTTTATGAAAAGAAGATGATACTTTCTTGCTGGAGGACTGCTACAAAGGAATGTCAGAGAGAAGTCAACTGTGTAAAAGTTCCTTGATGGTTTTTGCTTTAGAAAACCTTTTTAAAATGAGCAAATCAAACATATTTTTAGTATACCATGATCTGGTTTGTTGATGTCTATGATATATTTATTCCGTTTGATAAAAATCAGAGCAAAGTCTGTATCATATTAATAATACATGTATCATATTAATGTAATACAAATGCTATGTGAACATTATTTAATACCAAATCAAAGGCTAGAAAAGTAAACTACTATGGCATCTTCATTGTAGTACAATATGGTCTTTCTTTTCAAATAATTTAGAGAGAAATAAAACAAGGCACTAAACCATGAGCCCTTTGGCAGATACACTACTGAAACAATACTGTTTATTGTTTTCACACAAAGGCAAGAAATACAATTCAAAGGAATTTCCCATTTCTCCACACAAATTATGTAGAGGATGTCTTAAGATCATTTTTTAAAGAAATCCATCACAGTTATCAAGTACAATAGAAATAGACACCCTGGCTAGTTTTGGATGCAGTACCAGGTATGTACAGACATATTGACAAATGGGAAAAATAAATATGGAGCCAACATAAGGGGCAATGGCAAGGTTTACTCTTTTATTTTTTAATTTTTTAATTTTTTGCTACTTTATTTACATTTCAAATGTTTTTCCCTTTCCAGATCTCCCCTTTGGAATCTCCATATTCCCTACCCACTCCCCTGCCTCTACTGGGGTAATCCCCCACTCACCCACCCACCCACTCTCATCTTCCCTCCTTGACATTCTCCTACACTGGGGGATCTAATACCCTCAGGCCCAAGGGCTTCTCCTCCCCCCCGCCCCCGATGTCTAACAAGACCCTCCTCTGCCGCATATGTGGCCAGCACCATGGGACACTCCATGTGTATTCTTTGGTTGGTGGATCAGGCTCCAGGAGTATCAGGGGGGCAGGCCAGTTGCCACTGTTGCTGCCTTTCTGGGGACGCAAACTCCCTCAGCTCCTTCAGTCTTAAATGAACAAGTTCCCAAGCTGGAGTGAACAACGCAAAGGACTAAGTAAGGATGAGAGAATCACACTAAAGGAACAAAGGTTTACAGAGGTGCAAGAATTCACATATTGTGTCTCCTTAGTGCTTACATGGTAATGAGACACAAAGTGGACTGCATCCAGCAAACATGCATGGGGTACTTAGCAAATAAAACTACATGAATAGTGTTTCCTGTAGATTTCTATTGACATATTCCTACATTAAAATCCTGTCTTCATAGTATATGATGTTGCATATTGATTAATAGGTCAGGTCCCTCAATTGGAAAAAATGTTATATTAAAAATTAAGGTATCATTGCTATCTGTGGTACTGTGTAAAGGTTATTTATTTATCTATTTATTATTGTATATTTATTTACTTATTTTCAGAGGTAGGAGCATGTATGATCTGTAGAACAGGCTACCTTAGAACTCATTGTGTTGCCCTGGCTAACCTAGAAGTTAAGTTGAAATTCCAGTCTCAGTTTCACCAGTGTTAGGAACACAGCTTTGAAGTGCAATACAGGGATGACATTTCGATGCTTTTACAATTAGACTTCTTTTGTTCAAAAGTATTCTATGTAAGTAGTTCCATATCTTAAAATGTGCCTTCTAATGGAACATATTGATAATGCTACATTAGTGTTCTAAACGTGTCATTACATTCATACCGTGAAATGCACTGTTAACAGGTTAACAGTGCTACATTAGTGTTTTGAGGTTTTTCTCTAATATCGGTTATTCCCTTTTAAGCAAGTAGAGAACTTCACAGTATAAAACTAAAGAATTTAATTTTTTCTAAGCCATTTTATGAGTTTGTTAATGACTTCACACATGTCATATTCCCATTCACCCTGTTCTCCAAACTCTGCCCAGATCTATCTGCCTTTCCCTATCCAACCACTCTATGCACTATTATTTTATTCTTCAAGTCCAATTTATGTTGGCCAAATGTTAGACGTTTGTTCTTCACTTAAAGAGTGGTAAACTACTTGAGAAAAAACTAACCAACCAACCAAACAAAACCTGTTCCTCACTCTGCCAGAAGCTAAGAATCTCCAACAATTCCATAGATAGGTATAGAATTTTGTATCCAACTCATCTTTCTATGTGGTGATTTAGTCTGGCTTGAACTTGTACAGGATTATGCATCTGTCACAAAAGCTGGGAGATCAAAGGTGCAGCTGCCCTGGTGTGGAAATGATACTTTCTGGTAGGTATCTATTCACTACTTTTGGCTTTTATATTCTCCAACTCCCTCTTCCACAATGATCCCAGAGCTCTGGAAGTATTGTGGGGTAATGGAGTACCTAGGTTCCGTTTAGGTCTGAGAATTTTGCAGGCTCTTAATCTCTGTGCCTTGCGAGTTATGAGTCTTTCTTTTAATCACCATTGGCTGCATGTAGAAGTTTCTCAGATGAGGGTTGAGAGGACCTTTACCTATGGATACAATGATAAAGTCATAATGAGTCCGTTTAATACTATGTCCATTTAATAGTATGATAGTAGGTTGCCTAGTAGAGCTTATGACCTGTCAAGCCACAGGTTGTTAGCTCAGTAATGTTGCTAGGTATTGGTTGCATCTTCTGGAGCAGAACTTAAATCAGTGTAAGAAGTGGTTGGTTATTTCCATGATGTTGTGTTACTATTCTACCTATTTCTAGGCCAGATGTTATTATAACTTGCAATATTCATACCAGGGTATGATCAATGACTAGTTTTTTCCTGCCATAGCTTGCGTGGCCCCATCAATTCTAGGAATGAATGTGACTAAAGACTAATTTCATCATGTTCTATGAGTCGAATATGTGGTATCTTCAGCACTAGGGTTATATGATAAAGTTATGTAAGGAATCTAAGAACAATGGCAATACATAACCTCAGGTTCTATGGGACCTCACAGACCAACAACTCCAGAGAAGTAGCCCATTCCTAGCACTGGGTTTTTAGTTAGTCTCTGGTATCTATTTTGAGCATGGTTTCTTTGTCACAGAATAACTCCACTCTCTCTCTCTCTCTCTCTCTCTCTCTATATATATATATATATATATATATATATATAATCTGTACATATAGCATATATGTGTGTGCATATATGTCTGTGTGTGTATTAAGAAGTTTCCACAGTAGTTTTCATTATATATATATATATATATATATATATATATATATATTGAAATACCTTTCGTGTACTTATCCTGTACTGTACTCTACTGTCTACCCCACCCTCAACTTCTCCCCACCCCAGTTCAAGCCTTCATATTCCACTGTTTCCTTATAACACTTTATATCACTGTGTTCTAACTCCCTGTCAATAAAACTTCCTCCATGTGTTCCATTAGTAATTTCATATGGAGTATTCCATAAGGAACACAACTTTTGAATACTCAAAATAAGCATCCACAGATAAAAGAAAACTTGTGATGTTTGTGGTTTTAGGTTTACACTACCTCACTTAGAATGATTCTCCACCTCCATCAATTTATTCATGAATACAAAATTTCAGTTTTCTTAATTGCTGAATTTAATGTGTATATATACCACATTTTCAATATTCATACGTAAGTTCATGAGTAACTACATTGATCCATTTTTGGCTATTGTGAATAAAGCACCAAAGGACTTGAGTGAGCAGGTGTGCCTATAGTAGGGCATGCATGGAGTCCTTTAGGTGTATACTGGAGAGTGGGATAGCTAGAGTGAACAGTAGATCCATTTTCACCTTTATGGGAATCTTTACATTGATTACCCTAATGGCTGCACCAGTTTTACTTCCCATCATCCATGAATAAGTGCTTTCATTCTTCCCTTATAACAACAAGAACGTTTGCCATATTTTGTTTTTATTACCGTAGATATTCTGTTTGGGAAGATATTAAGGCTCAAACAAGACTTGGGTTAATTTGAATTTTCCTGAGGTCAAAGCATTTTAACATTTAATGTGTTTTTTGGCTCTTCGTATTCCATCTTTGAGAAATTTCTCCTTTATTCTATTCCCCAATTTTAATTGCATGTTTCCTTTAAAAAGAAATATGCTCTAGATACTAATTACCCATCAAATGTACAGCTGTTAATAGTTTATCTATTGTGTAGGCTGCCACTTTACTCAAGAGAGGGTGTCTTTGTTGTACCAAAATGTTTTAGTTTCATGAGATCTTATTTGTCAATTTTTACTCCTAGTATCTATATTATAGGACGGTTCAGAAAGTTCAAGCATATTTCTTACTATTTTATCTATCAGAGTTCTATGTTTAAGTACTTGATAAATTCAGAAAATTTAGTTTTGGGCAAAATAAGAGAACAGGATTGAATTTCATTCTCACTCAATGTAGCTATGTAGTTTGACCAGAACCAAAATCTATTGAACACAATGAAAGCAATCTTAAGATGAAGTTTATAACACTGGGTATATATGTTACAGGAGTTGAAATAACTATGCATTTGAAAACCTTAGGACAAGAAAAATAAGCACTTCTAAAATTAGAAAAGATAAAGATAATTATGGCCAGTCAGGTATGGTAGCTCATGCCTATAATCCTAGCACTTGAGAGGCAGAGAATGGTAGATATCTGTGGATTCAAGACTAGCCTGATCTATATTACAAGTTCAAGGACAGCTGAAGTTGCATAATAAAGAGAACTTGTCCCCCAAAATTAAAAACATTACGGCTGAAATTAATGAAATAGAAATGGAAAATAGAATATTTAAAACATCAGTGAAATAAAAGTAGGTATCTTGAATGGATTAACAGGATAATATAATTTAAACAAACCAATGCAAAGAAATAATGGGACAATCCAAATTAATACAAATCGAGATGAAAATGAGACTTACAATAGACACTGAAGAAATTTAGTGAGATCTAAGATCATAGTTTAAAGGTCTATAGGAGAATTTTAATTCAAATTTTACATTTTCTATATAACTAAAATTCATTGTTGTAGAATGCTATCATTTCTCCAATGTGTACTGTCATATTCTTTGTCAAACAACAGGTTGCTATAGGAACGTGTGTTTACATATAAAGCCTCAATTCTATTGCATTGATCACTTAGTTTGAAGCCATGTCAGTACCATGATATACATATGTGTGTGTGTGTGTGTGTATGAGAGAGAGAGAGAGAAAGAGAGAGAGAGAGAGAGAGAGAGAGAGAGAGAGAGAGAGATACTATGATACAGCATATATGTATGCATATTATTTGTATACATATATACATACAGGTATATTCATATATGTGTATGTAGCGTAGTATCTGTGTATGTTTATCCTATGAAAGTTAAATCAAGCCTAAGTAAATAATTTAAATACACTCATAACACCCAGTGTGATAAAAGTTACTTAAAAATCTCCCAACTAAAAAATTTAAAAAACCCATGCTATATTATTCATTACAAGCTTCTACCTGATCTCAAACAAGAACTAATGCCAATACTCCTCAAACTATTCCACAAAATAGAAAAGAGAGAAACATATCCAAGTTTCCATTTCAAAACCAGTATTACCCCAATGTCAAAATCCAAGAACCATAGCCAAAGACAGTCTCAATAAAATACTAGCAAATCAAATTAAAGAACATATCAAAAACATCATTATCAACTCAGCTTCAACTCAAAGATTCAGGAATAGTTCAACATGCATTAGTCTACAAATATAATCCACCATGCAAGTAGAGTGAAGGAGAGAAACCACATAATCATTTCATTACATGTAGGAAAAGCCTATGACAAATATCTATTCAAACTAAAAGTAATGGAGAGACTAGGGATACAGGAGACACATTTCAAGATAATGAATGAGATTTGCAGGAATCCCACAGCAAGCAGCACTGTAAATTGAGCCATACTGAAAGTACCTCCACTAAAATCAGGAACAAGACAAAGATGTCTACTCTCCTCTTTCCTATTCAACGTAGCAATTGAATTTCTGGCTAGAAAAACAAGAGAAGTGAAGGAGAAAAGATTGTAGGAAACAAAGAAATCAAAACATCTTTATTTGTAGCTGATATGATTGTACATGTAAAGAACCTTAAAGAACCCATCAAAAGAACACCCATTGATGACAAATGCATTCAGCATATTACCAGAATACAAAATTGACTCACAAAAATTAGATGTCCTATATATAAAAACTAAGAAAGAAATTTAAAAAATAATATCATTTAATGGTAATTAATTTATTGATGAATTACCTTGGAATAAATAATATCAAGAAAGTGAAAGACTTATAAATGAAGAACTTAAAACACTGAAAAAAGAAACTGAAAATGATACTAGAAGACAAAAAGACTTTCCAAACTCATCAATTGATAGGATTAACATTGTGAAAATGGCCACCCTACAAAAATCAACCTACATATTCAATGCAATCCCTATCAAAATTCCAACACAATTCTTCACAGAAGCTGGAAAACTGTCTTACATTTCATGTGGAAATACAAAAGACACAAGGTACAATAAACAATCCTACACAATAGAAAGCTCTTGGAGGCATCACCTTTCTAGATTTCCAAGTATACCACTGAGCTACACTAATGAAGAGAGAAGGGTTCTAACATGACTTCAAACTAAGTGATCAGTGCAATAGAATTGAGGCCCTATATGTTAACTCAAGTTTCTATAGCAACCTGTTGTTTGACAAAGAATATAGTAGTAAACACTGGAGAAACAATAGTATTCTACAGCAATGAATTTTAGTGATATAGAAAATATTAAAATGATAAAAACAAAGTATAAAATTTTAAATTGTATTGTTTATCAGCAAATATGAACTCATGATATTTTTGTCTTTTCAAATACATGCATTCCCAAACTAATAGAAGAATATGCAAGTTTAAAAACTATCTTCAGAGTGCAGTGTGACATCAGCAATAACATCATGAACTTAATTGTGCATATTCAGGTGTGTGTGTGTGTGTGTGTGTGTGTGTGTGTGTGTGTGTGTGTGCCCACACACGTCAAGAAGTCCTAGAATTATAATCAGAGCAATGAATACAAAATGTATTGTTCAAATACCTTTGTTATTAATAGAAAACAATGCTTATTAGGGAAAACGTTCATTTCCAATCTGAGTTAAGAATGTAATAAAAGGTAATATGAACAAATTACATGCCAAAATCTAGAAAATAATTCATAATGATCAAACTTAGATTCCTAGACTTATTTGATAGTATAATAAAATAAAAAACTTTGAAACATAAAAGTTCTCTATAATAAATATGTCTATATATTTAAATTATAGAACTTTCCCCCAAAAGTGCTTCCATTTCATAATTAAGCTTAATCAAGATCAAAGAAAGGAGCATGGGAAATAAATTATACAAAACTTAGAGTAACCATCAGTGACAGGATGTGACTATTGGCCCAGTCTTTGATCAAAAATAAAACAATAATAACAATAATTGAAATTTCAACACTGATTACTAGTGATACCAATAAACTTATCATTTTCATTAGATGTAGAAATGACCAGCTGTTTATGTACCCAACAAGTGTTTCAAGATTACATATTGTAAGTTGCCTGTAGTATAATGTGATATGTTTTATTACTGGCTTTAAAAATACTTTATAACAAATGAAGAATTAGAATACACTGTGTAAGAAGGAATCTTAATATTTAATCTTAATATTTACCAAACATGAAAAAAAATTTATGGTTGAATCTATTTCTCTTGCTTAGATTTTTATGTGGGAGCACTAACCTCAAAAATGACTACCTTGAAATGTGTGCCTTTAGGCTTCACGAGAGTATAGCATGGAATTTTTGTCTGCTTCTACTGGTCACTTTATAAGAATGGGATGGAAATAAGAAGATAGAGACTCCCTTTCTCTCTATATACTAGCACAATTACCAAAGGTGAAATGGGGACCCTTTGAGACCATGGCAAGGAAGGAAGGGAGTCCATCAACAGCAGTCAGAATCAACATGCATCCTGATGTATATTTTCTGTATTCTTGAACATTGAGGCATAGATATATACTTTTTAAGCCCACAAGTCTGTCATTTAGCTATGACTAAGAGAGTATTCATAAGAGTTTATTGTTTTAGAATGTCTAATCATATCTATTTGGAAACTAAATATCACTATTCTGAAAGCGTTTATATCAAAAATTAAAGATATTTTAATTAAAAAAAATACTGTTACCTCCTGAAGCGTTCATTTTTTTTTTACAAGTCTCTTGTGATTATATCATCCATAGTACTTTTGCATAAAGGAGGTAACTGAGTGATATCACGATATCCCTCCTTTTCTCTATTCTCTGTAAAATAGTCTATAGTTAGCAAAAAAACAAACAAAAAACCAAAACAAACAAACAAACAAACAAAACCAGTAGTACTATCCAAATGGTCCTGAATTGTGTATATTTCTAATGATTCTTTAAGACCATTTCTAATTTATATTAAGAGTAGAAGACTAAAAAGTTTCTGTATTCAACTAATTGCAACCAAATTAATGAAGAAATTAAAATTTTTCTAACACAAACCCTTGGGTTTCCCTGGCTATTGAACTGGCAGCAACATTGAATGTGTGCAAGGAAGGAGTGGGTGACTTCTGACAGAGCTATAGATACTCTCTGTGTGTCTTATTTCAGGAGCCCTGTGGTGTAGGGATGCCTATTTGCTTCACTGTATTTATGGAAGAAGTCTTAGTTTTGCATTCAGGTCTTATATAACGTTCAGCTCCAACATTTTTAAACTTTTTGCATTTTTACATTTATCATTACCATCTTTGTTTGATATACACCCAGGATACCAATTTTTTCTAGCATGCACTTTCCCTTCCTGTTTAAATTCCTGTAATCTTAAATACTTTCACAAGTTTGAAATATTTTTCATAGCTGAGATTGCATACAAATCAGTGGTGGGTGGTTGGCTGTGCATGTCTGACGAAGGGGTTCTAGTCTCAATTCAACACACACAGGAAATCTGTCACCTATACAGCGAGGCAACATGTCTCTAACATAACTCTAATTCTAGAAATACTTTCACATCACCAGATAGAGATTTAACTCATTTTAGCATAAATTGATATTTTCTGGTGTGATAATTTGCAGACAACCTAATAAATCTTTATTAAACAAATACATACTTCTCTGTATAAGTTTACCATAAGTATGGTGTATTCATCGCATTCCTTGAACACAGCTCAACGATAGGCACCACGTGTTCTTGACTGTGTGCCAGGAAAAATTTTCTCTCATTGATATTTTCACTTTTGTTTTCCTCCCTCCTTGGGGAATTCATCATATGTGAATTCAACAGGAACATCTATTGCTGTTTGACCTACACTACTCATTATTCTTATCATTTGACCTCCTCCCCATGTTTTGATATCAGACTTTTTTTTAGCATATTACAAACATCAGTTGCTTGAGTTGGTATTTATTTATTGACTGTTTAATATATGCTTCCTCTCTACACATTTTAAATGTTTATATAGTAAATTTCTCCATAGCTTCTACAATTCTATATTGTTCATGACACATTCTTATTATCTATGTCATATACAATCTCTAAATTGTCTTTTAAGGTTTTTATTGATTTATAATTACATCTTTAATCAATTGAAATTGGGTGAGACAGAGATGTGATGTATTTTCTTTGAGTGCATAGTCAGTTGTAACATCCATTTACTAAATTAGACCATCCTTCACAAATGAATTTAAGATACTTCTTTAGTGATCCATCACATTCCACAATATATTATTATCAACTATGTACACTTCTCTGCCCTTGGCTTTAATTTTTTTTCATTCATGTAAAAACTGCTCACTGGCCGGAAGTCTCATTTCCTTGTGCTGTAGTATCCTAACATTTTGGGTTTTCTTCTTTTTTCATTAAATTATTGAGTTATTCACTTGACACACCAATATCAGCATCCCATCTCCTCCAAGTCCCCTCACAAACAACTCTTTCTACATTCCTCCTCCCCTTCTTCCCTGGGTATCACCCGACCCTGGCACATTGAGCCAGTGTAAGACCAGGTACATCCTCTTCCACTGAGGCCAGACAAGGCAGCCCAATTAGGGGAAGGAGGTCCACAGGCAAACAACAGAGTCACGGACAACCCGTACTCTATACCCTACATGAAGACCAAGTTTCACATCTGCTACATATGTCCAGCCCATGCTTGCTGTTTGGTTAATGATTCGGTCTCTGGGAGCCCCAATCATGTCCAGGTTAGTTGACTCTGTTGGTCTTCCTGTGGAGTCCCTATCTTTTTTGGGTCCCTCAATCCATCCAGCAACTCTTCCACAAGACTCCAGGAGCTCCATCTAATGTTTGGCTGTGGGTCTGTGTGGAGCCTCTCAGAGGACAGCTATGCTAGGATTCTACCTGCAAACAGAACAGAGGATCATTAATACTGTGAGGAATTGGTGCTTTCGTATGTGATGAGTCTCAATTTGGGGCTGTTATTGGTTGGGCTGTATTCTTGAAATAATGCTCTCATCCTGAATTATACTTTCATGTGTCTATATAGACAGTTTTTCACTTTCGGTGTTTAATTCTTGAGGGAGAGAAAAATCTCTAAAATACCTTTATAATCTCCACAATTCCTTAATCAATTTGGGAAATTTACAAAGTTACTCAGTGAATGTATGTACTAAAGAATCTTTACGTGACTCTGCATGTACTGGGCCTCCAGTTATGAAAACTAAATCCGTTTCATGTAACTTTTGAAACCTAAAATGATGCTGATTCTGGTCAAGATACAGCAGTATGTTTGTTTGTTTGTTTTACCTTTAGCCAAAAACCAAAAGACAATTCATGAGAATTTTGACCGTATTTGTTGTTGCTGTTGTTTTATGTGTACATTTTGGCATAACACTGTAACACAGATGACACACATAGGAACTTAGATGTCTATTAATAAAATGATGGAATCGCACAGTTAATGATTTGTATTAATTATTAAGAAAGAACTATTACTATGTTTACCTAGGGTCACCTAATATCATGGTGTTCTAACGCTGGGCCTGTAACAATCTATACAGAGTCCCTTGTCATTGCCACTGGGAAGAATAAGAAGAAAGCCTGCTTAATTCCCAGCTGTTTTATTTCATGAACTAAGAAATTCTGAGAGCTGACTCAATTCTATCCTTTATACTGTAATGTTTCCTCGAATTAGCATGAAATGACAGAGACAGGGATGGGAACTAATTTGAGTATTCCAGGACAGAGCTCAGAGCCCACTGGAATGACCCTTTATTTTGTATTCCAAATAATAGAAAATGGAGCTGTTTGTCAGGATGGCAAAGATTGGAAACAAAAAAAGACATAATGGCTACATTAAATGTGCCATGTCTGTGGCAGGGGGAGCCAGTGTCAACTATCAAGAGCCACTGAAAAGTGCTGTGGTGCAAAGAAGACAGGGATTAAGATGAGGCAGGTACATTGGCATAGTTCATGGAAGTCAACCACCATTTTACATTTTACTAGTTCATTGGGGCAGCTTATGCTGGAGCATTTTACTAATGTGATCATAATATTCTGACTTCCTGGGACTAAACAATGACATTTAAATAAACCTTATCTTGGTTTCCCATAGCAGTAATTCTGGTTGGGTGGCACTAGATTTTCTGAAATGTGGCAGAGATTCCCTGACTGCTGTTATATGTAGGCATTAGCTGGTTTTCAGTCCCAGAAATTTTCCGCTCTGATTTAACAATTTCAACTGAGATAGATAATGATCTACACTCTAGCATTAGAGTTCTTGGCTAAGCACCTAAGCTCCACCCATGAGCAGACAGAGACAAATAATTCCGAGTTCATGGGAAAGAAAACAAATTAGGAGTCAGACGCAGTAGAGGGGATGACAGTCATAGAGCTTGGTAGTGGGAGGTGACAGTCATTGAGCTTGGTAGTGGGTTTAGTACTATTCAGTAATATTGATGTCTTACTATGGCTCAGTCCAATTATTTAATTCTGTTTCAGGAGAAAGACACAAGTGCCTTAGATGATTGTGAACTCAGAGAGAAAAGGCAGAGAGATGACTGGGAAAAAGCAGAACAACTGAAGGGCAGTGTTACTGCCAGGTCCCTTAGAATCCTGGTTTCTAGTGAACTTCCTGTGGAAAACTTGTGTTCCCTGTTAGTGTAGTACTATTTTGCTGTTTAGTAAAATGAATGGCAGCTTGTTATCAGTGGTTTACAAATAGCTGACCCTTCTTAAAGTTACAGTGCCAATCCATTTTCTTTCTCTTAAGAAACGACAATAAATAAATTTTTTAAAAAAAATGCATAGCTTAGCGCTTTAATACTCAAAATCACGAGAAGAAAAATGCAATACCTATGGAAAATATGAAAATGATGTGAGTGTTTTTTTTCATCTACTAGGTCTTAATGGTGGGTAGGAATAATATACCTCCAATTGATACTAAAAAGAAACTGTTTTATTATGTTTACTACACAATGAGCCTGCCTAAGGCATTCCCTAGTTGTGTTATACATTATTAACTGTTATAAACCATTACTGTGAATAGTACCCAAGTGGCCTGGAAGTTAATGTGTCTCTTTAAGTGCTTAGCTCACTCCAAGAGAGTAACTTAGACACTGAAAGTGACTGCTTATTCGTTAGTGCAGATTCTGCCAATATTAAGATAAATTAATTAAGATAGTGTTGAAGCCAGTCAGGAAACATACAGGGCAAAGATTACATTGATCAAGAAGAAATTCTGAACATTAATTATATGATAGAATATCCATTTCAATAATCATTGAAGAATTTTCTAAACAAATGTACTGTTAAATTTATCTTTTTTCTCTCTTTCTCTCTGTCTCATCTGATTGATGATGAATATAATCAATTCATCATCAATCTATCATCTGTCAATTACCAGCCATTTATGTATCACCTCATCTCTATCATCTTTCCTCTATTTCACATATGCTTTTAGGAAACAAGGAGAATGGATTTTATGTTTCTCCAGACAGATGCCATTTTCCTGCTTGAACTACTAATCATTAAATGGTTATACATGCTGAATAAAACTTGGTCAGCTTATTTCATTCTATTTCTCTCTTCTCTTAAACTTCCACATTTGTTATGATTATTATGGCTTTTGATAAATGAATCTGACCAAAGAACAGCATAAGGAAAGGAGGAATGGAAAGAAGGAAGGAAAGGATGAAAGGAGGGAGGGAGGGAGGAAGAAGAGGGAGAGGAAGGAAGGAAGGATGGACAGACAGACAAATTTAAGCTGTCTTACAGTTGAAGGAGAAACAACCCATCCTTGAGACAGGCATGGCATCAGGAGCCTGAGACAGTTGTCAGGAAGCAGAGTAGATGATAGGCTGTCAACCTTCAAGACCCACTGCCCAGTGACCCATTTATACCAGCAAGGCTCCACCTCCTAAAGGTTTTATACTATTCCCAAATAATGCCATCAGCTGGGGATCGCTGTTTAAAAAACAGGAGCCTGAGTAAGTATTTCCCAATCTACCTACAACACACACTACGTGAGAAAACATTCCTGGTTTTTTATAGACTCTGAAAGACAGCAATGAGCGACAGCTGACAGTTTCAAGACTGTTGTCCTGGCTTGTGTTTGTCACCTTGAAACAAGTTGCAGTTATTTGGGACCAACTCTCAATCGAGGAAATGCCTCCTACTGGGTTTTAGGCAAGTCTGCTCAGCATTTGCTTTATTAATGATGACATTGGAGGGTACAACCCACTGTATGTGGTGACACATCTGAAAATGTGGTACTGATTATATAACAGAGCAGGCTATGCAAGCCATAAGGAGAAAGCCAAAAAAGATCATTTTTTCATGCTCCTGCTTCAGGTCCTGCCTCCAGGTTCCTGCTCTGATTTCCTCAGTGATAGAGTGTGATCTGGGAGTTCTAAACAGAAATAAATGCTTAAATCCTTTCCTCCCCAAGTTGCTTTCTGGTCATGATGTACACAACACAACAATAGAAACCTAACCAAGACAATTGATATCTCAACACAAGACGATCCCATTCTCTTTGCTGTCCCTGCTTGGATAAGAATATACACACACACACACACACACACACATATATTCACCTATGTATTATATTTCCTCATCAGATATGTTTTATTGATACAATTTACAACAGAATTATGAAATATAGTCAAAAGAAAGTGAGAATTTTTTGAAAAAATTGACAAACCAATGAGAATTTATGGCTTTAACTTTTGTGTTAGAAACAATTTGCTCGATGAGGCATTGATAATTTTATTTTTTCTGCTGTAAGCTATTTCTAAACATTCAATCTTTTCTTGTAATTTTGAGTGTCCTCTAATATGTATATGCAGCAGAGTTAATAGAGTTAGAGATTTTTGTTTTGGGGCTTCATCTTATGAGTGATAAAATGTTTTGAGGAAGAAACAACTCAAGGAAGACAAACAGGGAAGGAAGAACTAACACATGTAGAACAGAATCAAAGGAATTTTAAAAATGTTAAACCAGATAAAACATAAATAAAAAACAAGCAATCTCAGACTTTCATGTATTATTTCATATAATAATAGTCATTTATGCCCAAATATTTATAACAAATTCCTCACTGTATTTAATAAATAAATTGCATGATGAAATTCTCATGTTGCCTTTAAACTTTTATTAAGATGGCCAAATTGAATGAGTTGGTAGAGTTTTCATATTTTCTCATGTGTATTTAAAAGCAAAATTAAAAGGTCTTCCTACAGCCCATGATAGAGAGGTATTCAACCATAGCTTAATATGTAAAAGATAGACAAGGGCATTTAACATGTTTCAAAACTTTGAGGTAGCTGCTGAGAAACCTTAGAAGATCTTTTCTACTACAGGAATGAGTGCCCAAACAGTGATCCTAACCTAGCTGAACATGTCTATCTCTGGTCTTATATATGCAGTCATCATGGAGTTAGAAGATGTGTGACCACCAACTTGAGGTAACTTGTCCATTGATGAGATTAGAACTGTGTAGGTCAGAATGTCCAGGCTTCACTGACCTAAAAGCCTATAAGTGGAAGACATAATTTATCCTGTGACCCTCCCAGGATTCAAACATAGAGACAGAGAACATTCAAGTTCTTACTAAGACTGTGCTCTCACAATTAAAATGATTTAATTATGGTAAATCTGGTCACTTCACATATTATTAAACACAATATTTTCAGTCACAATTGGTAATCCTTGTGAATGACTTGGTGTGAATATCATTGAAAAGATTCCTCCATCAGGTAAGAGAATGTATTATCTTCCAGAGGGTTAGTTAAATTATACGGAAATACACTAAGTAAATTTACTATGGTTATAGAAGGATCCAAATGAACTTGGATCCCTTGTCTTCTTTTCTGTTTTGGTTTGAATGTCATCTCCCCCTCCCACACGTGTTTAAACAGCTGTGTAGCATTTGAGGTGGAGCCTTGCTCAAGGAAGTATGTCACTAGGTATTGGGCCTTGAGATTTTGTAGCCTGGTTCTATTTTCTCTCTTCGGTGTGATGACCTGTGTAGTGGCTTTTCTGCCATGCATTTTCCATCAGAAGAGAACATATCCATGTGGAACTATAAGTCAAAATATACCCAGTCTCTAAAAGTTTACCTCAGGCAGGTAAGTTACCACAACTATAGAAAGGAAACTACGACACTTTCCTACTATAACTCCTGTGTAGTCCCTAGCAGGTTCAGTTGGTACCAGTGAAAGACTGGCATCCACTTAAACAACTTCAGAAATCTTTTCTCGTCATGCATGCCATGGCCCGTCTGTCTTTAAGCATATACAGTTCCCTACAGCACCTGTGACATTGGATCAGCAATTAGTAACTAGCCATCATTTTATCCCGAGGCATACTCACTTGGTTTAAGAACCTTTTTTGTAGTTTCTGATGCTTACCACTCCTTCTGCTTGTTTGTTTCCATCTCAAATGGCCATCATTTGGCACTATATTAGGAAGCTACTTCCAGTTCCTAAGTAACAACGTGCTTACTCTACAGATAAGACAGCGAGGAACTTATGGCCTTTCTATTAAATTTCACCTTTTCCTCTGCTTTCTACAATTGTTCTTTCTCCACTTTCTATCAGTACTAACACAGCAGTGTTGCTAGCTCTTCTCACTGCAGTGATAATGCTCAGTAATAAATACTTCAAACTAGTAAACTCTCTATGTTAGGAATAACCAGTACTCCATCCAGTACCCACCATGTGTAATGCTGGAAAGTACATCCACAATATTATTCTTTCCATATTTGATGTGGATGCAAACAAAAGAGGCTAAGTCATGTAGTTGGAAGAGCTGACCGTGCACACTGATTGATTCTAGCAATCCTTATCAGGTCAAGTTAAATATTCAAAATTCATAAAGTTGAGAGAACCAGTTTCAATAAATACCAAAATTTCTAAATGTAGTTTGTTTTGTATATGTACATAACACTAAATGACTTTGAAAAAATTATATGCAAGGCTAGAATTATATTAAAAGATGCAGAATGACTTCTATCTTATGTAGATAATATCATTTATTAACTCATGAATTAATATAAAAAGTTATTTTTGATAAAATTTGTGTCCAGATAATATATTTAGATATTTTGCTTCAATAGTCTCTACTGTATCCATTACAGTATGGCATCTTCATTTATATGCCAGGTTTTAGATTAGTCACAATAAAATAAATAGTAATTACAGTTTATTTTAAGTGGGTGTTTTAAAGCATCAACTCCAAGTAGTGGTAAATGTTTACTGTGCAATTACTATGTGGGAATAAATTAATAACCCAGAAAAACAAAAGAAGGAGCTAGCATACTTTTTTCAGTGATGAATATTTGTGTTCAAATAAACACTGCACCTTAAAGGTAGGTTTCCTACTTAAACTGATATTTTATGTCTGGTGGGATTTCGTATAGGGAAGGACATTGTTTGCTGCTACTGTTATTAGGAAAAGAATGAGATGCAGTGCACACATAGTATCTGAGATTTTTTTGGTAAATATGTGAATGATAGATACAATAAGTGGATAGTTGCCTAATTTCTTTTTTCTTAATGTGGAAAATTTTGGATGGAATCTTGAAAGTTATAGAGCTATATTTTAGAGTGACAGCCATTTTTTACTAGAGATAAATTAAAGAATAAAGACAAAGAATTACTCAGATAGCTGAACACACTGCCTCTTCCATATTCTTCTATAAGAAATAAAATACATTATTGCTTTAAATTGATCTGATATCCTCTATATTGTGCAATTTACTTATTTATTTTCAGTATGCTTTTGATCATTTCTTTTATTTTTGAGATTGTAATTTGGTTATATCATCTCCCTATCCATTGTCCTCATTCCAAACACTCCCGTTCTCTTGCAAATTCATGGATTTTTTTCAGTTAATATGGTTATATGCATTTTAATATATTTATATACACACACACATATAAATATATATTCTATGAAATATGTTTCTGTGATAATTCAGCTCTTTTGTTACTTCTTTCTTTTAATTAAAATCTATTTAACATTAATTGGTTAAATATGATATATTTTATTCGAAACAGACTTACATTATCCTCTCTTCCTCTCCTCAGCCCCTCCTACTTACTATCTCTCCCAGCCCTTCCATATCTCCCTGAACTCTCAAAATGACAACTTCATTTTCCTTAATTGATGGATTTACTGTATGCACAAATATAAATACAACCTGCTAATTGTGTGTGTGTGTGTGTGTGTGTGTGTGTGAACATATGAAGACAACCTGCTCAGTCCATTTCTATTTTGGTTGTATATTCAGGGATGACCATTCTACATTGGACAGCCACTATTGCGACTCTTTTTGGGGTAGGCTAATTCTTCTTTTCCCAATCGGCATTAGTTGCCTGTAGTTCTTTGTCTAGTGTTGGGCGCCCATGGAAATTTCCTCCTTCCAAGTTCATATGCTCATTGATGTTGCCATTGCTTTGGTTTTTATAAGAGAGATTGTTTCCTCAGATCCAGCAATGATGTTTCTGGAGTCATAAATGCAAAACCTGTATTGAAAATGTATCCATTCACTTGGAGCTTCCCATGAGAAGCTTAATATTTAAAACATAAAAGTAGACCTGTAAAAACCAATGATAACTAATTGAGTTTGTAGAAATCATACTAAAACATACAGTAATTTTAATTCTAAGTATATTGTATTTTAATTTTACAATTAAAATTGTAAGGGATAGGTTTAAAGTTTGGACAATAATCTATACATGTCATTTATTTCAATTTCTTAATTTAATGCACTTGTTTTCCTATTGCTTTAATCATACAATATCATTTGTTATTAATTTATATTGTAGTTATTAAGAATTTCCTTTACACATACAAAGATAATTATTTAATTTCTCTTGTTTATTTCAAAATTACACAGTTATCAATTAGAAACAATCTCTAGATACTAAGCATAATTTTTTCTACCTGAGTTTTTCACTCAATATTAGATATGCTCATACAGTACTGAGATTATTTATCTGAATGTAACAGTTAATATTATATCTTTTTTGATTGTGAGCCTGGACTTGAATGGCTAAGCCATCTCTCCAGCCTGACAGTTAATATTATATTTTCATACTTATATTTTACATATTGTTACATATAATACATAATTTGACTTCTAATACTGGACTTAGACCAATAAATTCTAAATTTAATAAATTAATACTAATATAAAAGTAATTAATTAATTGAAATTTAGAAAACACAGGATCTGTTTTCTACTGTGTTCGAAAAGATACTTTCTCTATGAAGCTCTCCTCTAGTGAATTATGTGTGAACTCATTAGTTGTCAGTTTCTTAGATGGTGCAATAGAAACCAAGGCAAAAACTGCCAAAACAATTTATGTATAAGGGATCATTAATAAATCAATATTGCAATAACAAGCTCGGTAGATTTTCCACTTTTAATAAGATTTTCATCTCAAGCAGAATTCCTCACAAAACAGTCAAACACTGGAATTACCATCTTTCCCTTTACATACAGCATATGCAAAATATTGTCTTTCCATTAATTGGTACATTAATTGTATATAAAAAATTGAATCAATAACCTTTCCATCAATTTGGATTTGTTTTATTTCATTTCTTTTCAATTTACAAAAACAAAACAAAACAAACCCATGGAGTCAATCACCAGAAAAAAAGCTTGATGTGTATATTGTTAGTACCAAATTATTATCAAATGCAAAACAGACCCTAAACCATAACTGACCTGTTCATTGACCTTGTTGGTTTTCTAGTACCTTGAAAAATATCAAGACCCAGAAGATTTAGTTAGGAGACACTGTTTGAATTTCATTAGCAGTGAGCTTTTATTCCCTTGGGCTAATCTTTTCACAAATCATAAGACTTTTTTTGTCCTTACCATAAAGCACAATGTCAGGAATTTTTCAGTGAGTCACAGTGTCCTCCAAAGAAAGACCAAGCTAATACTGTGGCCTCCAAAGGCATGCTGCCACTCCGTCCAACCTGTACAGTGACTCTCCTTTGATTTTCAGAAGTACAACTCCTCTCTGACATCTCAGTCTCCTGACAAATACAAGAGCCATGTGATTGATCACATGATTGATTAGTGATTGATCACTAATCTTGTATCCATTTAAGTCAGCTCAGAATTTTTTTGTACTTCTCAGTATTATTTTCCTGACAAATCATGCTTGTGCATGCTTACACCCTTTTGTGTATGTGTGTGTGTGTATGTGTGTGTGTGCATGTGTGTGTGTGTGTTTGCACATGTGCTCACATGTGTGTAAAACACATGAGTGTATCACTTTGACTCTTCATGTGCTTGCTTCCTTATAGGTTAGTCAATGTTTAAGGAATTTATGGCAGTTGACTTAGGTCTTGATTCAAAAAATAATGGAGGACCAAATTGGATAGGATCTCAAAGCTAGTGACACAGACACTGATTGGAAACACAATAGTATAGGCTTCAAATTCATCAAATCAACATCTTTCTTCACTCATATGCCGATGTATAAATGAAAGAGGAGGGTCTTGCTAATTCTGATTTATATGACCTTCCTATCAATGTGAGAGTCTAATGGCTTTTTTTATTCTCTTCCTTAAACTTATACTGTTGGAAATATCTAAACATTAGACTCCCCCCCAAAAGATGATAGCCAAATATCCCGTGACTTTAATTTTTTTCTGCACAATGAATCTACGTTTCCAAGCTGATGGCAATTAATGAAAGAGCCTGGGCTTCCAGTCAAAACCAGCAGCGTTTGAAGTTGGATCCTACCTTTAGAGGACTGGAAAATGGAACATTATAATGCAGAAGATTCCTGAATTGAGATAGAAGTGTCTCACATTTCCTGTTGCTATGAGAAAACTGCTTTGGGGAGAAAAGGTTTATCTGGCTCATAAATCTAGGTTGCCATCCATCATTGTGGGGAAGACAAAACAGTCTGACTTGAAATAGGTATTTCTTATACACTCACCATCAAGTGCAGAGAAATGAATTCAGCATGCAAGTTGATGCTCATTTGCCCTTTTCTGCTCTTACACAGTCCAGGAGCCTGTGTCTAGGTAATGGTTTCCCCTATAGTGGATGGGGTTTACAAGTCAGTTAATATAAACAAGACAGTCTCCCGCAGACACACCCAAGGAACAATCTGCTCTAGACAATCTCTCATTGAGTGTCCCTTGCCAGAGGATTCTTTAGTGTGTCAAGTCAACAATTAAAATTAAACATTACAGAGGAAAGAGAACTAGGTCAACTTTAGACAAAATGCATATTTTGTGTTCTGGTCCGCAGTTGAGTATACAAGGAAAATGCCTAGTGCTATCACTGGGTTAAGTCAGCATGATGCTTCTCAAGCACTTCACAATTTAGGGAGAAAATGGTGCCAGGTACTATGACACTTGCATATATAAAATACTTAAGTTAGGACAATGAGATGTGCTAGTTTCTATTAATGTACAATAAATAGTCAATAAGTAAAAAGTGAAAAACTGGCCACTGTATTATTTTGCATTGAGGAGCCTTTGAACTATCCAACATATAGATTGTGAATGAAAACCACGCTGTCAAGAACATCGTCTTTCATTGCTGATCCCAGAGTTCATTCAGCTACCTGGTAGCAGTTGCTCACTCAATGTCTCCTCAGCCTTCAGTGCTCTCTCACCAGTTTTTCACTTCAAATCCCTGTGAGGCTTCAAGGTGCAACTCAAATAGATTTCTACAAAGAAGCCTTTCCTACCAACTCACATAGAAACCTGCCTTTCATGCCAAGTCCACAAGACTGTCTTTCTGCTCTCAAATACTTTATTCCACCTGGCCAGATTTAATAGGTTTCGTGTCTTTCTGCTCACGAAATAATAAAATTATGAGCATGTGAACACAATTCTCATATGTAACATAAGTTCTTTTTTTAAAAAAGTCTGAGGTATCAAACCAAGTGTAAAGAACATGAGCGATGCTGTGATCTTAGTGAATAACCCCAAATTTGCAACTGTGTGCTCTCATTTGAAGTCAAATCTAGAAAACAGAGGTGCAGATGTGATGCTCATAGTATTTGAGAATATTGAGGGATAGTATAATTTGAGAAAAGTGTAGGGGAAGTAATTTTCTTGACTGAAGAGCAATGATAAATTTACTCATTTTAATTGGTAGGGATAAGTAAATACCCCTCCAATGAAAAAGTCATTAAGAGAATAATGAATGCTACCAGTTGACTAGGTTTCATGGGGTATTAGACATTATAAATGAGCCAGTAAACACTGATAATGGAAAAATTTTATTTTTTTAAATTTCTGTACTCACATCTATAGGACTCCTTAATAAGCCTACATTAGAATTCTTGAATTTTAGGGGATATTAATTGTCACCCTTCAAGAACTCACTGTCATTAAAGCAAGGTATTAGGGGGTAGAGTAATGGTTCAGTAGTTAAGAGTCCTTGATCTTCTGCAGAAGACTGGAATTAATTTACAGTACCTGTATCAGGTAGTTCAAACCACCTATAATTCTAGAAAGTTCCAGAAAGATCCAGGCTTCTTTCTGGCCTCTGCAGGCCCCTGTACTCATGTATGCATATATACACAGAGATACACACATTCCCATACATAACTTTTTAATCTTAAAAATAATCATTATTAATATTATATTTTGTAATTCATATATTTATACTTGTGTTTTATTTGTTATTATACTAAATGGCAGTATTAATGAGTTGACTTATGAAATATTTCTGGAACATGTGGGGAAATAAATCACCATATAATTTTATTGTGAAAGATGTATATTCACCCTTAGATCCAAGTGTTTTAGATTTTCTGTAATGTAATTAACTTGCAGACTTATTAACTTGAATTCAATGAAAAAGAAATGCCATAACCCTTTGTGATGGATATACTGATCATTATTATTGATTATAAAGAGAACAAAATCCATGACACGTTTTTATTAGTTACATAAATATGCTTTTTAATTATTTAAAGGAAGAAGTGAAAGATTTAAAAGGTGATTGACTCATTCTCATTTCCCTTGATGTGGATGTTAATCAAATCTCTGACTTGACTCTCACCTTTAAACACTGGGAAATAGAACATTATCATCTTTATTTGAAGGGGAGCTTTTCATTATAGTGATGTAATAAAGTGAAAAGTGTCCAGATTTTTTTATATTTCATAGTGAAATTTTAGTAGGTGTTCAGATTTAAAATGAAATATGAAAAATTCATAAAACAAAGTTGATCATTTTTCTTTTAAAATCTATACTAAATAAATTAGTTTTATATATTTAAATTATTTCATTTGCCAGCAGTTTAGTGTATTTGAAAATATGTAATTTATGTTACTGTTGAAAAATTTTTAAATATAGGGAAAAGTAATTATACATGGCTACAAGCATCACTTAAAGTTAAAAACCCTGTGACATGTACTTAATTTTATTGAGTTCCCAGAAAACAATACTGTCTTCAGTGTAGCTGCCACCATCCCCCACATCTGAATGCCTCATTGAGCAATCGGAATGTCGCTTTATACTTATTACACACATGTGTTTTACAGGTAGCACCCTTCAGTCTTGCTTTTCTGCTTGTAGTTATTTAGTGAGTTTATAGTTGTACCTCTAATACAGTCACACTTCTTAGTAGACCCATTTATCCTGCTGTTATCATGGCCTTTTATGTGTCTTTTCCCCACAAAGGCTTGCTCCCTCTTAAATGTGAACATTTCTGTTCTTCACGAGACAAACTGCTCAAGTCATTCTTACAGTTTGATATTCTTCTATTGAGAGCTGCATGCGAATTTTCACCTTTACTGAATATATTGAAAATGTTGTCTCTTCTTTTTTCAATATGTGCACATTTATTTTTTCCTTTATTTTTTATCGTGTGTGTGTGTGTGTGTGTGTGTGTGTGTGATAAAGTTATTGCTTTTTGAATAGAATCAGTGATGGTGATTACCTGTTTTGTGGGGAAGTACTTTTCCTCTTCACCCTGATCCCCAACCCTTTTTGTACCTTTACTCCCATTTGGTAAAATCTTTATTTTCTATTGAATGACAGTATTGGCAGGTCCCACCAATGTCAATAGTTTAACATTAACAGACACACACAGGCCACTCTCATGATGAAAATGCCAATTTTTGTTCACATTTAAGAGTCTCTGCATGCAAGGTTTGCTTCTCCCTGAATCAAGCACCCAAAAAGACTGAATGACCTCTTCTCTCTCCACGTACACTGCTCTGTAATGCTGATCCTTCCTACCTATCAAGGAAATACGTTCTTTGTTCTGTCAGATGATGGCTAACCTCTTCAAATGCAGTTACCTTTAGTCAAGCTCCAAGGCTCTGATCATCCTAGCTTTTGTTTCAAAGAACCTCAGCCAGTTTTATGGAAAAGAACTCTATTCAGTCAGAAACCCATTTGAGTAGACTCTTCCAGAGACAAGGGTCAAGCTCTGAATAGAAACTTTTTGTCTAAGTCCTCGAAATATTTATCTTCCCCTTTTACCAGTGAAGTACAGCTACTAATGTGGCCTCTACTTTATTGCCTTGTGCCATCTGCCCAGAATTCTTTCCCAGAATTCTTAGCAAATCTCATACATAGCAAGCCCCTAGTCGGTTTTTTTTCATGCAGCTCAAATACATCTGGATATGAAGAGAAGTTGTCACTCTCTTCTTCCCTTGGGCAGATATGCTTCGATATACAGTTTTCTCTAGAGAAATTCATCTCGAAATAAACTTGTCCACATGTTCCTTCCTGACTGTTTAGTATTGGGCTGAAATCACACCAGCTTCTTTACAAGTTTTACAGAGGTATAGCAGCTTACATAGTTATTGTTTTGCTCTTGGCCTTGTTGAAGACAAAGACTGTTCATATTAATGTTTATTTAAAAATTTCCTTGCTTCATCCTAAATTTGATCCTATATGTTTGTAAGCAGTTACCATTGATTATGATGTGTGTTAAAAATTTCAAGTTATTTCATCACTTAATTCATAAAGACTTGCAGATTTAATAATTAAATTACGTAGCAGGCACTATTTCAAGACTGGGCATAGAATAGTACCATCACACTGTAATGAGGAAAAATGTAAAACAAATTTAAAAGTGCAATGATAATTGCACATAAGACCACAAAAAAGAATCTGCAATGTGATAAATGCTGTGTAGTAAACCAAAGGTGGTTGATGACTGGGCACAGAGTTAGATAAGTGAGAGAGGGGGTTTCATCAAGGCTGAGGGATACATGAAGGTAAGAGCACACTCTAGTCCAGTCTTACCTCTAAAACGGATTTGCTTAGAAAGACTACACCCAGAAAACAAGCAGAGAATGATCAGTTCAATCAAATAAACAGAGTATGTGAACCCTGGTAAGCAATCTGTAGTCTTATGTTTTATTTTATTGAAAGATAATGGAGTGAGCGCTTTAATCAAATCATGACTTGATGGTTGTAAGCAGAAGTTATTAAAGACAAACCTTGTTACTCAGTTCCCCTCCTAATAAGGTCAGCAAGAGCTATAAGCTAGGTCTATCAGTGACTTGGACAAAGCCTACCCGTACATGGTAAAGATGGATACAGTAACGAGGTCTATATTTACAACATATATAACCTCCTGTTGTGTGCCACCTGGGATTGTATTTGTTTGTTTGTTTTTTATTTTTAATTTAAACTGCTTTTTGCCAGATAGTAGTAGTTTCTGTTGCTGGTCTGACTAAGAGAGGGCATGAGGGAATGTAGATAACTCTGTAATTATTCCTGTAGTCTTCCCTTAAATAGCTCTGCTGTGCATTCTCAGTACTTAGTTTTACAGCTAGAATGGGCTTGTTCCTGCCTAAACTTTCTTCCTTTCAAGGTCAGTTTTTGTGTTTTCCTTTACATTGTTATTTTGTTTTCCTGTGTAATTTTGTTAATACTCTTTATTCAATTCAGTCCCAATTGCTCCTGCCAATTTTCCCTGTTCTTTGATGTGTCTGAGTTGAACTGGTAATTTTTTCTCATTAATTTTTTTATAAAATTTCTAAATATCTAGAGAGTGACAGAAACTACCTAGTTTGTTTAATTAAAAGTTGACTATTGTCCTGTTAATATAAACTCCAATGACTGAGGTCTATTTTCATCAATATCATGTAGTCTCCTCTTTCTGAATACTATGGTATTTAAACACATTCATACAATTAACATACCTTGTATGGTCTACTGCAAATATCAGCACTTTTAGATTTGATAAATCATGGTTATATCTTCAGATGCTAAAGGTAATGTTTAAAACTTTTTAGTGTGTAAAATGATACACTCTGACTTCAGTAGATAAGATAGTTTCTTATTTCATAAGTTATTTCCCTCTCTTTATTAAATTTGTATTCTCGGATATACCTGCATTTTCTTGGGGTTTACGATAAATTTGGAGCTTGCCATAACTAAATTACATTTATGGCAAAAGACAAAAAAATTTCAAGAGCTTAATTCTTTAAAATTCAATTCAATATTGTGTGTTTAAATTATGCTATTTGGGTTACCTCATGACTTGAACATTTTTTCTTAATCTTATGAGTTTGAAAACGCATGTATTTCTCTTCTGAACTGTTAAATCTGTTCGTGAGACCCTGTCATACTGCCTTCTGGCTTTGGTCTTTGCCATCAAATGGACTCAGATTTGAAATCTCTCTCTTCCGCTTCCATGAATCATCAGCTTTTGTAGGCTTAAATTTTTAAAACCTACTTTAATAAAGGATCTTAAATGCTTCAACCTCCCTTATAGCCCATTGATCAAAGGTAGGGGAGGAAACTAGCTAATAGGACAAGGGAGTGTGAACTTGTTTAGAAGTAGTTCCTTGGGGTGACTCCAGTCTTCATTTTCTGCAGCCCAATCCACTAGCAAAACACCAAATATGAATCAGCAGCAGTGGCTCACTCCAGAAAAAAGCTGTGAGGTTCTGTCGATAGGCACGAGTCTCTCTTGTCTGCTCCAACAAAACCTCACATGCCTTTTCACCAGACAGCTTCCAGAAAAAAACACATGTCTGTTTGCAGCAAAACATCCTCTCATGTGTCTGCCTCAGCAAAACACCCTTTCATAAGACAGTTTCCAGAAGAATATCACATGACACAACCGGGTCTCCAAAAATCCAGACATTCCCACTTCAAGCTTCTCTCTTGTTTCCTTCATCCTTCAGAATGTACCAGCTGTGCCTGACAGGAGGCTGTTCAGCTCTGTTGAATAACATTTGAAACACTAGTTGGTGTTCTCCTGACTCACCTTCTCTTCCTTTTCCATTGGTAATACCATCTCTCAGTTGTGTAATCTCAGTAACTTGCTCTTGGTGAGAGTATAAAATTTCTAGACAATTAAAAGTAAGGAGAGACATAGAATTATTAAAACTAATAATAAAATATTAGGTGAACACAACATGTCAATTAAAAGAACAAGAATTGGTTGAGTAAATGCAAGTATCTCACCAATGTACAGTCACCAGATAAAAGAGTTAGAAAAGGAGACACCCATCACATGATAGGACCACTCTAAACGAAAGTTAAAGAAAAAAAAAAATCATTCTAATCTTTTAACACCTATGTAGAGAAACATCAACTCTTACAGATCCATTTCAGATTTCCCATTGGGGTGCTTTACTCCACGCTGTTTTAGTTTTTACCCTATGTTCATTCACTCTGTGTTATTTTTATAAACTATCTTTCTCTTACCTTCCTGAATTGTCCTGTGAATTTTTCTTCACTAAAGGCCTTCCTTGATCATCAGTTACATCTGGGTATATTTTTAAAATAAGTTCTACTTCCTGAAATTATTAGCCTAGAAACTTTTTTGTTTTCCTGTCTCTTCTTATTTGTAATCTCTATGAAATGCTTTTCTAGAGTCCTCAAATCAAAGACAATAAGAAAATTAACTGCACATGTTAGTATGGGTTATATATTTAAAAATCATGGCTTCTTTGCAATTATGATTGCAAAAGTATAATTTTCTTGGTTTAAATATTTAACCTTATTTGTAGAGGTTTGGAATTTTTTTTCCATTGTAGACATGATCGATTTGCATTGGTGCTTCCAACTGTAGCTGCGTGGAGCATTGTTATACACAGGTCCATTTGCTTCAGGAGATCAGTCCCAGAGACAGCCCGAAGTATCCCATTCAGTATCTTTCACAAGGCAGTGGAAAATTGAAGTGATTAAAAAGAAGCTCCTCATACCTTCCTGCCCTCAGATGTAAATTAGAGTCCCAAGGAAGTAGCCTGAGTGGCTCAGCTAGTATAGTTTATGCATAAAAATAGAATGCATGAAGCTACAGTAATTCTCTATCAGTGTGACAGATTTTTCTGAATCAAAGGAGAGAGATCTCGTTTTCCCATATGATTGATTAAAAATAGCTATTATAAAAAGATTGGATTGATAGCTTTGGATAGGACCAGAAGAGCCCTTCATAGTTCATTTTCTATCAAATTAAACTTGAATCACACCTACAGAATTGACTTCATTAATGTAATTCTCGAACCACACAAGACATACAGCACTGATGGATGTTGATTAATTCAATCTAAAAAACTCCATATAAAGTAACTATATAACTAGTAAATCTGCAATGGTGAATAAAACTCAAGATCTATAATACTTTACTTTACCGCTGGAGAGACACTCAGCTGCTAGCGTGCATGCTTCTCTAGCACAGAGCTTTTGTTTGATTCCCAGCACTCAGGTCTAGTGCATCAAAATCGCCCATAATTCAAACTCTAGGGGATCTGCTGCCCTCCTCTGGTCTCTGAATGTACCCGCATGTACCCCGCAACCCTGCCTCCCCCCTCCCCCACATACACATATGCATAAATAAAACTTAAATCTTTAAAAGGATAATTACTTTATATCTTATGCTTCATTGTTTTTGGCAAACGGTTTCTTCTCTCCACATTTTTCTTCATCCTCATTTATGATGTGAAAATAATAACTGCTTCCTACCTCACAGAAGGATGGAAGCAAGTTAAATTGGTCACTCATGTGATTTTATTGTTAAGCTGAGTCTGGAGAGTAATCAGTAATCTGTTAACATCAACTGTTGTGTGTATGTGTTTATTCATGTATGTGAGTGTGGCTACATTCTTGCCATAGTGCATGAGAAGAGGCCAGAGAATAGCCTTTAGTGTTGGCCCCAACATTCTACATTGTTTAAGACAGTCTCTATTTTTGTTTATCACTCTATACCACGTTGTCTGCTCTGGGGAGTCTCCTGCCTCAGTCTCCCATCTTAGCCTAACCAAGATGGAGCTACATATGCATGCGAATATGCTGACCTTTACATGGATTCTGGGGATTTGAACTATGAGCCTTATATGTGCATGCTTTGCCCATTGAACCCATCTCTGCAACTCTAAACAGTTTTTATTGTAACAAACAGTATTGTAAATGTCCATGGCTCACATGGACTACGTGAATTCACCAGTATGAATGAGTGGCATACTATATCCTGAACACTGAAATGAGGGATTCTGAAGGACATAAATCTTTTTAAACATTATTCCAACATTTCTATATCATTTCAAAAAGTATAGCAATTTACATCTGATTTATAATCAATGTTGTTGTGATCAAATATGATCATGGCTTTTCCAACATATTCTTGAGCAATCCTATGAAAAATTAAGAACTCTGTTTAACTAGAAATGATTAAATTCATCCTTTGGATCTAAAATGCCATTTTTGATGTTTGGGCTAGAGCTAAATTGCATCTTAAAATAATATTTCATTTATTTAGTATACTTTTCTTTCAAATCATGTTTTTGCTTTTCTTTCCTATATGCCTGTATACTAACATGTACAGAGTGTTTAGTTTTGTAGGTTTAACGTAATTTTTCTAGTTTTAGATGCTGTCTTAGAGTTTCTATTGCTGTGACAAGATCATGATCATGCTGTTATAAGGAAGTATTTAACTGTGGCTGACTTACAGTTGAAAGATTTCATTCATGGTGGCACATGGCTAAATGTAGTGCTGGGGAGTTACTGAAGAGTTCGACATCCAGATCTGCAGGCAACAGGAAGAGACAGCAAGCCTCTAGGCCTGCCTTGACCTTCTAAATCCTCAAAGTCTATTTTCCCCAGTGATATACTTCCTCCGACAAGGTCAGACCTCCTACAGTGCACTCCATATTGGCATATGAGGGTTATGTTTACTCAAATCACCACAGGTAACTTAACTTGAAATAAAAGTACTGAGTGGCCGAAAGACAGCTTAGATTCATACATGTAAACAATGTGTTACTATATGGCCATAGGAAGAAGAAATCATGCCATTTGTGCACAGGATAGAACTGGAACGATCATGTTAGGTGAAACAAGTCAAGACTAAAAAGGTCAGTACCAAATGGTCTCACTCACATGGAGTCTAGAAATAAAGATGAATCAAGACTTTGCTCTAGAGACATGGCTATAGGCTAATCTGATGGAGCAATTCCTCCCCTGAGATTTTCTTTGCCCAGATGAATGTAGTTTATATCAAGTTGACATAAACTAACAGCCAGTTGTCCTGAATTAAATTTTACACCGTGCATATATGTCTATAAATGTATGTATAAGGAAAATAACAGGGCACAATAAAAGCATTGAATTTTTTTAGCTACAAATAAATAAAACTTCTTCACTGTCGCTGCAATTGCTAAAATGTATGAAGAAAAAATAAAAAATGCAAAGACTTTAATTTACTAGACTGCATTAGATGACTGTTGTTGGATGTTTTCTTCTTGTTGCAGGTAGTCCTTGTTGGGAGAAGGGTACGAACAGAGGGAAATAATTAAACTTGCCTTTGTTTAACTAAGCATTTAATATATAGGAATAGTGAACAGTAAAACATATTTCCTTAAAATGAACCATTGCTATTGTTCTATTAGTACTGCCTCCATTAGCTAATTTGGAATAGTTTAATCTCCATAATTTTGATGAATATTTTTATGTATGGCTATTATATATATTCATATATAGAGAGAGATAAATAGTTGCTAAGTAAATTTTGTCCCCAGCCATTCCATTATTAAAAAACAAAGTTAATTCTACAAAAAAACAAATGGCAAATATCAATTTTAAATGTCAGCTGATATTTGTATCGTAAGAAACTTAAATCACTTCATAGTATGAAAACATAGGGATAAAGTTAAGCTTAAGAGTTCACATTATCAAGAATAATAAGGTTAATTAACTGAGATAAAGACTATGGTATTCTAAGAATTTAGCTCATAATTTATAGTGGTTAAATTTTCTAATGCAGTAAAAGTAGGTACAAATGTATGCAATTTAATATATATATATATGTGTGTGTGTGTGTGTGTGTGTGTGTGTGTATGTATATGTCCCCGCTTTAATAAATACTTAAAATGAGTAGAATGGTGCAACTTCTAATGTTTTATTCTTTTAAAATATCTGATACTTTTAAGAATAAACTATTTCTTATAAAAATGTTCATTTCATGTCATTTATTCTATATCCAAGTCTATAGAAGTATATACTGATTGAAGAAACAAGGTTTTGATAGGCTGGACTACTTTTAGGATTACATTCATGATTGATTAAATGCTAGTTGGCATTCATTCTCCTTTAACACATGTCCATGATGCTTCTAGTGGATAATACTTGATTTTTCTTAATGAGTATAGTGTGCTGAACACAGTTGCATTTTGTTTTGGTCTTAATACATGTTAAATGTCTGCATGCATCAGAGTTTGCTTTCTCTGTATCAGTTATGATCTTGTCAAGTGGGAAGTAATGTTCAAATGAAAAGATATTTGAGGGAATCCATAGGGGGTCTGGGTACAAGTCAGATCGTTTGACAGGTGTTACTCTCCCAATATTTGCTTGAGAACTAATTATTCAGTCCTTCTGTATATCAGAATTGGATCAGGGAGTAACCTTAGGTGAATTTGCCATGATGACTCTTCATAGGATGCCTGAGACTATAAGAAAAAAAATAGACAAACTGTAAACCAACTGCAGAGAGCACCCAGGGGCCCAGAGCCATGGTTTGAAATAATATTGAAATTTGAGGCTGCTGATATGGCTCATTAGAAAAGTGCTTGCCATGCAAACAGGAGACCCTGAGTTCAAATCCCCAGCACACATACCAAAAGCCAGAGAGGTTTGCATGGGTACAACTCCATCACTTGGAAGTAGAGACAGAGGATCCTTGGGACCTACTATCCAGCTAGCTTAGAAAAACTGGTGAGCTCTATGTTCAATGAGAGATTTTGGTCTCAAAATAAACATGGAAGAAGATGTAAAAGACTCCTTATAAGAACTCCTGGTTTCCACATGTACATGAACAAACATACGTGTGTGCACATGAGCATGAACACACACACAGTGATGATCAATTTATTAAGTTTCAGAAAAGAAGATTTTGAGAGCAAACTTTTGTGTAAGACCCAAGCATGACATACTATACCTTAAAGATACCACAGTGTGTAGAAAATAATGAGAAAGGTTTTGTTAATTTTCCCCCATCAACTGCAGTTTTGTACATTTTGAAAAATGATCATAAATTGAATGTGCATTTTACAATTTATACCATGTTTATTATTTCAGATAATAATAATTATTATTTCAGATATGTATATACATATATATATCCTTTGGCCAAGGAAAATGTTATTCATTTATCTATAAGTTTTGTGAGTCAGGGAATTAAAATAAATACACAGATTTTTAAAATGACATGCACTGAATGCTATACATCCTGTGGATTGCTGTCCATGGAATACATAAATCGCTGTCTGAAAGGCCCTTATTTAGGTTCACACTGCAGTGCCTCTCTCTGGCACACACAGAAATTTCAGGTAAAGAGTACTTAAACCTGTACTGCACCCTGCTCTCAGATTGTTCATATATTCAATGGTCATTCATATGTGCTTACTCCAGATAACGAATTAAGAGATTTTTGTCTGGGTATGCTCATGTTAGGTGGAGTTATAAATAGATCGGAAATTGAACCGTTACATCCAAGCAGTGACTATCAAATCAGACCGTGTGTCAGCCTAAATAATGCTGGAACTGGAGAGCTTGAAATTTCAGAGGATGTACTATGAAAATAAACCCTTTGAGTGGTACCTTCAATGCCATACACCCTAACAATTAAGATAAGAGTATCTGTTTTTATAGCCCAATCAAACGGGGAAGATGAAGGGTCATTTTGCTAATGAGGTCAAACTCCACAATATTTGGTTCAGTAGAGTACTATAGTTAATTGGAGAAGTTAAATATTTGCTATAAACCTCAATAGAGAGTTAAGCATGGTAAAGTCAAAGTTTCAATGAGCAGGAATTGATCAAAGAGAAGCAGACATTTAAGGAATTCCCTAAGTATTCAGGTCTTCTGCCCTGTGTTTAACAGCATGTAAATATTCAGAGTACATATTTTAAGCCGTCTCATCTCTATGGGCTCATGGTTTGGAGTCAGTGGTAAAATGGTTCATTCAGCAAGGTATTTGCTTCACAAGCACAAGGAACTGAGTACAATTCCCAGCACTCACATAAAAATATTAGAAGTGATTTTGTACACTTGTAATCTGAGCACTGCAGGACCGAGGCAGGAGGATTCCTGGGCTTACTGCCAGCCAATCTACTGTAACTGATATTCTTATAGAAGAACAGAAAATCAAGTAGAAGATGATGTCTAAGGTCCTCTGGCCTCACATCCACACATGTACAAACACACACCCTCACACACGCACGTGTACAAACATGTACCATATTATGCTTTTTATTAAGAGTCTATAGTCAAGTAATAAAATTCATGCCATTTCTGCATATTGTATTCAGCACTTGGTGTTTACAGGAAATGAACTCTGAGATAATCTTTTATAAAAGCTTACATATATCTAATACAACCTTATTCCCTCAGGATGTTAAATAACATAACATTAGGATGCACACATATCTACTTAATTGGTGTATGCTGCTGGACAACAGGTTATTGGATTACTAGGAGGAACTCACCTTGATGGAAATTTCCATCACCATGCTTATTCCTTATGGGGTTGCAGGGCACTTGGTTATCAAAGCTCGTTGTTGAACTTTGTACCTCAGGGTAGAGTACATTGAGCTATCTGAAGAAATGCAGATCAGGATAGGAAGAGCAGAGTGCTAACAGCGGTGACAAGATGAGACAGGAGCAGTCAATTCTGAAGGTTTGAGTGATGCTGATTGCGAGAAAGACACATACATGAAGGATGCATTGTGCATCTGATGTACAGAGCAGCTGGATCACCTTCTGAAGCAATGTTCAAACACGGTGAAAACTACTAAGTGTACTTAATCTAACTGCATTTGGTGGGATCATTAGCTGTGAGCTCAAACCCAAGCAATATTCAATGACTCAGTCATGGGAAAGAAACGTATGATGGTTTTATTTCATTAAGTCTCAGTAGCTCTGAAATTTAGGAGAGGTTGAGATCCCGGGGGGACAACAGGCAAAGTGTGGTAGATGAATTTATCTGTCTTTACTTCTCTAGTTACTTTCATTACAAATGGCCTTGTGCATCTCCCAAACCAATCTTACTGTCAGGAAGGATTCCCTTGTTTTCATTTATCTTTATCTAATGTGTATTGTACCTTACAGAGGAATCAGACAAATCAGACAGGAAATCTAATTTTGCTACTCTGGGGCAATTTGGGAAAGAGAGACAGTTGAAAACACAGAAGAGAAAAAAAAATGTTTTCACTTGCTGTGGAAACAATCATGACAGGCTCCTGGGCATGGAAACATTAACTCCTGGGAGGAACATGATGAGCAAATTAACTGCAATATAGGAAAAGCTGTTGGTAATTGAATTTTAGTAAAAATATTAAGACTTTGAGATGTTTGTTTTGTCTTACAGTAAATCATACCACTTTGTTACTAGCAGACAAAAACAAAACCTGTGTGCTTGTGTGTGTGTGTATGTATTTGTGCATGTGTATGTAAGTTGATACATTACCAACTTTCATAAAGCTAAATTTCTCAACCACAGCTCCTACTTATACATATTATTTGTATTTTATGGAGTTTTGTTCCTCAGTGAGAATAATAAAAAAAAAACTATAAGCATTTTTATCTGCTCACTTCATACATCAGGCAGTCCCTGCAAGAACACAAAGGTGACTGAAGTAGGTAGGTAAGCAGCTTTTATTCAGTGTCGGGATGAAACTCCTGACTGAAGCAACTTTTTAAAAAAAGTGTTGACCTTAGCTCAGATTTCAGCAGTACAGCCTGACATGGTGAAGAAAGTTTGGTGAGTATTCAATGCAGGAGCTTGAGGCAGCTGGCCATGTTGGGTCTATGCTCAGGAAGCAGAGAGATGGATGCAGGTACTCAGCTCACTCTCTCTTTTGTATTGCAGAAGGACTCAGCCCATGAGATACCACTCTTCCATTTACAGTGGGTCTCACCTGACTTAAATCCAGCATAGAAACTCCCTCACAGGCATATTTGGGGGCTTGACTCAGAGGAGATTCTTGTCAAATTTGCAGCGATGATAAGAGTCACTATTTAGCACTACACTCTGATATATTTAACAGGCTTCATTTCTTCAATTTTCAACTAAATGTTACAACCAGTTAATTTCTTTAAAAAGGTACTCCGGGATCATTACAGAGCAACAAATAAGGGAGGGTTATTTCTGTAATAATATAGAAAGATACCTGGGATACAATACCAAGAAAAGCAAAGTTTTTGAAAAAAAGAATGCATCTTTTATGTAAATTGCAAAAAGAAATGAAGTGCATATAACATAGAAGCGTTTGTATCAACATAAAAATTTTCCTTCAGTTTTCACGGAGAAAAACCTGGAACAAGGTCGCTTGGGATGAATGGGTGGAGTATATTTTTAAATGTAAAGAGAATTTTATTGCTTGTGGTTTTCAAATTTTATGAACGAGCTACACATTAAAGTAATTTTAATTACTAATTTAAGTTACAATCTGGACATCATATGCCTTAGAAGCAAGCTATGTTTTAAGGCAAACATGGAGGATTTATGTAGATTTACTACTATTGACTGTAACTTGGGCATTCTTAGTAACCCATCACCTGGCCTCAAGGTCCTCATGTGTTCCAGATGTGAAGTTAGCAGTAAAGTATAATATACTTTACATATCATTTATGAGATTTTGAGATACTAATATCAAGCTTACAACTTCATGTGATCCCGACTCTTTCTGCATAGCTGGATTCTGTGTCACTTTTAATTGATGTAAGATTTCTCATAAGTTAGAATTGTCAGATTAGTAGCAGCTCATGAGAATCATGAAAACACATGTACTAATGTATTTCTATCCCAAAGGTTGCTGTAATATTGTGTTGCAATATTTCCTTGAATAAGTCCATTCTGTGATGTTCTTCCAGTTGACCTTTTTAAAGGTACAAACATTTCTTCAAATACTCTTTTTAAAATGCTTAGTTTGGGGCTATAGAGATGGCTAAAGATTAAGAATTCTTACTGATCTTAGAGAGACTCTGGTTCAGAACCCTGAGTGCACATGACTGCTCACAGCTACTTCTAATTCCAATTCCAGGAGACTAGAACTCTCTGCTCATTTCTGTAGGCTCTTGCATGCATAGGTGCATATAAGATCATGCAGAAAGACATATGTGCACATAAAATAAATAAAAATAGTTTAAAATAATCAGGTATTATGAGAACTTCTAGAGGAATTAAACTCCAACATAATTTTAGCTAATGTGTGTGTGCTCTGATCAAACTATATATCCACAGTATTGACCACAGCATGCACACAATGTGTTCGTAGTACTGACCACAGCATACACACGGTTTATCCATAATATTGACTATGTTTCAATGTGCTAGGAACTTGAAATTTGTATTTTTACTCCTTCTACCATGAGGACAGTTTTACTTGAGGAAACAAGCCTTTCAAAATGTAGAGGAGGCATACTAAGTATAAAACTGAATCGCAACTCAGTGCATTTGAATAGAAAAGATTATGAATATCTGGCCATATATGCAGCCACTGCATCTCTTCCTTGAATTATTAAAGCATAGGGTTATTTCTGCTAATATTTGTACTTACAGACTGAAAAGAAGTAGTTTATAGGAGGTATTTAATCTTGCCTTCTGCCCCACAGAGATGGGAAGACAGTGACATGCAGTCTGTGAGTTTTATGTAAATAGGATAAACACACACATACACACACAAAGGCAAACATATATGTGCATGAGGAGAGGGATGCAGATGAGAAAAATATAAAGACAGGATAAGGTCTTCGTTCAGTGATAATTTAGAAGTGACAATTTTTCAAACTTTTGCATGAGGTCATCTCTAAGATTCCTGAACCATGGATCAAGGTGGCTATTCTTATGTTTTCAGCCTCCCTTTATTTTTAGTATTTATGGAGTCAATTATCATTTATCTATCTATCTATCTATCTATCTGTCTATCTATCTATATCTATCATGTATTTCTCTCATTTTTTTGGATGATTTTTCATGCTTTTCACATTTTAATTTATGTTACTTAATTTTTCTAAAAAGTTCAAAATTGCTTCAAGTTGAATTCATTGATTCATATAAATTTTATTAGTCTTATACCAACCTTTGTTTTATCAAAGTATTATTACAAAAAGTGAATATTGTTGCTTTTAGGTAGCCCTCAGAGATTCTAGAATATTTTCAGCATTAAATAATTTTACATAATGCTGAGAAAAAATGTTTGGGGTAGAATTTATTTCTTAATTAGATTTTTTAAAGATTTATTGATTTTATGTGTATGACTATTTTTCCTCCATAAGTATATGTGTACCACATGCATGCCTAGTCCATGAGGGCACCAGAAGAGGGCAATGTATACCTTGGAAATAGATTTATAGATGACCACAAGCCATTATATGAGTGCTGGAAATCGAACTTAGGACCTCAGCAATAGCAGCCAGTGCTATTAACCATCACACCAAACCATGTGTATATTTTGAAATATAAAACCAGAGCTATTCAGTATTAGTGACACATATATTTTTACACCTATAAAACCATGTAAGTGGTAGATGTGTATATCTGAATATATTTGTGACTGTGTATTTAGCTATCATTTAAATTCTTGTCATAAGAAGCTTTGAGAAATGAACTTACTTTCTTTTGGGTATTTCTTCTTAAAAAGAAGGTGGCATTGAGTCCAGTGTGAGATTACAGGAGCATTTCTGGTAGAGATGAGTAACAGCTAGGGCAGTGTCCAATGGAATCAGTTTCACATACACACAGGCAAATTTTCATCTCAGTCTACAGTGACAGTGAATGTAGGAAAGGCCAAGATCTCATAAAAAGAAGAATCTGGATCTCAAGTTTATCTAAGTGCGGTACATAGACCTCATTTGTCATTGTGCTGTTGAATTATAGGCTGTGTACTATCCATCTTTGGGGAAAAGGGAGTTAGGAATGTCTTCTTTTTTTTTTTTCTTTTAAATAAAATCTCCAGGATTTTTTCTATCTCCTTCATGCTGGGGAAACACTGTCTAGATAACAAAATTGAATTTATTATTATCTATTTGGTACAGTGATTAATTCCAAAGAATATCTTCAAATAAAAAAGAATTAATGATTGGGGAAAATAAACAAACTCTGATTATTTCTACATTAAAAAATTTCCTGTAATATTTTTATAAATTTATTTTCTTCCTTTTATTTTAAGCTGAAATGATTTTATCTATCTTAGATTCAGTTCTGTATTGTTGTTGATGTTTTTAACTGATTTTTTTTTTTTTGCTTATAAGAAATTATTTAGATAACTAATTGGTTTTCAGAAAAATATTTCAACCAAATAATTAGCGAAATCATTCATTCTCTGTGTAAATTTATCTTTATGTGGCTCATAAGAGAAAAGTGAAACCACATAGTATGCATGTGTAAACATGTATTTTCAGGCATATATGAATACAGTGTTTGTATTCATAAAATAATCTCTAATTTCATATGTAATATTCTATGAACAAATTACAGTCTAGTAGATGCAACCATCAAAATAACATTTTAGCATATGTTAGAAACTGGGGCTTTTTTTGTTGTTGTTTCATTTTTAATTTTTTTCCTATTAAGTGCACCTATGAGGTGGGAATTGGGCAAGTCTTATTTGAGAGAATACATGATTGCTCTTTTGTGAGAGATTTGCTTATCTAAATAACTCAACAAAGGATGTTCATCACTGTTACCAAACATTGATTCATGTTAAATGTTTGAAACATTTTTGGGGCTCTATTGTGTTGAATATTTAATGTCTTAACTTTAAACTTAGCTCTTTTTAGCTTTCCACATAAAATATAATACTATGATATTTAATACATTTTTTATACAAAAGTGAAATAGTTCAAAATTCAGATATTTTTCATGTATGAAAAAACCTCAAATACTCAGATACTTTTTCACATATGAATGTATACATATTTGTAAAAACACAAAGTAAAAGAATAAAGATATTGTTAATGATATGTTTCTTCAAAGGTGATCTTGGCTGCCAGTAGCCAAATATTAGTATTAAATATGTCATCTTTGATAAACATTATTCTGGACTGTCTTACAAAAGCTGCTTGATTTGGGGCATTTCAGTAGCTTTGAGGGAAGAATGAAAGTGTGAAGAAGAAGAAATCAATAAAGCATGAGCCTCTTATCCTGTATTGATTCTCGTAATCCAGCAGCCATTAAATACTTGAAAGATAAGCCTCTTTTAACATGGTGTGTTTATATTTTGAAGATCAAATACCTTAATTTTGCTCATGGGTTTCCAAAGCACAAACTGTACACAGGATGGAAGGTTAGCTCTCAGTGGCTGTTTTTACTTCAGAGGACATTTGAGAGCTGACTACCCAAAAGGGTAGAACCATCTTCATTCAATTACTTCTGTAGAAATTTTAAGCGTGTATTCCTTTCAAAACTGCCATGCATTTAACAAACGCAGCTAGAACAGAAGTATTTTCACTGAGGAAGAGAATAAGCAAAACTATCTTTTTATGATTATATTAGAACTATAGCCCCCCACTACTTTTACATTTTTACATTTTAACTGCTTAAACCAACAGGACTGCTAGCCATGCTCTCTCAACTCTTAACCCACAACCACCCTCTTTTCTCTTCCTGTGCTTTCTCTTCTGTGGTTCTCCTCTCTTCTCCAAGCCTACAAAATCTAAACCCCACCTATGTCAGTTCTGCCCAACTATTAGCTATTGGCATCTTTATTTACCAATCAGAATTAATTTGGAGGCAGAGTCACAGGGGCTACAAGAGTCTTGGTGGTTGGCACTTAGCATTACAATGGACAGTAAAAGACTCAGCACATGGAGAGTGATTCCAAACTTCATTGTCAGGATATTAGCAGTATAGTTCATGTGACTCAGTAGCTTGGTCCATTGGCAAAGACTCCATTTACAAATCAGCAATAGCAGTTTGATCCAAAAGAAACCATGAGGCTTTGCTAATCACCTGAGTTTGCAGAAGTTGCAAGAAGCCTCCAGAATATCATGAGAAGTTCTTTGGGGTGTTGTCATGACAAGTAGCGATCAGTGAAGAAGGCAAGGCAATCCAGTGCCACAGTGTCATCACCAAATCCCATTGAAGACTAGCAAAGCATGGCAAGGAGAACCAATGCCAGAGCATTGTCCACTGTGTGCTGGGTTATACTTATACTCTTTCCAAATAGTATGTGTTCTTTCAAGTATCCACTCCAGAAAAATATAACATGCCCTTTTCCCAGGAAGCTTCAACAAAACAGCCTCTCATATGTCTGCTTCAGCAAAATGTCTTCTCATAAGACAGTTTTCAGAAAAACATCCCAAGACATAACTGAGTCTCCAAAGAAACCAGAAATTTCTACTTCAGTCCTTAGAAAGGACTGAGGCCTCATAGGTGCCACCCAGACAATGGTGGAATGATGAAGGGTCCATCCAATCTATGCAAAGCTTGTACAGTCAAGCATAACTATGTTTTGTTCATGATTGCTAACAGCAAGCCCTATCAGATATGTTCACAGCACTCCACCCAGTCCTCCAGGTCTTATATTTTCCCTGTTTTTTTCTTCTGTAGTATTCCCCTGGTTAGCTGTGACTTTTCTATACATACCTTGATTACAGCTGAGCATGCAACCATCGTTTGTTCTTAGGACATAAATCAGATATAAGACTTTTCATTACCCTTCACCAGCTACAAACAGGAACACTACTGTCTTAAAAACAACAACAATAACAACAACAACAACAACAACAACAAAAACAACACACTAGTCTGTGGGCTAAACAATCATTTAGAAAGCAGTTTAGCATGCCTGTTAAGCCAAACAATAATAGTAGGTTCCACTCTAGAGTCTATGACCTCCATAGATATAGTTTCTACTGCATTATTGTACTAAAAAAATGTCATTTTCCCTGGGGCAGGTCGCAAATCCATTCAAAAGGTGAGACCCCAGATGCTTATGCTACTATTGCTATAGAACAGTGCTTCCCAACCTGTAGGTCATGGTCTTTTTGGCAAACATCTATCTCCACAAAACACCTATAGTACTACTCATAACAGTAGCAAAATTATAGTTATGACATAGCAATAAAAACAATGTTATTGTTGGGGGTCACCACAGCATGAGGAACTGTATTAAAGGGTAGCAGCATTAGGAAGGCTGGAGCCCTGTTCTAGAAGGAGTGTCTTGGCAGCAGCCTAGAAGCATTCTAGTACACAAACGTCCATAGCTAGTTTTCCTCTCTCTCTCTCTCTCTCTCTCTCTCTCTCTCTCTCTCTCTCTCTCTTCTTTTATTGGATATTTTATTTATTTATATTTCAAATGTTATCCCCTTTCCAGGTTTTCCCTCTGGAAACCCCCTAACCCATTCCCCCTCCCCCTACTTTTATGAGGGTGCTCTCCCACCCACCCACCCACTCCCACCTCACCACCCTGGCATTCCCCTACACTAGGGCATTGAGCCTTGACAGAACCAAGAGTATCTCCTCCCATTGATGCCCAACAAGGCCATCCTCTGCTACATATGTGACTGGGGCCATGGGTCACTCGATGTATACTCTGGTTGAGGTTTAGACCCTGGGAGCTCTGGGGGTGTCTGGTTAGTTGATATTGTTGTTTTCTCTATGGGATTACAAACCCCTTCAGATCCTTCCATAGCTGGTTTTCTATCCAGGCAGCCAACATAGCATCTTCAGGCATCATGCATGGCAGCTAGCAGGGAAAGAACTTCCATCTTAGTTTGATCTTAATTTCTTTGTGTCCTGTAACCAAAGTGTATGGTATTCTTGGCAAGAGGGTTTTAATATCAATTCTAGTGAGCAAATAAGAACACTATGGTGACACAATGCTATGTAAAATGTTCACTTTTTCATTCATTTATTATGTTGGTGATGCATCCCATAAAATGAGTTGCGCCCAAGTGCTTTGAGTGCTGAGGAGGGTTCTGATGATTGTTGTTAGTACTATTATACCGACCCACTGAATGTGCAACTATAGTTGTTTAGTCACCTTGTTAATCTTATCATCTTGAGGAAGTTCATTGTTCATTTTTTTAAGATTTATTATCATATTAAATAAGGTACATCACTGAGAAAATTATCAGTTTCAGTTGGTATTTACTCACTTGCTTTTTTTTTTTTATTTTCATATTTTATTTACATTTCAAATGTTTCAGATCTCCCCTTTGGAACTTCCCCATTCTCTCTGCCTTCCCCCTGCCAATATGGGGATATTCTCCAAACCACCCTCCCACCCTACCCCCACTCTCGTCTTTCCTCCTTGTCATTCTCCTATACTGGGGGTTCTAACACCCTCAGGCCCAAGGGCCTCTCCTCCTCCTGACAGATAACAAGACACTCCTCTGCAGCATCTGTGGCCAGCACCATGGGTCCCTCCATGTGTATTCTTTAGTTGGTGGATCAGTCTCCAGGAGTATCAGGGGTGGGGTGGGGAGGGGTGTCAGGCCAGTTGCCACTGTTGCTACCTCCCTGGGGCTGCACACTCCCTCAGCTCATTCAGTCCTTTCTCCAAGCCCTCCATTTGGGACGTCACACTCAGAACTACTGTTGCTGCAAAGTGACTCTTGGGTATTTCAAACTTTTGGGCTAATAACCTCTTAACAGTGAGTACATACCATGTTCATTCTTTTGTGACTGCGTTACCTCGCTCAGGATGATATTTTGAATTCTTGAATCTCTACCTTACAAAATTTTATTTATTTCAATTTTTTGTAAGTTACTTTGATATATTTTCCTTCTCTTTTAAATATCAACCTCAATCACCCCTGAATCAAGTATTGTCTTGAAGATTTTGGAAGACTGAATAATTGAATGTAGTTATGATGGATTTGGGGGCATTGTTCACTGAGTGCCTCATTACTTCAGTTATCCACCATTCATTCACACTACCCTCTTCTTGCTTGTCTTTTATTGCTGCTTGACTTAAGAGTTACCATAACTGTGTCAAATATCTTTGGGTCCTACGTGAAGTCAGTAAAATATTCTATAGGTACTTCCTAACTATGAGTTGAAAGGAATTTAATAGTCACTCTGTAGCATTTGTTTTTATCCGTACCACCTTGTGAATCTGGGCATTCTGGGTTCTGGGAATCTGTGATCTTTGGATTCACACGGGTTTCAATTATGATTACTGTATACCTACTGGGTATTGAATCAGATGAGAAAGAAGGGCATGCAGAATTGTGTCCCCAACAGGTTCCAGTATGTTTGGCCGGTGGATCAACCAGTACAGAATAAAACAGAATGAAGACAGCGAAACTTTTGTGTCATTAATATGTTTGTAAACCCCATAAAGTCCACCAAGGGGCCGAGTCAGATGTAATTGCATTAGGGACTCTTTATTCAGGCTTGAGTTTGGGCTACCCACAAACTGACACAGCAGGAAGGTGGATTCCTGAGCCTAGTTTTAGGCAAGCATTTATAGAGGCAAGTAGGGGGTATTTATCTTAATATTCATTTTATTGGGGGGCCATTATGACCTTTAACATAACTGGGTAGTGCTGGAAGGCAAAACATAAACTTAACTTTTGTTTTTATCCTGATAGGTGATTGTTTAGAAGTGATGTGTTGGGTGGGTTTGTAACCCTGGTGGTGTAAACTTGCTGGGGAATAACCTGGATACTGCAGCTAGATGCAGGTTTTGTTGGGGAATAGCCTGGAATCTAGTGCTAGGTACCAGCCTTTTAGTTTTCTTGAGTTCAACCTTAGGTCAAGTTCTCTAAGATGGAGTCTGACCCCAAATGATTTGGTTTCTCAAGACTATACTGTTTGAATAAAAACCCAAGAGCAGGCTGGCACATGTTGAAAGCAGATACTCAGATATCTGCTGTCTTGCACATTCCTGCTGTATTCCGCACTCCTTAGAACTTTACTATCAAAGAACTTGTCCTTATTCTCTATGTCTCTTAAGATAATTAGGCATCCCAGAAAATAGGGTCTTTGTGGTTCTAACTCAATATGTTCACCTTATTAATACAGATGAAATTTCATAATGTTACAGATTAAAGATGTTTCCTCAAATAGGTCTTGCTGGTTAGTACAGAATTGCCCCTCTCATTTATATTTCCAAGATAACAATTGGATTCAAAAAATGCAATCTCCTCGTTCTCCCCCTCCCCCAGGTTAAAAGAATGTCACACTTTACTTTTTCTGTACTAGGATCCCTGTGTCCAGTTTGATTGACAGCTCCCATTCTTTCTAAGGAGAGCTGATTATAATTACAAGCTCAAAGACTGGAGCATATGGAATAAAACACAAGGTGGGAGCATCAGGTGACTTTTTGAGCAATGGTGACAATATTCACAGTAGTAAAACTATATCTTAAAAAGCAATGTGAGGAAGATCAATCCTGGAATTAGTAAGGAGAGTCCTATGAGCCAGGCTGACAGTTCACGCTAGGTCAAAAGAAACAAAGAACTATTGAAGGTTTAAGCCAGGTAGAGAAACAATGTTAGTCATTTTTCATTTTCAGGGTTATTCATCTGCACTGGATTTTAAATTATTTTAAATAATTTTATCATTCAGAATATAAGATACCTGTTTTTGCTCGTGAATTTCTAAAACATCCAAACTGATATTATACTGTATTTAGTATTCATCTGTCATGCTATGGCTTTTTAAAACACGTAGAAGATTCTCCACATCAAAGATGATGCTTTCTGAATTTCTGTTGTTCGCTAAAAGTATTTGAAGGTTAGTCTTAGCAGGAAATAGCTGTGTGTGCAGCTTAGCTGATGTTGATATAAAATAATTATTTCATTTTTGCATTTGGAATTTTTCATGGTTTTTATTTACAACTTTCAAAGCGGGTGATGTACAAGGTGTTTTAAGAGGCAGTCTACAATTAGAATGACAGTGAGAACAAGAAGTAGGTACAGACCAATGGTGAGCACAGAAAAGGTTTAAAGACTGAGAGTGTGTCAGAATTAGGTTTCCCCTGGAAATTTGATTTGGTCTGATAATATCAAACCGAGCACACGTCTGTATGATAAGCAGGCTCTGAGAACAGAGCTATGTTGAGAGGTCAAATTGGCTTTGATGGCAGAGATGAAAGTGTCAGTGCTGTACTGCCAGAGAGGCCAAGGCTTCCCAGCCAAAGGAGCTCTTAGAATAGTTAGCTCTCATAGGAATGTAAGATCTCAGACATTTGAACTCTTGCGTTGTTAATTCTAAGGCAAAGTGAATAGCTTTAAATGCATGTTTAACTGGAACTATTGAGTCTTAGGAACTCTTAGACTTGCTAGAATGTGGGATTTGGTTTTTTGGGTTTTTTTTTTTTTTTCATTTACAGTCAGAAATGTCATCCAGTTTCATTCTAAGAAAAGATATTTCTGTCTCAAAAGAATTTAATGGAGACCTCGAGGTAAAATATCCCCTGCTGTGTCTCTTAAAATAATTTTGTTTCTTTTTGATGTTTCTGCATAAAACTGAAGTAGGTCAGAGTTTGTCAGGATGTGTTTCCCGCCTATGAATGTCTTCCCATTGTTTTTAGGATTCATATTAAGGCTCAGGTTCTGCTTGCTTCTTGGATGTTCATGGAGCTCTTGCTCCTCATCTCAACCCCACATCAACCCCAACCTCACTAGGGCTGAGGAGGCTCCTGTCACTGGAGGGTCTTTCTGCATGTTCATTTTTATAGGTAAATTTTTCTTTCCAACCACTGCCTAATCCCCAAGCCTTCTGCCAGCTCGATGTCTTCTCTGCTTCATATTTATTCAGTGACGAACATCCAGACTTATCAGGTCACACTGAAGAAAGACCTTCTCATGATACTAAGATTTTTTGTTTCATATGTGTTCTGATTGTGTGTGTGTGTGTGTGTGTGTGCGTACTCATGCATGTGTGTCTCTATGATGACTTGTTTAATGATTCTTTTGCCTACAAGATTACATTTTTCTCTAGAGAAGCCATACAGACTCTTTTGTGCACCACACTATCTGAGTATATCGCATGACATGTGCTTGTTGAATAGATGGTCTAGTGAATGCTGGAGACTTGCCAGAGAATCAAATGATTGTTACCATCATAAATGCACCATTAACGTGTTACCTTATGTATCTGACACATCTTGTGTCAAATGTGTTCTTAACACATGCCTGCTGCAGGTAGATCTCTAGATGATATCTAGAAAACTAGGGAAACAGTGACTAGGCCTTTGCAAGGTGTTAACATTTTATATAGGACAAAGAAGCAGAGTAGAAGAAAAGTGAGTACTATTCTGATATTCTTCGTGCAATCAAAATAATCAAATATACTCCACTTAAAATTAAGAAAATATAATATTAAAGAAAAATATTGTGCAAACTTGGTGTAAGGGTTAGGACATTTAGACTCTTTGCTTGCTTGCATGCATATATTTTGTCTGCTTGATCTATTAATTCCAGATATAAGCTGTTTAAACTGTAATCAGGTACTTTTACAAAAACTGTTGGTTTTCTAATAACTACAGATTAATTTATGTCAATGTCCTAGGCCAGTGTTTTTTGTTTTTTTTTTCCCTTTTCTGATTTTCCACTTTCCCCAAAAGCTACACTGTAAGCTGTTCTGTGCCTCTGAAGAACTTTTGAAGGGAATATATTCTGTGTTAATGTAGGTGTTTTCTTCCAACACAAAGATAAACATAGAATGTGCCTACTTCCTTTTGGAGGTGGAGTATGGTCTTTTCCAAATATACATATATGAGCTAGTAGCCTGATCGGGCAGCTCACCAAGATGCAGTCATGTGTCTGTTCCCACCTCCAAATCTGCTCACATTTGGACTCCTCTGAGATTATAAATCATTTCAATGTTGGCTTTTAATAATTCAACACACTGATTTATAGTGTATTTATATTTCTGTATAATTCATATTTAAGAAAGCGTTCAAAAATTGTGATGGTCTTTACATTTCTTTTCAGGAAGAAAATTACTTTTCAACTATAATTCCTTTATGTCTGATCGTAAATGATAGACTACTTAAGACATGGGATGACTTTTTGTTTAGTAAGTCTAGAGATATTAATTAGTAGGGCTTACAGTAGTAACCACTAGAATGATTACTTAAACATATTAAGTTTTAGTGTTCATCAGTTTGATAAATGAGGAAAGGTTGACTAATATGATTTTCACCATTACTCAGAATGGATTAAATTCTGGCATTGTTCATTGTCTGGAACACACATAGCGTTTTCACAAACTTCATCCAGGTTTTATTTATTAACTTTTGTCTGGTGGCTAAAGAACACTAGCAATGCCTTCCAATGCCTCCATTCTGTGTGCATGACCTAAAACATTTTTTATAGTCAGTTTATATCAAAGGCTCCAAGGTCAAGAGGGTGAGGCAAGACAGCAAGGTCATTAGCTTTCTGTTTATCATCCTGTGACCTAGTGGAGAATGGGACTTTAAATAATCTTCAGAATTTCAGAGGTCCTTTCCCTCTGTGGGGGCACATTTCTCATGGCCAACCTTCTAAGTCAGGAGCTAATAATACTCTCAAGCCTACTTGCCTTTGTCAATATACATGACACAAAGTCTGGCTAATTTGTGCTGAATTGAAATGATAATGAAGGAATTTATAATCAGTTCTAATGTATTTGAGAGCTAAAGTATATTAGCCCTTCATCAAAGAGAATGATAAAAAGCAGCATTAATATTGGTGGATAGTAATTATTTTGGAGCTCATAATTATTCTCCAGTTAACTATATAGAAATGCTGATATTTTTATTCCTTTTTTAAAAATAAAAGGCATCATGGTCAGATTCCAAAAGTCAAGTGTATTATACTCCCTTTGTAAGGGCCAAGACTGTAGTTATATTTATGGAAATCACAAAAAGAACTCTTGAAATTAAATGAGTTGGAAGTTCATGGTTGGGTGTGCACTGTATCTTGCTTAAGTACTGTTGCTTTCCCACAGAATCTATTTATTGCCTATAGGAGATATAAAATACAGTAATTACTCTTACTCCCTTTCAAAATGACATGAGGTCCACTTTCCTATTAACTCTAATGAGAGTTATGTGTACATTCCTCTTGGAGAAGAGAACGTGTGAGTTTCAAGGTAAAATAAATCACTTCCACACACAGGGTGAAGTGGTCTCATTGCTTTATAGTCGATGCTTTATGATACCTATTTAAAACTGCTGATACTCAAGTTGCCATACTTGCTGTTTAAAAGAAACATAAGCTATGGTTAGAATATTGTTAGTGACTCTTATCCAAAGGGTAGAAGCTTTACCCTTGGGAAAATCAGGATGCTTGACTTTTAGCAATACATGGTCTCTGAAGCGGAAAAGTCCACCTGTCACAAGTACACCAATACTAACTATGCATTTATCATAGTTAGTATCATCTTCTATCATAGTATCATCTCCTTTATCATAGTATTATCTTCGTGTTCAGAAAATTTAAAGATTAATGAGTATATCAGTTATAATACTTTTTATTTATTTATTTTCATTTTTTAAATTTAATCTTTTTTAGCATTATCATATATCATTTTGTTTATATCATTGTATCATGATAATATAACATATCATTCAATAACATATGTTATCTTCATTGTTTCATACATCATGTCATATTATATCATCATATATATCATGACATATACTATTTCATATTGTATAATATAATATTATATTGTATATGATATATTTCATCATATATCACCTCTAATTTAATCTTCTTTTACAGTCCAGAATTTATCCTCCTCTTAGTCCACTCTCTGTCCACATCTGATACCTCCTCCCCCCATCTCCATAAGGATGTCCCCACCCCCCACTCTCCACCCCATCAGACTTCTCCACTCCCTGGGGCCTCCAGTCTCTTGAGGGTTAGGTGCATCTTCTTGGACTAAGTTCAAACCAGGCAGTCCTCTGCTATATATGTGTTAAGGATCTGGTATCAGCTGGTGTATGCTGTCTGGTTGGTGGCCCAGTGTCTGAGAGATCTCTGGGGTCCAGGTTAGTTGAGACTGCTGGTCCACCTACAGGGTTTGCTCCTCCTCAGCTTCTTCCAGCTTTTCTCTAATTCAACCACATGGGGTCTGCAGCTTCTGTCCATTGGTTGGGTGTAAATATCTGCATCTGACTCTTTCAGCTTCTTGTTGGGTTTTTCAGAGGGCAATCATGATAGGCCCCCTTTTGTGAGCACTCCATAGCCTCAGTAATAGCATCAGGCCTTGGGGCCTCCCCTTGAGCTGGATCCCAATTTGGAGCTGTTGCTGGACCTCTTTGTCCTCAGGCTCTTCTCCACTTTTGTCCCTGTCATTGTTCAGACAGGAACAATTATGGGTCAGAGTTTTTGACAATGGGATGGTAACCCTATCCCTCACTTGATATCCTGTCTTTCTATTGCAGGTGGGCTCTACAAGTTCCCTTTCCCCATTATAGGGCATTTCATCCAGAGTCCCTCCCTTTGAGTCCTGAGAGTCTTTCACCTCCCAGGTCTCTGGTACATTCTGGACGATGCCCCCCCCCCCACCTCTTACCTCCCAAGGTTACTTGTTTCCATTCTTTCTGCTGGCCCTCTGATCATGTTCCCCTCTTCCTCTCCCTGTCCTCTTTCCCACCCAGGTCCTCCCCCCCCCTCCCCCCCGTCCGTGATTGTGATTGCTTTCTTCTCTCTCTCAAGTGGGATTGAGGCATCTTCACTTGAGCTCTTAGGCTTGTTAATGCTCTTGAGTTCTGTGGTTTGTATCTTGGGTATCTGTACATTTTTGGCTAATACCCACTTATTAGTGAGTGCATACCACACATGTCCTTTTGGATCTGATTAAAATATGGAAACAAGAGCCAGAGTCGCTAAAGGGCGGTGGAGGAGGAGTCGCTAAAGGGTGGTGATGGAGAGATACTGGAAGTCATGGAGATCTCCTGCAGTGAACCACAGACTATGCTTACTCCACTGAAACCTCAAAGAAATCAGTGTTGATTTCGAGTTTGGTAACTCTGATACCTCTTAGTTTGTTCTCACTTTCTTTAGGCATAGACCTGAATGAAATCTAGTTTCTTGATTATGATAGTTTTTGTCCTGAATTATTATTTTCTTAAAACTTTAAAAAAAAAAACATCAGATAAAAACAATCTTGAGACTAAGAAAGCAACATTATGCTCAGATCACTGAAATACAACTACTGCTTCTACTATAGTAACAATTTAATACTATAACAAAATGGTATTATTTAATATATTAATAAGTGAGTAGTTGAGATCATCCAAGCTCATTTTCCTCTTATGCCTTCATTTATTTATGATACTACGTATCTATGTATGTTCATAATACTTCATATTGACTACAGTATGTAGGTAGATATGTAAACAGTGTCCTCTACTAAGCAGCACACAACGTTCTGAGGAGGAAAGAGATAGGTCAGCAACTTACACTAAACATTCAGTTCAGCATTCTCAGCTTATATGTTTTCCCTCTCCACCTGCAAGACTTTCCATGACTTCTCTCCTTAGCTATGCAGCAAAGGCAAACTATGCTTCATGTCCAGAGTTGGAGATCCTGTTTAATAACACTCTTAATCTTGTATCTCACACGTTCAGTTCAAGAGGGAACAGTTTTGTAGGCATGTGAAGCAATTGTCAACTCGGTAGCAAGAGAACCTGATTGGCTTTCAATATAGATCATGGAAATTACATGACAAACCCCAATGTGCTTTCATTCAAATTGTCCAAAAGAGATGGAGCACAGAACTAGAGAAAGAGGAAAAGAGCAACCTCAGGGTGATAAGATTAAAATGTCCTTCATGTGTTATCAAACTAATGAGTCAGCAAGAAAAGGAGCTGATTTTACTGATTTCTTAAAAACCCAAGAATTAAGAAAAACAAGTAATTTAGTGAAAATTAGAAAGTAGAGATTTGCAAGCAATAAGTACTGCCATTCTCAATTTGTATTGCTTGCTAACTGTAAAAGTAAGCCATACTTTTATAGGATCTTAGCAAACAGAAAAGTGAAAAATATCTCAATCTTTAGGTAAGAGTACTATTTTAGTGTGAAATTAGAAATGTTTCAAATATTCCAATTCTCCAATTTTAAAATTTAGAATTTAGACATATTCGTATTTTCAGGAACTGTTGTTAGCTATGTAAGTATAGTTAGCAGACATCAGATAACTATGTGATTCTTGCATTTGAATGAGATCTTAGTAAGAGTGGATGTCTGTGAGCTTGCAACTGACAAGGGTGTTTTCAGGGGTGTTTATGACAGCATATAACTGAATGGGCAGTTTCTTTTCTCTATTTTGGATGACTTTGCTACCATGCCCTCAGGATTGCAATGTCTAGTAAATATTTTCCTTTGTATCACCAATTTTTAGTTTTTTTAATGTTGTGACCTTCACCAGTGATTGATATTTACAGCAGTATTTTTTCTGACCTGAAAATAAATGCTATGCCTTATTACTATTACTGTTTGTTCTTGGTGTTTCCTATTCTTTGAGGGATATCACAATAAGTTTAGTTGTAAATTGTAAACATAATGAAAAGTCTGTGCGGAAAAGTTGGAAAATCTTCCTCAAATATTTGCCAATCCTTCCATGTCATGTGTGCTTACAGTTAATGCTTGCTCTGTTAATACTCACATAGTTGGAATCAAGACGTGACTGCCCATTCCTTCACAGTGTGCTTTCTAAGACTCTTACATTATGCATGATGAAATTCTTTTGGTTATTGCTATGTGATTGGCTGTCCTTTTCAATAGATTGTCCTGTGTTTGTAGTGATTGCTCTTTGCATGAGGACTATGAAATGTCCAACAAACTAAATGGTTGTAGAAATTCAGTAAGGCAATGTGGGGCTTGACTTTCTTTTTGTGTGCTGAGTATGTCAACTCTGTGACACTTAAAATTACTTACATATGGCCTTTAACTTCCCCTTCGGTGTGTTCTTTTATGCAAGCAAAGTAGCATTGTTAGTGACAAAAAACAAACAACAACAACAACAAAAAAACCATGTACTAAACATCAACAATGTTTTAATGCAATCCTTCTAAAACCAGATCCTATTATAAATAAATACAGTGGGCATGAAATTGCACAGTGGCATGAGTCTAGTGTTTTATAAGGTTGATTTTGAAGTATTAGCCCTGACGATTTAACTACTTTGGTAGCTACACATGCCTTTTATTGATGGTACCTTTTCTCAGCCAAGTGACAAAATTATCTGTTGATACATTCCTGCATGTGACAATTGCCTTAAATCCACAACTAACATTTAAATTAAAACACACGGGGGAGTACTTGTGTCATGACAAGTAATTTTAAAAAGCCACAGGTTTTTTAAATGTATAAATTAAAAATGTGTAAAATAAAAGTGGTAATGATCATACAAAAACAGAATTTTAAAAAGCAGAAAAAGGGCAACTTAAAAAACATTTCTACTTCTCTTTTTTAATATTGTTATCTTGTCCCAAGTGAAAGAATAGTTTGACCTGCTATATATTTATGAGTTTCATAAACTTAATTAGACAAGACACTGAATAAATTAAGTACATTTAACTAATTAAACTGTTCACTTTTTAATGTGAAGTGGGTATTTTTATAAAAAACATTCCTTGGTCTCTGACTGAAAGACTAAACCTTGGTGTATTTTTTATTGCTGAAAATGTTCAGAAACCAAATCTATGACATATTTTGGGGAAGGGGATTTTTTTTTTCTTAAAAATAAAATTAAAAAAATCAACCGTGATATAAACCACTTCCCTGATCTTTTTTGAACTATCCTTGAGAATTTTAATATTTACGTTTATTTTTTCCCCTCAGTCTTGTTTATTCTTGAATTGTCTTTTTTTTCCCTCCATTTCTCCATTCTCAATCCTAGGTCCCCTTACAAAGAAACAGACAGATGATTTAGGTGATAATGGCGGTGCTGAAGATGAAGGTATCTTTCCCCACCAAATCTCTTTGCATGACCAGGGCCGCGATCACTTTTCCACCCCTTTCTAATTTTTTTACTTCTTGTCTTTTTTTGAAGAGTTCTTTTTAAATTCCTGTTTTGGATGTGGTTTGTCTTCTTGCTTGTTGTTACACATAAATATGCATTTTAAAATTTTTTTAAAGTGAATGTTACGTTTTACATTTTGATGCCAACCATTGAGATGTTTTACAAAGAGGGGTTTTTTTCTTTTTCTTTTTTTCTCTTTTGGTTTTCTTGAACTGACTTTTGACATGTTTCATCCCATGTTTTGATGGATCCGTCCACATTCTTTGAACTAACAATCTTCCCCGTGTAGTCCCTGTACCCATTGCATGTGTTCTAATCTGTGTAAATTCTTCGGCCCAATTTGACTGTGTATCATTATTACATTTTACTTCTTTTTTCAAAAAATACTCCATGCTCTATCAAAGGAGCAATAAGCTGATGCAAAGTGTTTCTTGAGCAATATGACTTAGATTTTTTTCAATCTTGTTTCGTGCTGATATGTTTAATATCACATCAGTTAAATGATGCCATGTAGAGAACAAAGGCACCCCAGCTATTAGGGTAAGTAATAAAAATAAGTGTAACCACATAAGTGGCCTGGTCCCTTAGTAAGTTGTTGGTTCATGATGCTAGAGACATGTTCTGAGGTAAGAGAATTGTCTGCCCTGTCACAGACCTCCAGTTCAGTCCCAGTACCTATGTCTGGATAACTCAGCTGCAGGGTGTCCCATGCTTTCTTCTGGCCACCATGGGTACCCGAACTGACACACATTTACACAAAAATACAAACATACAGACACATATTGTTAATAAATAAAATAAATAAATCTTAGACAATATTTTTGGCCAATTTAATAGGTATTTAAACAAACAAGATTACAGGTATAAGTTTCATTTCAAAATATGTATAATTTTTATATAATTTAATAACATGAAACAAAATTTTCTGACTTTCAAAGTATTACCATCCATGTATAATAAAATATTTCTTAGTTCGTTGATGTAGGGATTATTTTTCCATCCTATATTATATCACACAGTTCTGATTAATTGTAAAATCTAAGTATTCACTAGCTCTCTCAGCCTGTCTTTCTATCTGATATATAACTAAGTTCCTAGAGAGACAACTGGTTCATTTAGCCTATCTCCCTTTCATTCAGGATTTTATGTTTATATATATATATTTATATATATATATAAACATATTTGTTTTTGATTTGTATGTTATCCTAATTATATTTTTCCAGATGTGATTGACATAATTTATGATTTTGTTTTTCCTCAAACCTCAGAAAAACATTTATTCCTCAGAAGTAAATCTCAGAAAGATATTTATAAGAAAGTAGGATTTTAAAAAAAAGTAATCTGCCCCCAGGTCAGCAGACATATTCTCTCAGTCATTGAGGAAATCTATTACCAAATGACTTTCACACATAATTTGCATCCATTTATTTTTAAATTTTGTTGAGACAAATTTAACAAACTCTTCTATAATGGAAATTTAAATGGTAGAAGCAAAATATTGAAAGCTTAATTGTTAATTTTTTAAGTTTTCATTTTATAACATTTAAGAATTATTAGTAGCCTGGAAAGATGTCTCAGCAGGTAAGAGTACATATTGTACATACTAGCATTCTAGTGCTGTGAGAAGACACCATGACCAAGGTAACGTCTATAGAAGAAAGCATTTAACTGGATGTTTGCTTAAAGCTCCAGGGGCTTAATCTATTATCATTATGGTGTGAAGCACAGCAGCACAAGATAGAAACAGTGCTACAGTAGTGTTTGAGAGTTCTACATTTAGATCCTCGGGCAGCAGGCAGAGAGATAGACACTGGGCTGAGCCCATGGCTTTAAAGCTTTAAAGCCCACCCCTAGTTACATACTTCCTACAGCAAGGCCACACCCCGTAATCCTTCCCTGATAGCTCATTAGCTGGGAATGAAGGATGCAAATTCTTAGCCTAAAGGGCCACTCTTATTCAAACCAACAGACTGTTCTATTACGGTCCAGAGTTCAAAACACAGTACTCACCCCACGGACCTCACAAATACCTGTAATTCCAGCTGTGATGTCCCACCCCTTCAAATTCTGTAGGTGTGTGAACGCACAAATATATTGCAAACACACACACACACAAATAAAATGAGTCATTAAAAATAATTGTGGTTATGGTGTAATTTATGATTGTTTGATTGTGTATTCATTTATCATGGATCCCAGTGAATGAGTAATCACTAAACATAAGCTAATCACTACTATTAATATTAAATAATTAAAAGTCATTGCCTAAGACACACAATTACCAGTGCTAAATAGTTAAAGAATAAATTTATACTAGGTCTGATGGAGTCAAACATTCTGAATATTTCTAAGCTATCTGGGACATGGATGATGTTCCCAGTTTGTGCTATAAGAAAATATAAAATTTCCTGACATTCCAATGTCCTACAAATAGTTAGTATAGAGAATTTCTTTTGAAAGATATTCGTAAAGTCCAAAATTTGGTACTATAGTAATAATTCTAGAATATCACCACTCTCATCTAAAAATTTTTCAGTTGCTGATTTAATCAGGCTATTTTCCCATTGAGTGAGATAGCTAACGTATATTTACATGTTTGGATTAGGGACCTCTGAATATTAATAGTGAGTTTATCCATGCTGCACCTGCATCTATTTTATGGAGCAGTTTTGAATCACTTTTAACATTTTTAGTTCATTATTAAAAATACCCTAAACAGCTGCTAAAATGTTATGTCTCAATCAAGTTATCGGAAGCCACTTTGTCAAAGCTACCAAGTCAAGGAATGCTTTTAAATGGTGAACGCTGTCTCCTGGTGTAGCACTTGGTTCCAAGGCAGCCCATTCTTCTGTGCTTCATTTCACAATTACTTAAGAAACATGAAAGATCCATTCAGATATCTCATTAAGAAAACATTTATTAATCTCTGAATGTCCCCTCTTCAGTGCTCCTAGTACGATTTTGTAGATGTGATATAAATCAAAATGATCTAATATGTAATTTGAATTTGTGGCAAATGTTGAATTGGCATCACTGGATACAGCAAAGGATGTAACTACAGTCCTTCTTTCCATTAGTGAAAGTCAGGTTATTTGGCAATTCTCCACACCTGCCTTGTGCCCTAATTCACTAGGGTTGTCTCAAGCACTGCATTCTGTGTCCCCTTTGACATTCAACATCCATTGTCCTTTATTCACTACAATATTACAGACTTCTCTGTAGAGATGTGTACTTCTAATTCCTCATATTCAGCAATCTCCAGGCCAAATAAGTTACATTGTTCTTAACTTACAATTTATAATAATCAAAAAAAAAAAAAACTGTTTTATAGGCTATCTGAAGTCCTAAAAGTTTCCACACAGTAGCCAAGGTTTCTCTCAATTTAGTCAAGGAACTCAGAAGATTATAGGGATATATTTAATTTTGCCAAACCCCTTGATATTAGCATTTTACTATTTAGATGAAATTTATTATTACCATACAGATTCAAGTTCCCTCCAAGTTGCTCTGTATATTCTCATATCTTGTGTAACCATACTATGTGCTTGTTTTGTGCCTGGATTAACAAGAATACATTTACCTAAGCCTTCTAGTTTATTCTAGCAGGTATGAACAATAATTGGCACCCATAAACATGAGCAACAGGCATAGATATGTCTTCAAGCATCTCTTTATATATATCAGACAAAAAATAATTAAGGCAATGCTTCTCAAATTAAAAGCTATTAAATCTCCAAAACTTCTAAAATATGGGCAATTAACCAGTTTGTGACTCCTTAGAAAGAAACCAATGCACATATATATATATATAAGGAATTATGTGCAATTATTCAGTGGAATTATTGAGAAGTGCTATGATGCTAGGTCCAAGATGTCATGCACAGACTCTCCTATGAACTGGTCAAGCTCATTGACACTTTCAACATTGGTCTAAATTATTAGTTGTTAGTAGGATGCTTTCTAAGTGTAAAGGTTCATATTCAAAATCTATTATATTAATATTTTACAGAAAAATAATCATCTAGGGAGATTTCCTTCAGCATTCTGCTTCTCTCAGTCTCCCTGTGTACAACAAGACCTAAAGAAACTGGCAGAATTATGAATATACTCATGAAAATTTATGGTTTGATTGGAACTATGCTAGTATTTTAAGAACCCATCAAGTGCCCATTTTAGAAAAGACTGAAGTGGCTATTTATGAAAAGCCAAAAATTATAGGTAAAGAGCAATGTTGATATACTTATCTATTATATATGGAATTAAATAACAAGGAAGGTTTCTAAAACATTTTGGCTCTAAACTATTCACTATTAACTACTGAAGGACATTTAATACTTGAGCTGATGATAAGATGGAAAAACTGACAAAATGTGTTTGTTCAAGAGTATGAACAGAGAGAATTGCATATTTACATGTCTGATTTGTCAATTCCATTTATCAATAATTTGTTTTGTTTTTAAAACACAAAATAAATCCTTACAATTTTAACTAGTTTTTATTATTAACAAGAAGACTTAGGGATTGTGCAAACAAATAAAATTATACAATTCAGGTAAAAAAAAAAATTGCTACTAACCAAGAATTCTGGTTATAATAGAAGATTCCAATGTATTTTAAAGGTTTTCATTTACTAAATTAATTAACTAAATTAATTAAGTTTAGTAATTTTTGTTTATTTTAGGAATCAACACAGATTATATTATTCAAGTGCAGAGTCACTTCCAAAGGAAAAAAATTAAGTTCACAGGAAGGAAGAACGCAATATCCTATCTTCTTAGGCAAGACCAAACTCTCTAAAAAGTTTGAAAAAAATGATTGAAAATTTTGAGCTGCCCCTAATATCTATGATTCCTTCAAGTATAAATTTCAAGGTAAAAGAAAGAGCTTTGCAGGTTACAAGCCCTAGCTGCTGCTGACATGTTTTCACTTACGACACTGCCCAGGTGGATCTGCTGCAAGGTGCAGGGCTAGTCTTCTCAATGTGTGCCCTTATTGTCTTCCAGGTGAACAGAATGGCTCTACCAAGACTTCATTACTGATCACAGTGGGTGCTTTGTAATTCTATGTAATTTTAATTAAAGGAGAATTCTGAAACAACCTCCCTCTGTGCTACCTCCAAGCATACAATTAGCAGAGTACAGTGTCTGCTGAGAACAGTTTGACTAATGATTTCAGTTTAATAATTTATTATTGCTTCTTCAATACCAACCATAACAAGAAAAATAAGAAGCTAAAATTTTATGTGGCAAGCAGGCATTTTAGGTGTGTAGCTTAACAATCAGGAAAAGAATTACTTTTCCAATTTAATCTGACAACTTTACAAGGCTCTGAATCTTCATGTAAGAGGGAACACAAGGGCTGGAGAGTTTGTTCAGTGGTTAAGAGCACTGGTTGTTTTAGCACTGGGTTTGATTCACGGAGCCCACATGGTAACTCACAACTGACTTTGGCAGCTCAGTCACTAGGCACACAGGTGTACATGCAGGAAAAATATCCAGAAACATAAAATAAAACAAAATAAATAATTAACATTAAAAAAGAGGCAGTACCTTTTGCCTGTCAATTTCAGGAGAAGGTAATGTGATGACTATGCCTAGCAGATAATTACAATGTAAAATCATTCTTACTCAGATCCAGCACATTCGTGTGAAGTTCATATATCCAGGAGGGAGGCAAGAATGCACACATACACACAAGCAGTGACTCATTTTAAACTGGTCTTTCTTAAAGGGACAACTTAGAACAAGCTTAATGGTTGTTTATGAAGTTGTCACAGTAATAATGTCCATTAATTTTATGCTAAACTAAAAATCAATTATAAAGTTAAAGAAAAAATAAATAAATAAATAAAGTAACTCTTGCCTGAAAAATTATTACCTTAAAAAGAAAGAAAGACAGAAAGAAAGATAAACAGATAGACAGAAAGTTTCCATGCTATGCCACGAGCCATTTTCTCAACATGGAGGTCTGAATAAACAAAAGAAACTGTCCTTTTTGTTCTAAAAATGAGTTTTAATTCAAAGAAATTACTCTATCACAGTAAAAAAAAAAAATGGGACATTTAAATTGGTATTATCTTTCTAAAAGGAGGGTGAAATAGTCTCTAAATCCCCCCAATTCTCCCTGTGATCTGTGTCTTATGCCTCCACTGGAAGCTGGTGTCTTGACTGGAAGTTCTAGGACAGTTTAGTTTGATTAAAATATTCTAAAGTAAAGAAACTAAACTATATTTTCAAACAACACTTTCAAACCAGTGTTAAACATAATATACTTGATACAGAGATGCTTATGAGCATACAGGGACACAACTTGATATCAAATAGCACTGTTTTATTTGCAGTCATATTTTGATATGTTCAATGTTTGCGACTGAATCAAAACACAGGTTAGCCATTTGAGCCACTATTACTATGTTTTAAAAATTGATAAAATCGTTTTGGCTGTTTGGTTTTTTTTGTTTTTTGTTTTTTGCTTTTTGTTTTTTGGTTTTTGTTGTTGTTGTTATTTCTACATTTTTGTTGAAAATCACATAGTTGTGGTCAGTGAATCTCAGCAACATAAAATACTGAAATGCAGACTGGGAGAAAATCCACAGTGATGTCACTAGATTTTGCCATTGGGTACTTGACCTTAGCTTGATCATCACGTCTACATGATTAAAACCATGGCACAAAGTAGGACCGAGAGGAGCCCATTAGCTATAGGAAGTAGCACAAATATACTTTGTTTTTATTTTTTTCTTCCAAAACTTATGTTTGGGCTGGGTGGGTGAATGCTGTGACTTCTCTAGGTGCAGCATTTCTATGACAGTCCATCAGTGTATCAACCACAGGTGCTCAGGTACACATACTCTTACTGTCTAAACAATCATTTGACAGTACTTAAGCAGGAAGATTAAACTCTGAAACGAATAATACAGTGTTCTAATTATACTCACAAATGGGACCACAAATGACTTAATGTAATCATGTTGTATTTGATACAAAGCTCCACAGTAATAGAGGAGGGATTGATGACTTGACTCCAGATAGAAATGAATCATTGTCCTTACTTAATAGTTCATGAATAGCATGTCCATGTCTTGAAAACCAACGTTTAGACAGAAAACGAGTGCCTGTTGTTCTTTTCTTAAAAAGTTGTTTGTAGCAATTGCTTAAGAAACACTTTAAGAAAAACAGCAATCTAAAGACATGAAAATCATGCCCTCCTCTCCTTAAATGCAAAACTATACTGGGTTTCATGCATGTTGTTGGGGATAACAATAATTGCCAACCATTTGTTTTACAGATATTCGGGATAGTGGGGGTCCCAAACCAGTGATGGTGTACATCCATGGTGGCTCTTACATGGAAGGTACTGGAAATCTATATGATGGGAGTGTCTTGGCAAGCTATGGCAATGTGATCGTCATCACAGTCAACTATCGGCTTGGGGTACTTGGTAAGATATCATCTACTACTTCCACTTTCATCGCAAAGTATGCGTTACTTTTGTCTGGTTTCACTCTTTTCTATGCTTCCTGATGCTATTTTTTTGAACTTGGCATTTCGAAAGCTTCAATGAGTTCTTAAATGTTCACAGGTTGAGTAAAGACAACCTGGGGAATTTTAAATCTTGAAACAGAATGGTAATGAAGGCACAGTTCATTTATGGTTTTGATTGTTGGGGTGTACCTTGTACCTTCTGGATGGCAATATGTAAGGATGAAAGCTAATGGCAAAGGTCTTCAGAAACCAAGTCCACGAAGAGATGTTTACTGTGGCTTTTGTTTTGTGTGGTGCTGTGCTCTTAGATGCAAGTTCACACTTCCATCTAGAACCCTGGATAAACTAACTTGGGGAAGTCATTGTTTACTGCTGTCAAGCAGGCATTTTCTCTCTTTTATCTTTTCCTGCTGCCCCTAAAATAATTAATAATAGTGTCTCTGAGTAAATTTTTATTGAGTGATTTATTTTAGAAAAGAATACATCCATTTTTTAAGGTGACAGTTCACCACAGTTATACACAGTATTTTCAGAAGGAAGATAGTGTCAAAATTGAGATCCTTATTTTTAAAGAGAAATATAGAAAAACTTTACTCTTAGTAAAACATCTGTTTTATTTACTAGTGAGGTTTTTATAAGATAACCTGCTGTTCTACCAATGTGAGGTCAGAATATTGACAGCGATAAATAGAAAACTGTATTTAATCAAAATTATTTCTAGTATTTTAATGTAACTTGTTTAAAAATACAACATATTCCATACAGATTTTATTTTTCAATCTTAATTGTTCTAAAACTTTAATCACAGATTCATGTCTCAAAGTCATTGTGTTTCAATAAAGAAACATTATGTTCTTGAGTTAATTGTGAATTTTATATTATTTCATTATACACACACACACACACACACACACACACACACACACATATATTGCCATGGGCAGAATAAGAGCTTTTTACTTTCTCAGTCTTCAGTAGATATTTTGACAATGTGATAGTTGGGTGGATGATGGAATGGATATCCTTAATCAATGCAAATTGCTCATATTTCTGCAGCCTGCTGTTCAGATGACTCTTGGTGACCAGAGTGCATGGTTATGCATTGTTCAAGTAGAGTTATTTTGTATGGTTAGGATGTACTTCTCACTGTGAAAATCCCTGCTAATTAGAAGATAAAGAAAAAGGTGTTCATAATTTTCCCTAATTTTCATAGTCGTCTTATTTTATTCTTAAAGAACATTTTAATATGAAGGCTTTCAATACCTCAATGTTTTTAATTTATGGTATTTATATTTTATAGTATTTTTATAATTCAATCATCTTAAAAACTATCATTATCACAATCTTCCAAATTTCTCCAATTGAAAATACTGTGCAGTGACATGTTGACATGTTGACATGCAGTGACATGTTGGTACGCTGAAAAGTTAAAGTTACGTGTGGAGTTGGTGTTCGTAGTCACACCATATGTTGTCTTTTCTGAGAGTAAGTTGTGGTCCCAGTGTAATTTCCGATGATGTTCTTTGTGATTAAGTTAACGGAATCTCTACCCATTCCTCTCTGATTCCTTTTTTAATATGTTATTTCCTCTTTTGTGGGTGTCTAGAATAGTAAGGACTTCACAGTTGATCTGGTTTAAATCCTACATACATACATGCTCACATTTTGTCTTTTAAAACCACAATGTGGTTGAGTTTCAGCACAACAAATTCAGCAGCTAAACTAAATGAAGAACTCGCTCAATCACTTGACTAACTGTCTAACCACCATCTGCATGGCCATGGAGGATGAGACTTATCTCAGTTTGGTCTGTTTTATCTCTGAGTTCTGAAGTCTAGCCCTTAGTTCGCACCTTGGGACCATGATCAGCCAGAAGCTTCTTTTTATGAAACTCTTTATTTTCCTTTTTTTAATATAAAAAATCATTTATTAATTGCATATATATGTATATAACATACCAGACCCTCACATTCATTAAACTCTTAAAAAGAAAAGGAAACTACATCTGTTAGAGATTTGGTCCAAAGAAGAGGTTCTCAACATGTGGATTGTGACTCTTACTTTGACCGTTGAATGACCCCTTTACAGGGGTCACCTATGGCCATTGGGCATATCTATTTACATTATGATTAATTAAGTATGAAAATTACAGTTATGATGTAGCAACAAACGTAATTTTATGGTTGGCAGTCACCACCACATAAGAGACTATACAAAAGGATTGCAGAAGTAGGAAGATTGAGAACCACTGGTCTAATGAATATTTTAAATATTATTTCTAGAATAGTTGGATTTGGGCCAGTTTCTTTCAAAACAAAACTGTTGGGAATGTATTCAAATGAGTTAACCAGACAGAGAGAGAAAGAGAGAGAGAGAGAGAGAGAGAGAGAGAGAGAGAGAGTAAAATACCAGGACGTATGTTACAGCAAATTTAGAGAAGTGTCACACTAAAGCAGATCATCTGTCATCCTGCTGACCTATGGCAATGAGGGCTTTAGGCATTTGAAATCTCCATGATAAATATTTACCTAAAAATAAGGTAAGCCAAGTATTCTTAGGCATGAGTTCCAAAATAACGTTGGTCAAGTTGGCTTTGGGGAAATGCTGAACTTTAGGTATAAAGTAAGAGAAGAGTCTGCACTGTCTTTTGATTCTGGTGTTTTGTTGTGAGGATCAATTTGGAAAGCCAGTGAGTAATTGGCTAATTACAGTCCTGTTGCTCTGGGGTGACTGGCAGGCAAACCAGTATGTTTGGAATAGGTGAAATAGTTGTTGCTTTGACTTTACCATACTTGATTTGCTTTAGAGTTTTAATGATTACTACTGAAGTAAAAATATTTCAGTTATAAAATTTATGCCATGATCTATTAACCAAGGTTCTAGATTTAAAGCATGCTGTGTGAAAAATATTTTGTTCAATACAAGGTAGGAATGGTATGGAGAAATTCGTCAGTACATTCAGGAGGTCAGTGGTTGGCATAACTTCCTGAACTAAGACCTTCACATGGTATTCTTTGGCAGAGCAGCACAAACCCTCACTCAGGACTGATAATCACCTTTCTTTCTGAGACAGACAGCTGTGTGCTGAGATGGATAACTGCCAGTGAGGTCGACAAAGCAGACAAGATGGAGAAAGCAGAACTCTGCCTCTCCATCCACTGCCTCGGTGTCACCTTAAAGTCCCTTGTGATGCTGCATCTTACTTTGTACATCCAGGCTTTAACTTCATCCTGCTTACAGTTTTGTTATCACACAGAGTTAATGTAAACTAGCTCTGTTTCTGCCTCATCCAGCACCTTCTGTTAAATCACTGTTTCATAGAGCTTAGAAATGAGGAAATAGTAATTATTTGTGGGTTATATTTTAGTATTTTAATTTATGGATATTAAAATTATTAACTTGTTTACTTGAGAAATGTTTAGGTTTTATTTTCTTATAGGAGAAGATAATCTATGTAAAGTATTTGGTTTATAACCTGGGAAATGTGTATTTTAATGGGTATAAATTCTAAATTGTGATGAAATAAATTGTTTACTCTATAAGATGTAGTGAATTCATGTTTTTCAAAATAAAAACTGATCAAATTACAATTATTTTTAAATTTCATAAAATGAAAAAATACAAAAAGGACTTTAATACTGCAATATTAAATCAATTGGTTACTTTCTGTGTAAAAAGAAAAATGAAAAATTCAATGCCACCGTGTTTAACGTAGGTAAATATTAGATTTGTTACCCTTGTCTGGGAAGGACCTGGTAATTGTGAAAGTCTTGACTCTAGCCAATAATACTTGTAATTTTTTTATATTTATTTTTATTTTTGAGACTTTTACTCAAAGAACTTTGATCATATTCATCCTTCAATTTTCTCGACTCAGCCCCATTTCCTACCCTTATAATTTATGTCTTTCTTTTCTCATTCTTTCGTTCATTTTTTAATGCTTCAAGACAAATTTCTGTTGTCTAAATATTCTTGGGTATGTGGTTTTCCACTAGTGAGTGCTTGACCTACGGGGGTTACACTACTAGGGAAAACTGTCTTTTCCTATAGCTAACAGTTGTTAGGAGTTCCATATCTTGGGGTAGAATAGTTTGCTAAACTTCCTTCCCTGTGCTGGGATTTGGTATGGTTAAGCTTGTAAAGAATTTATGTTCATGACTTCTGTGAGCTCGTATGAATAGCTATCAGGCCATGTTCAGAAGATAATTACCCCTTAGAGTCAGTCATTCACCAGCCTGCTAACTTATATTCCTAGTGCCCCACTCTTTTGGGATGACCTCTGAAACTTGAGAGAGGTTTTGTTTGACATATATGTTCCTTTTCAGCCTGAGTATTCTACAGTCTGTTCTCTGAACATTGGCCAGTTGTTAGTCACCACCAACCACTCCTAGGGATGTCTTAGATTCTGTTGAGAGATAGGTTGATCTATGGGTTTAGTGGTAAGTTATTGAGATGGTTTGTATGACTTTTAGCAGCATGATATTAGTATATTTTCTTGTATGGTTTATGGATGATCTAGATATAGATAGTAGGGCAAATAATGGTGCCAGGTGTGAGGTTCATCTTGTGGAGCTGGACTTAAATCCAGTCGCAAAGTGGTTGGTTACTTTGGTGATATTCAGGCCACTATTACCAATGAGTACATCTTCTCAAGTCAAACATTCCTGTAGTTGGCAGTTGCTAAGTTGGATGATGACAGGTTGATGACTACTTTTCTTCTCCAGTAGTTTATATGGAGCTTCTAGCTCCATAGAGCTAGAAAGCTAGCTATTAAGAATGAAGCTTCCATGGTTCATGAGTCCTAAACCTTTGTGAAAATCAACAAATTTGGGGAAAAGATCTAATTCAGTACTTTACTTTGCAATCCATCGGTGGAGAAAACATTGAAATACTATTTTATCTACTTATATTAAATAGTAAAAATTATTTTATAATGTAGCTAGAGGCTAAACAGTTTCAAACGATTTTTCTTAACTTATTGCAAACCAATTTTAATAAACTGTATGTTTTTAATTCTGTTCAGTCTGGTTAACAAGATTTGATGATTCATCAACTACAAGTGAGAGGCCGTAGACAACCCTTCCTTTAGTGTGATCAATCTCCACTGATACCACTCAATTTAACAATATGCGTTTTTATGAGCGCATAAAAGTAGATACAGAGATGTCATTTTCAAAAAGAGTTTGATTAATGGAAAGATGAGTTATTCCATAGAGAAGAGTAATTTACATTCTTTTTATGTTGAAATTAATTTCTGTGTCAGAAACCTAGTATATGCATAAAGAAAAACTTGACCTTTAAAAGAATGAAAACAAAATCTATCTGATGAGCTGGTAAGGGCATGTCAGGTAGGATCTATATTTGAATTTTAGGAGATTCAGTTCAAAGGGACTCACTACGTGGTATATTTATAAAATACTTTTACATATTTGTGTGTTACAACTGTTAATGTAAAAAGAGGCTGTGAATTTGAACAAGAGCAAAGAGGGCTTTGGGGATTGTCTGGAGGTAAAGAGAAAAGAGAAAAGAGGGTGAGTGAGCATGCTGTCATTATGTTGTAATCTCAAAAAGAAAAGAAAAAAAAAAGAAAAAAAGCACATAACTTTCAAGCTTCACAATTTTTTTCTTGCTCTCTGCTTTTGTTGGTTTTTTGTTTTGTTTGTGGGTAAATAATTACTTTTTTTTCATACCAATCTTCCTCAATTTACAAATAATCTCTAAAACCAAATTAAGAAAACTGGTCATACATGTAAAAGTAGTGTATGATTACATAGGCGATTTCATATACTAATATTTTCCTACCGTATGTACAAGTATGCTCTTGGGTCACATAAATGAAGTTTCTCGTCTCTTCAGTCCAGAGTTTACTCACAGATTCATACTCTTTGAACAAGACCCTGTGATTTATTAAGAAGGAAGATAAAATATCATTCTTTCTTTACTTTTTATTTATCTGTACTGCTCTTACCCTGAAAATCTGAAGTAGTTTGTGACAAATAGACACACCATAAGTAAGTTGTAACTTATATTTGGAAAGTGTACATACTTGAAAAGAATTTGCATGCCTTATTATGCAAAAAGCACTTTAAAGGCTAAGGCATTAGATGTTTCAGTCACCACTCTCGTAGAAAGGTACTATACATAATAATCAAAATAATACACTAAGAATTTTTTCTCATCTTATGCTACAGAGATGCTTTATCATATGAGCTGCATTATTTTTGTTTGCAACATGGAGTTTGCACTAATAGTGGAATTGAGTGAAAATTATGTTACTAGAAAAGGTAAAGCTATCTTTAGTGTATAGTTCTTTCATCAAGTTTCAATAAAATGAAAAACAGCAATAAATGCTCAGATTTCTACAGTGTCGTTTGGGAGAGTGCAAACAAAATCTAATCAGCCAAGAAATTTGGTGATTTTACATGTAAAAGCAGAAACCTAAAAGACAATTAAGAATAATAGAAAATTATGATGGTCCATATATTTCTTCTATAACAACTTGTTGTTTCAACTGGGTTTTAATAATTGCTAGGTGGTAATCAATTTTTGATTGGTTACTCAGATGAGCACCCTAGAGGAGAGAGATTGTTTATTTGGAGAAAATGAAAACAAACGAACAAAAAACAACAACAAAAAACTAGGTAACTGATACTATGCACAATAAATGACATGTCTGTTATTTTATTCTACAAACAAATTCTAATATATTTGAGGAAGTTTACGAAAAAAGGTCAGCTACCCATATATTCTATAATTTAGAAACTGCATATTATAATCAGTTAATGTAGGCACTAAGAGAATCCTTATAAGACATATTCCAGTTATGTTTGCTTATTTATTCACTGTAAACTACACAGTGGTCTGCATAGGCATCTGTTAATTATTGAGGATATTACATGACATTTACATGAGGTAAACATGACATTTCTTGCCTTAAGGGCTTCGAGGGATGAAAATAACAACAACAACAACAACCAAAATCAGCAAATGATATTCACTCGGTAGCAATTTAGTTCATGGTCAGCTTTTGTGATATCCGTGGGGTCTAGAGAAATGGCAAATGAAAGGAAGAGAAACGCACTCTAGACTGAAGAGGCCTCTGGATAGGGGATCCTAGGGGCGTGTCACTGGCTTGTCAATACTGTGAGTGCTCTCATTCTCTTTGTGTTGATGTGTGTTGAATCGCTACAACTCAACATGGCTGGCGTTTGTGGAATTTTCACATTTCTTCGTTTCATGCTGACATCTAGCTTATGCTAATAACTACAGCAACAGTTATAATAATCACAGTCATCTTCACTAGTGCTGAACCCTTGTGTCTTCTGGGGATTACAATCTTTCCTTTGTACACAACAAAAGAGATTTTTTTTTTTGTATCAAATTTGTCAGTGTTTCAGTGATGAGATTAATCAAAATGGCATTGTGGAGAACCATTATCATTACAGTTTTGAAGGCATAGGGCTTGGTATTATCAATTTTATTCTAGATATTGAGAAATAAAAGACTGATGACTTCTTACATTTATGCTGCTTCTTTTTCATTGAAATGATTCTGACTTGTCTTAAAACAATGTATTATGTTTTATTAATTCTCAAAATTTGATCAAATACTGACTGGAAGTGAAGTATGTGGTTTATGAGTCTCATGAGTTATTAAGTTCAATGAGTTTGAAAATGACAAAAAAAAACAAAAAACAAAAACATACAAAGTAGATTCCTTTCCACCTAGGCCACAATCAAGTGGTCAGTGCCAGGTTATACAGTGAACTACACGGCAAGATCTTCGACACATCACCAGAGCAGAAGTCACTCTCTTAGCTCATCCATTTAATCATTCACTCAGAAATTCCACAAACCTCTATGAGGTCCCTCCATAAGCTCTTAATACTTGGTGAGCAAAGTGGAAAATCAGATGCAGTCCATCCTGTTTCCACTTACTGTTAAGAAAGGAAGAGGGACAGTCCATGTGGCATGAAAACACATTTTTATAAGATGTATTTCTTTCAAATAAACAATGGAATGCTACAAAATATATTCACTTCTGAAACTGACTGTAAAGTTGAAATGGAGATAAATAGATTCAGTAAGGAGATTTTATCTCTAGTTGTGAGAGTTGCTGGGGACTTTCTTATGTCTTTAAAAAGGTAAAAATTTATAGGCGGGAAAATATTCCAAAATATTTTTAAATGATTCTAAAACATTGTCAGCAAAATGATATTTTTTTTTTTTCAAAAAGTAGGTAAAATACAAAGTACACTCAAAAGGCTGCCCAAAACAGCAGCAGAATGTACCTGTGGATGATGGAGCAGTATTACTTTTTGAAATATGAAATGCAGAAGGATGGAGTCTCAGTGGAGTGATCAGCTATGGGCTGAATGTTGAACCTACAGCATGGGACAGGAATCATCAGACTTCATAAAGACGATGGCAAATTCCCTTCCTTGTCTGTCCTACACGATGCAGTATAATAAATGATACTACTGTCACTTAATAAAAAGATAGTATTCTTTATCCAAAACTGCTTCAGCTCTTGTTCCAAGCACAGGAGCTTGGGTTCTTGATGCTGCCCTTTGTTAGGCTTTTCAATTGTGTTTCTGCCCTCTGCCTACTCCTGCTGGAGTTGCTAGCAGCCTTCCTGCTCCCTTCCAATGTATCTCATTAACAGGCACGGGCTGTTCTTTCCTTTCTGCCCCTAAAGTCTTCCCCTGCACTACCTACTCTGTAAACATTTGGGCACTGCTCCTTTGTCATTGTCTTTTTATTCGGAATTGTCCCAGTTCATTTTCTAAAAGTCAGAACAGTGCAAGGGTCTTTCCTAGACTCTTGTTTTCCAGCTGACCCTAGATCCTCCTCTTCCAAACTCACATATAGTTCTATTGCATATCACAGCCAGGGCAAAGTACCTTAAAAATAAAACAGGGTTCTGTTTTCTTCAGTGTCTCTTTCAGTTTTTAACCTCTCAATGGTTCACACAGTTTCTGGCATCCATTCCATGGCTCTCTTTTGCTTTGTTTTTCCCTGCTATTTTCTTTCCTTTTTTACAATTTATTTTTATATTTTGTTTTCAATGTATCCTGACTGCGGTTTTCCCTTCCTCCATTCCTTCCGTCTCTAAACTCTGCCTACTTTCTCTCTTCGTCAGATCCATTCCTCCATTTTCCTTCAGAAAAGAGCAGACTTCCTAGAGATAAACATGAAACACTGCATCACAGGATACAGTAAGCCCAGGGACAAAACCCCATATCAAGGCTGGGCATGGCAACTTAGTAAGAGAAAAGGGGTCCCAAGAGCAGATGAAGGAGTCAGAGACACCCCACTCCCACTGTTAGGAGTCCCACAAAAACACCATGTCAACAAAGATAACATATGCAGAAGACCTACAACAGACCTTGCAGGACCTGTGATTACCACTTCAGTTGCTCTGGTGCCCTTGACCTGTCTCCTACATGTCTCCCTCCCTCTTTTCTACGGGGGTTCCCAGAGCTCTAAAGGGAGACCCCCACTTTCCTGAGAATTTCAAGTCTATTAAAGAATATTGCTATTCTTATTAGCAGAGATTGCCTTCTGTGTCAGTCATCTTTCTGTTACTATGGTAAAACACCTGGACAAATCAACTGAAAAAGTAAAAAGGCTTATGTTGACACATCATCTTTCTGCTTTCAGTGCATGGTTTCTTGGTTTCTTTAACCCACGTATGGTGAGCCAACATCACTGATGAGAGTACACAGAATAGCATCAAAGCTTACGTCATAGAACCTGGGTATCCAAGAGAGAAGATGAAGGCAGAATACTAATATTACCTTCAGCGCTGCATCCCTATTACCGTAATTAGAAGCAATTATGTGTTACAGAAAAGAAAGTTACAAAATCTCTTTCAATAATGCTAGCATTTTTAAGGTGTTTTTTTTTTTTTTTTCATTTGTGTGAAAATAAAGTCTAAGGAAGATGTAGTATTTCATTTTTTAAATTTCTGGATTTTTCCATATGTGTTGTTTGTGTGTATGAGGGGTAGGGGTGTGAGTGTCTCTGTTCCTGTCGGGTCAAGTGAGAGGACAAGATGTAGGAGAGGAATCTGTTCTCTCCTTTCAGCATGTGGGTCTTTAGACTTGTATTAACAGCCTTCCATTAAGCCCCACCTCCTGAAGGCACCACCACAGACAGACGAGGAACCTTTTAGCATACAGTCAGCCAGAATCTTTAAGATCCATCACAGCCTCGGTAGGTATTTTGAGAAGTTTCATCCACGTAAGACAGGCTCTTCCTTGATGCAGTTGCTTGCTTGTTGCATATCCTCAGCTTCCCTGTTTCTGGGGCCAATTTATTATCCTTCTGTTAGGCCTTCTGATCAAGTTGGCTCTTGACCGCTTGCTTCTGCTCCCATAGCCCAGGTCATCTGTTGTTCATACTGTTATTGTTGTGTGTATTAATAGCTTCAGAGGGTAGAAATTATGCAACCCAGATTGAAACATAATTCGCAGAATTTATCAGGTTTGCTAAACTCTTAAAACCTTGAAGCGTGTTCAGCATGAGTTACAAAGACTTCAGTAAACCTATAACTGGATTCACTGTGCTTTCTCTTGGGCTGTTGCAAAGGTATAAAGAGTAGGGGCTTTCACTGAAATGGTTGGCAGGAAAGAGAACGAGCCACATATAAAAACACGTCATCTATTCCTCATAAACGACAGAGTTTTAAAAGATAACCACAGTTTGTTCCATTAGCCAGAAAGCTACCTGGATATCCAGATTTGAACGTTTTCTATCCTAGAATTGTTTATGCGTGAATGATATAAGTAATTAAAGCTCATTAGTGATTTCTGCATCCCCATGAACATAGTCCGTGTGTGAAGTGATGAAAACACTGATATTAAGGAACCTGAAGATGGTGGCAAATATTGATCCTTGAAGTCAGAAAAGGGCAATATCACAGAAAAAGAATAATTTACAGATATACTAAGCATTTATAGATATACTAAGCTGTATGCTTTAAGTCCTTTCTTTCAAATTCAGGGTAAGATTTTTCATATATATATATATATATATTATTTTTGATACTTTATTTACATTTCAAATGTTTTCCCCTTTCCAGAACTGCCCTTTGGAAAACCCTATCCCCTCTAAACTCCCCCTGCCTCTATGAGGGTATTCCCCAACCCACCCACCCACCCACCCACTCTCGTCTTCTCTCCCTGGCATTCCCCTATACTGGGGCATCTAACACTCAGACCCAAGAGCCCCTCCTTCCACTGATGGCCAACAAGGCCCTCCTCTGCCACATATGTGACCAGCACCATGGGTCCCTTCATGTGTATTCTTTGGTTGGTGGCCCAGTCTCTATTTTTAAGGACACGTTTAAAACAAAGAGAAGATGGCGTTTCCATTAATCTTTGTGTTTTCATTTCTCGTCAGTTTTAAACTGACGTGCAGCTCCTGCCACAAAGAGAAGCAGAAATAAGAGATTTTGAACTTTGTGTAGGTGTGAGACTACAGATTACACAAATCATATTCTCCCCCAGGTGCGCCTGCCTACATGTCTCTCTGAGCAGCTAGTGGCATAATGACCATAGATTTACTCTTTAAAAAAAAAAAAAAAAAACAAAAACAAAACTAAAGCTCAAATGAAGCAGTGTCCCTGAAGTGAATTCTGCCTTTCTATAGCACAGGGGAAAGCCCCCTGATGAAACACATTCAAGATATATTCATTTTTATCATAGCTTCTGGATTATTGTTTTTGAGCCTGGGAAATGCCATCTTATATAGAAAATTCATTATTCTTGGTTAATATGCAACATACTCTAATAAGCATAAGCTATTTAAATGGATTCTTTGTGGTAACATTATCATAATTAGCAGCAATTATTTCTGACAGAAAATGATTTGTAGTGATTTTATATTATTTAGTTATGTTAGAATTCTTTAGGGTTTTTTTTTTTTTTTACTTCATAAGAAAATAAACTTTAAGAAAGTTGTATTATTTCTTTTTAATAAAGAAAACTGTTTCATTAGAGAGCTTTGCCGTGAAATATGGTTCCATGTTATCTCCTAATTTCAAGGACTCTGCTTTTCAGAACATAATTCTGCTTTTTCTTTGTTTAGAAACTATTTTTTAATGATTACTAAGTTAGTTGGTTATGCACTGCACATAGTGGAGTTCTTTTTAGAAGAAACACATCTAGAAGGATCCCAGACTAGGCTCTGATTTTATACTAAATTACATGAAATTTTAAAAAAATAATTCTTAGTAACATTCCCTCTAATTCATTCATATTCTTATTTTGGAAATTAACTTATTAAACGAGTCTTTCATTTCCATAATGTCACCATCTCTTTTTATAGCAATCACTAGCGACAGTTTTCTGCGAGTCCATGGAGCGAGAGCAAGGCAATGTGAATAATGACACTGGATAAGAAATGAAAAGCTTGAAAAGCAAATGTCTGAAAACATTTCCGGAGTTGATGAATTTCACTTTAAATTCTACCAGCAATTCTTTCTCTTCTTTAGCGTTTAGATATTTATTTATGCATTTATTATGTATTTGTGTGTGTGTGTGTGTGCATGCATGTGCGTGTGTGTTCATGTCTGTGTGTGTGCACATATGACATCTCGAGGGCAGACGATTGTCAGGAATTGGTTCTTTACTTCTCTACCTGATCCCAGGTATGAGACTGAGGTCTTCAGGTTTAGCAGCAAGCACCCTTTCCCAGTGAGCCATCTTATAGACCTGCACTTATTCTTAGGATCCGTAGCCATATGAACCCTAAGCAGTCATCAGAGATATCAAATATATTCTAACCATAGCATCCAAAACACTTCTCATGAGGATTGCAGTGTTAGAGAGCAATTATTTACAAAAATGAATTGTATCCTGAAAACGCGTTGTCATGCCTGCAGGGTTTAGAAATAGGAGAAGTTCGAACCTGCACTTAGCATGTTCTCCCATGAGCTCTGTGCTTCTTCCATCAAACCAAACCCTTTTCTTTCCTCTTCCTCTTCCCAGAGGCTGCCTTCAGAGGGCACTGCCCAAGATAGTGATGGCCCAAAATCCCCAAAGGGGAAGTGAGCAACTTTGGTTTTCTAATACTGAACGCCCTAAAGACACATCCATGTAGTAGCATACAGACCGAGCAGGTCTTACCCATATGTATGTAGCAACAGTTAATGAAGAAAGAGACCATGAACTGGAAAGAGAGCAAGGAGAGTTGTACAGTAAAGCCTGGAGGGAGGAAACATAAGAGAACTTTTTTGTTCTAGCTTAAGAGCACTAAAAGTTCTTGTTTTTCAAACTATTATTAAAATTTAATAATGAAGTTCAATACCCATGTTAGTTATTTTCTTTGAGCTAAGGTGATACAATGTAGACATTAGCAGAAATTCCGAATGCCTTAAGATCAACAAAATTTAATTAAAACTCTCTTTATAATGTGCTCAATTGCATATATGTACATATTTTATAATTTATAAACAGATATTCTAGTCCAGTCTTCTAAAATTTCTGTAAATTCTAGTGCTTTAAATAGTGTGGCTGGAATAAACCACAGTTCACACATGCAATCCTAAACTGCCCAGTACTCACACTGAAAACACATAAAAAGAAGCAGCTCAGACTTATTTCATTCACCCTAAAACATCTAAATATTTCTAAGTTGCATCAATGTCAAATTGTTAATATTTTTTTATTCTTTAAATCTTACAGTGTTTCAATTCATTTGCCAAGTTTACAACCAGTAAAATAATTCATAATCATTTATAATTCTATAAAACAATAAATATATATTTTACAGAAAACAATAGTTTTGCTAAATGTTTTTAGAAATTTAAGTGAATTAAAATTAGTAATTTTAAATTAAATTAAAAATACATTAGTAATATGAGCCAAATGCCAAGTACCAATAATCTCTCATAGCCGGTGACTACCAACATGTGGAGAATAACTTTCTATACATGTAGTGAACCTTATAAATGTATAATATTTTGGGAGAACAGTCAAAGCGAGAATTTTCAATTCAAAGATGTATTAGTTTTATTCATTTATGTATTCATTGTACTATAATACCATGTATAGTTATGCATAGAAGATCGATGCTGGCCACTCTGTTATATCCAAGTGCTTGGGGAACAGAGCCAGGGGATATAAGTACTGCAGAGAGACTTCAGCATAGACAAGCAAACTCTCGGTTTGTAACAAAGAGAAAGTAGAAATTTAAAGACACATTAGTATTTGTTATTTTATTGCTAATTTTCAAAACAAAACAAAAGTCTTAAAATACAGAGTTAGCAAACCCTTGCTGATTCTTAACATTCATATTGCATTTATCCGTCCATGGGTTTGAGGACCTCAGGATCAGACTTAATGCTTGGTTTTAATGTCTGTTGTAGCTGAAAACAAGGATTCACAAAACACAAAGGTGCAATCACACACTTAAGGAGCACTGCATTGCTAATCACTGAATATTTAAAGCTGTATAATAGTCTTCTTGATAACTCTGAGTGCTGAATGCTTGTCCAACAGGATTAAATTGTCATGGTTTCTACTTTGTAACATTGTTGGCTACAAGCCTATTCTCAAGAGCAAACAGGAAAAGAAAAAAATTGTCAGCTTTGCCATCTTTATGTGACTCTGGTAGTCATGAAATCTTCATTCTGTGGTTTATTTGAATGAATTCTTCGAAGCTTCCTGTCCCTCGCGAGTGCTAGTTTTAATAAATTGGGCAACATTGACAGTAAATCCACTTAACTAGGTTCACATCCTCTGCAATATGCCTTGCCACAAAGAAAGCGGGCCAGAACTTAATGGGCAGCTACATGAGGTTCCTTCTGCCTTCAGAGACATTGTAAACTGAGGATAAGGTGGGGGGCGGGGGGGAGATTAAATAATCTACCAGGTTTGCATGTTCAGACAAGGCTTCAATGTACCACGTATATTTTAAAAGATAACTTATTCTTATTAAAATATAATTATAGATATTGTGGTACTCTTCCCACTCTGGGCTCTACACCACCAGTATTGCTGATGTAAGAGTGGTCATTCCTTATTGGGAGATTTCTGTTAATTGACCCAATAGTGAACTGATGATTCTGATGCTATGCGTGAGGAAATCCCTCTAAATAGTTATGGGTAACAATAGCAGTCTGTATTTCATTCTTCCAACCACAGGCTTGGATGTATGAGACCTTTCAGTTCTGTGAGCATAAAAACCACACCTGACCATCTGACAAGCACAGAGTGGGCCCAAATGACCCCTTAGGCATCTTGAAAGTGTACAGGAGAGGGGCCAAAGAAAAGTATGTCATCCACAGGACAAATAAAATGGTGCAGAGATTAAGATCCCAGCTTTCAAAACATCCTTCAGTTTTCATTAACATCATCCAGAAATAAAGTTATATTTTCACAGATCTTCAACTAGGAGACTCTAGTGAAATGAATTGAAAAAAAATTGTCAAAAAAAATTTAGCATTTTCAGGGATGTTTTAACATGTTGGTATCATGGTAGGTCTTTATTTTTAAATATACAAACATATTCTGTCAAGCTTTTCACTTTTTAATCTCATTTTATCTGTTTATCATCTACAATGCAATTTTTTTCTGTGAGTGTACTCCTAGTGTGTGTGTGTGTGTGTGTGTGTGTGTGTATGTGTGTATGAGAGGACAATTTGCTGGGATTGGTTCTGCAGTGTGGTCTCCAGAGGTGAAACTCAAGTGCCAGGCTTTGTAGCATTTGTCTTTATCCTGGAGCCATCTTGCTGATCCTCCTTTATCTTTTGAAATTTTAGGATTTAACCCAGAACTGTAGATATACAAGAGCAGAGATCAGAGATACACCCTCCCCTATACCAACTTAGCCCCTAACACTTGTTTTATGAAAATAGTAAACAAGTGAAAATCTATTTCATGATGGGAATAAACCATATATATATGTATATGCCACTTTATCCTGTTCCAGTGGGGTGATAGCTAAATCCATTGCTCATATTTGTTATATATCTGTTATATTTAGAATGGACACAATAAGCCAAATGGGTTCTTAGGAGTTTCCTGTTTACTCTATTTGTCTAACACATAAGGTTTTGTATTATTAAAAAATAATTGATGTTTACACCCTGTTCTAGAGAGCTCATGGAGTTCCTGGCCAAATTAGTTGGATGCTGGTCCACGTCTAACCTGATCTTTATTTACATGGTGCTCTGTATGCTCCTTTGTACTAATGAAAAGAGGATCTTGGAGGATTAGTTCTCAGATAAAGAAAATTAAAATCACCACCCTATGCTTTTTTATCTTTCATATCTTGCCCTAGAATTCTTAGGCTTCCCAAGTGAATGCTCACATTTTTTAGAATAGTAAGGAAGGTGATTTCTGATATTTAAATATGTCTTAATGAGGAGCCAGACAGAGCTTGTCTGGAGCCACAGAACAGATGGAATAAACAGGATCAGTTGCAAAGGTTAGAAACATCCGAGTTTACTTAATGTGACCCTCATGAGGCATATTAATTAAAAAAATTGGTAATTAAATTACCAAATTAGTATTATTTAAGGCTGAATAAAAATGTTACTAATATCTAGATGGTATCTCTCTTCCCACTATGCCTTCATGTTTTGGGAATGTGGTATTAGTGTGTGCTGAGTGAAGTAGCACCCCAGGAGTTGGGATCTAGTGGGATTTTCTTAGAGCCTGCTACAAATCCCAAATTAGTCCTTTGCAGAATGTAATATTATAAGACCTGTAGCCTGAATGCTGAATTGCCCTCTGGATTCCTGTCTAGCTGGTAGCCATTTCTTCTGGCCTGCATTCCTAGAATGTGTTCTCTACCACAAATGAGTTAGCTTCATATATTTAAACCTCTAGGTCTATGAGTTCAGGAAGCCCCTTTTTTGTTAAGTAGGTCATCATAGAAAAGAGACCAATACCTAC
>JADRCH010000012.1:9732822-9822222 GCA_019843965.1 Rhynchomys soricoides
CTTCTTCTTCTTCTTCTTCTTCTTCTTCTTCTTCTTCTTCTTCTTCTTCTTCTTCTTCTTCTCCTCTGCCTCCTCCTTTTATTGGTTTCTTGAGACAGGGTTTTTGTTTATATCCCTGCCTGTCTTGGAACTCATTCTGTGATCAATACTGGTCTTGAACTCAGAGATACACCTACCTCTGTCTCCCTAGTGATGTTATTTAAAGCACCACCACCACCAGGCTTTCTTTGAGCTTCTATATAAGTTTGTATAATAAGTTTTTTATAACCGAGTGTACAGTTTGCAACAACAATGGAAGCTGTCTGCAGTGGCTTGGATGGAATATTCCTCATAGTCTCATGAGATTGAATATGTGTTTCCTAGATAGTAGATCTTTTATGGAAAATTCTGGAACTTTTTTGGAAGTAGAGGCTCACTGGAGGTAGTGAGATAGGAAAAGTGTTGATTTCTGGAAGATCATACCATATCTGAATTTTGGCAAAAGCTGCTACTTTCTTATCTGCTGGGATGTCAGGAAGCTGCTTACCTGCCTTGCCACACTGGAGCTACTTGCCCCATAACCTCCTCAAAATGATGGGATGTAAGTACCTTCAGCAACCCTTTAAATTGTTTATCTCAGGTATGTGGTTGCAGAGATGAGAAAATTAATTAGCACAGAAAACTGGTACTAACATTGGGATTTGTTACTGTGATTACCTTCATCAGGTGATTCACAAGCTATTTGAATTGAATAATGGAAGGATTATGGATGAGCTCAGAGCTGGGCACTAAATATACTCTACTATGTTCCAAGCAGAGTTTGACAGGCAGACTTTGGCAGGGCAGAATGCTGAGAGGAATATAGTCAGTGAAGACAATGCCTGTGAGATTTCAAAGAGCCTTAACATTCATCCACATTATCTAGTTTCTGAACTTGAATATATAGTCATGTCACAATGTTTTTGAAGTTTACCTGTTGTGTTTCTTCTTTCTCAAGGTAAGAAGTTAATTGATCCCATAATGCTTTCCTGAGTTACTCTCTGCCGTTATACTTTCTATTTTTTCAATTTCAGTGATAGAATTACTGGCAATATAAAATGTGATTAAAACATAGTTTTAAGTACAATCAGTTTACCAATATTTTCCATGCATTTATTATGCTTACCAGGACTTACATCTGTATGTTAAAGAAATACTTACACAGCAATCTATTCACACAACCCAAGTTGTATTCAGGGAGATTTATAATTCTCTAATTCATAGGTAATAGGATTCCCACTCAGCTCCTAAGCTGTTGTAAGTTAATGACATTCACATTTTGACAACGTCTTAGCCAAGGGAGGTCACGTGGCCAGTGAAGCAGAGAAAGGAAGGAAGATTGCCATTCTTGAATCTGTTCCGTCAAAATGACAAAGTGGATCTATAATAAACAATAGCTTAGTAGCTTGATAAGCCTGCAGCATCCACTGCAGCACACAGCAGGCAAGTTATTTATGAAATTGGGCTCTTGAAAATGCAACTCCATTTCTATGTCCTTTTCGACAAAATGGATTGTCATTCTGCATTTACTTAAAACACATGATTGATTTGTTATCTTTTAAAATATGATGACACCATACAAGTAGGAAATATTGTTGAAGTACACACTAGTTAATAAATACGTTACACTATTTTTTAATATTATTGAGTTATTTAAGATTTTTGAAGGTTTTTTTTAATAATATAATTTTTGAGAAGTCCAATCATTATGGTGACTTGTATTCGAAATAGTACTAATTACAAGTTGAAAGTATATAAATCCTGGTTAATATAGCAATGGGCAGAAAGTAACTTAAGAAATACAGGATGAAAGTACAAGAATTTTATCAGGACTATATTATAAGACATGATGAAGTAATTAAACAGTACCCCTGCTTCCTGGGCCACTTGAACATGCAGATGCAAAGTTGGGCTCACAGACCCTGTGGTACTGAGCTGGAGCCTCAGACCCAACACTGGCATTCAAACTGGAGACTGTCAACCTCTGAAAGATAAAAAATGTCTTGATTTGATTTGAAATAATACAATATAAAATTGGTAACTCATATACAGTGCTGTATACTTGTCCCATTAAAGAAAAAATATTATTTTGTGCAACATTTAATTTATTTTATTTTCATGAAACTCTCATGTATTCTCAGTCTTTATAGCTGTTTTATATTAATTAGAAATAATCTCACAATTTTAAACCCTTGATAACATTGTTATTCTTCAAAGAGACTAGGCCTTTCTTTAGCTGTGCATTTTCATCCTGTAGCATGTAGTTTCTGGATTCAGGTTAACCCTTGCAAGAGTTTACATACATTTAAAAGTCAAATTGCCCTAAGGCTCTATTTCTTCAAGATACAAAATTCATCCACCATCCATCAAGCAGTTTTACTAGTTACTAAATTTTATTTATTTATTAAAAAATAAGTTATGTTAGCCCATGTGAAGATTTATCGTTATGTTCAGTATGGTTCAAATGTTAATACTAGTTCACATGCTGGTAAAAATGAGCAAAACAAAGGAGACCTAGCAAAGAGCTCCCAGGAAAACTGAGTTCCTACTTTCTTTCAGGTGTCCAGGATTCCCCAGAAAAAAATCCAGGCTGCTTTGCTTGTTTCTTTCTTTATGGTATTTTCAAAAACTAATAAACCCTGTGGATTTTTCTTGAATGAAGCATAATAAAGATATTTTTACTGTGGCTAGCATGTATAGACCCACATCATTTTTACTGAACTACCATGTGATAAAATCTTGGGTAATTCTCAATTGTTACTGAACAACCACTCTTGCACGTTACCAATCGAAATGGAATTATGTGATGTCAGACACTAACAAAGAGAAGCCACATTTCACAGATGATGAACTCATCAACAGCGTATTTCTAACTGAGATACACAGCAATACTTTGTCTAAAGGAATTGTTATTTCCATTTTTAATGATGATAAAAATATAGCTGTGCATATAATTTAATGTGATTTTTATCTGTGGTGGACTTGGTTATACTTTTGGCCTATTTTTAAGATTCTAATTAATATTAAAAATAAAAATACATAATATTTAATAGTTATTTGTCTCCATATACATAAATACATATATATATTATTGTTATTATTGTTATTATTATTATTATTATTATTATTTTTATTATTATTATTATTTAATCATTTTTTACAGTCCAGACTTTATCTTTATCTCCCTCCTGGCCCACCCTTCAACTGTTCCATATACCTCACCTCCTCTCTCCACCCCACCTCCATCTCCAAGAAGATGTCCCCACCCCCCACCCTACCAGACCTGTCCACTCCCTGGGGCCCCAAGTCTCTGACTGAGTCCAGACCCAGTTTCAGAAAATAATTACAAAGTAATTTGAAAAGTCATGAAATCTTGAACTCCTAAACCAAAATGTAGAAGTTTGATTATAATTATTTTCTGAATCTTAGTCTTTTTGGCCTTTGTTGTTGAAACTAAGCATAATTGTTCTGGTTTTTGTTTTGTGACAGGAATAAGAGATACTGTGGCAGATGGGAAACCAGAACCAACCTTCATCTCAGTGCCAAATCTTTCTTAAAAGAGAGTTGGTTATCATTTAGTTATTAGCTCATCTGTTCCCTACAGTGAGAATATTATAATTTCAAAGACATAATATGTTCAAATCATTCTGTTTTGGACAGGCCGCTCTGTCATTGGGTTAGATGGGGGTCAGATGCCCATTCCAAATTTATGCAACTTAATTTTATAATAAGGTCATTTTATGTGGGTATGAATTTCTCTGTATCCTACTACTCCTTATTTGGAGGGGAGGGGGGAACTCTGCTCCTTTAAAAATCATCTCATCTAGTTGTAGCCTGTTAGCAGATATTTTTAATAGGATATCATTAAACATTTACTTGGGAAAAAAATAGCTTTCATAATTTTACTACGTAGAAAAACAGACAAAATTTCCACTTCATTTTGTAAAGATCATTTAGGGAAATTTCAGTCCTAACCCAAAACTCCTAACCCAAGAGATCCAGAAAATCCAAGACAAATGAAAAGATCAAACCTACAAATAATAGGAATAGAACACTGTGAAGAATCCCAGCTCAAATGGCCAAAAACCATCTTGAACAAAATCATGAAAGAAAATGTCCCTAATCTAAAGAAAGAAATGACCATAAATGTGCAAGAAGCCTACAGAACACCAAATAGATTGGGCAAGAAAAGAAAATCCTACCATAACATAATAATCAAAACATTAAATGCATTGAACAAAGAAAGAATATTAAAAGCTTGAAGGGAAAATGGCCAAGTAACACATAAAGGCAGACCTATGAGAATTACAACAAATTTCTCAACAGAGAATCTAAAAACCAGAAGATCCTGGATAGATGTTATCCATATCCTAAGAGAACACAAAGACCAACCTAAGATATTATACCCACCAAAAAACTCTCAATCACCATAAATGGAGAAACCAAATTTGTTATTCCACGACAAAACCAAATTTAACAATATAATTCTACTAATCCAGAACTACAGAGGATACTAGAAGGAAATATCCAACACAAAGAGGGTAATTATACCCAAGAAATCACAAGAAATTAAACATTTCACAATAAACCAAGAAGAAGAAAACCATACGAAGCCCAACAATAAAAGAGAACTTTATACCAATTTCGCTTATGATAACTCTTCCCAAGCAAGTGTAAGATCTGTAAGACAAGAACTTCAAATTCCTGAAAAAAAAAAAAAAAGAAATTGAAGAAGACATTAGAAGATGGAAAGATCTCCCATGCTCATGGATTGGTAGAATTAACACAGTGAAAATGGCCATCTTACCAATAGCAATCTACAGATTCAATGCAATCCCTATCAAAATTCCAAAATAGTTCTTCACAGACTTGAAAAGAGCAATTCTCAATTTCATAAGGAAAAACAAAAACCAAGGATAGCCACAAAAGTTATCAACAATAAAAGAACTTCCAAGGGAATAATCATCTGTGACTTAAAGCTGTACTATAAAGCAATAGTGACAAAAACCCAATAATATAAGTACAGAAACAGAAAAGTGAATCAATGGAAAAAAATTGAAGACCCAGAAGAAAACCCACACAACTATGAACACTTGATCTTTGACAAAGAAGCCAAAAATATATAGTGAATAAAACAAATCATCTTCAATAAATGGTGCTGGTCTAATTGGTGGTCTGTATGTTGGAGAACAAAAATAGGTCCATATTGATCATCTTGCACACAGGACCTCAACATAAAACCAAATACACTGAATCTAATAGAAGAGAAAGTTGGAAAGACCCTTGAACTCATTGGCACAGGGGGAAATTTCCTGAACAGAACACCAGTGGCTCAAGATCTAAGTTCAACAATTGTTAAATGGGACCTCATGAAACTGAAAGGCTTCTGTAATGCACAAGACAGTCAATAGGACAAATCAGCAGCCTACAGATTGGGAAAAAATGTTCACTAACCATACATACAACAGAGGGTTAATATCCAAAATATAAAATCCTCAAGAAGTTAACCTCCAAAAATCCAAATAACTCAATTAAATGGGATATAGAGCTAAACAGGTAATCTCCAGTGGTGGAGAAGCACTTAAAAAAATGTTCAAAGTCCCTAGTGACCATGGAAATGCAAATCAAAATGATCCTGAGATTCCACCTCACACCAATCAGAATGGCTAAGTTCAAAAATTCAAATGACAGCATATGCTGTTAATGATGAGTAGAAAGAGGAACATTTCCTCCATTGGTGGTGGGATTTCACCCTGGTACAACTCTGGAAATCAATCTGGCAGTTCCTCAGAATATTGGAAATATTTCTACCTGAAGACCCAGCTATACCACTCTTGGGCATGTACCCAAAAGACATCCCACCATACCACAAGGACAAGTGCTCCACCATATTCATAGCAGCTTTATTTGTAATGGCCAGATGCTGGGAACAACCCAGATGTCTATCAACTGAAAAATAGATACAGAGAATGCAGCTCTTTTACACATGGAACACCATTCAGCTACTGAAAACTAGGACAACAAGAATTTTTCAGGCAAATCAATGAAACTAGAAAATATTATCCTGAGCCAGGTATTTGAGAGCCAAAAGGACATGCATTATATGTACTCACTGATTAATGGATATTAGCAAAAAAGTACAGAATACCTAGGATATAACCCCATGACCATAAGAAATGTAGTAAGCAGAAAAACCCAAGTGAGGATGTTTCAGTTCCACGTAGAAGGGGGAAGGAAGTAATCAGAGGAGGCAAAGGAAGAATTAAGTGGGAGAGGTGAGAGGTAGGGGAAAAGGAGAACGAGATCATTTATGGAGGGCAAAAGACGGCCTGGAGAATTAATGGAGATAAACAGCATCAGTGGTAGAGGTGGGGGGGCCCTCTAGAAAGTACCAGAGACCTGGGAGGTGAGAGACTCTAAGGACTCAGTGAGGGTGACCTTAGTAAAAGCGCCCAACATTGGGGAGAGGGAACTCAAAGAGTCAGTCTCCAATAGCAAGACAGGGTCTTAGGGACAAGGTTACTAACCCACAGTCAAAATTTCTGACCTGGAACTATTCCTGCCTAAAAGAACTGCTGGGACAAAAATGAAGAGACTGAAGGAAAAGCAATCCAATGACCTGCCCAACTTGGGGCCCATCTCATGAAGGGGCACCAAGGCCTGACACCACACCTGATGCTATGATATGCTTACAGATGGGAGCCTGGCATGCCTGTCCTCTGATAGGCCCTACCAGCAGCTGACTGACACACACACAGATACTTACACCCAACCATTGGATTGAAGTCAGGGACCTCTGTGGTTGAATTAGGGGAAGGACTGAAGAAGCTGAAGAAGAGAGTTACCCCATAGGAAGACCATAGCAGTTTCAATCCATACCCCCAGGGAGCTCCCAGACACTTAGCCACAAACAAGAAGCATACACAGGCCAGTCTGAGGCCCCTGGCACAAATATAGCAGAGGTTTCCCTGCTCAGGACCCAGGGGGAGATTATGCGCTTAATCCTCAAGAGATTGAGGCCCCAGGAAAGTAGAGTCCTGCTCTATGGAGGGAATACCCTCTTGGAGGAAAGGAGAAGGAGGAATGGGATGAAGAACTATGAGAGCAGAGACTAGGAGGGGGCAGCAATGATTGGAATGTAAATAAATGAAACAATAATCATAAGTAATTTTCAACTCTGCAAAATATAAGGATGCAGGTATATGAGGATCTTTACGAACAAAAGCAGCTGCATTATGAGCCACCATGTCAGAAAGATACTAAGGAAGGATATAAAGAGATTTGGAGAGTAGAGACTAAAGGAGATCCCACTCAGCTGAAGTTTTTGCATCAAAGGCAGATTCAAAGGAAGTTCAAGGTCAGTCTGGGGAAGAGAGAATTTAGGTCCAGTCTCAGGCTAGGCATGGTAGAAATGGTAACTTCAGGGTGGAGTTCTACCAAGCAAGGTTATCATCTCTGCATTCTTTTGCAATATTAAAAATAAAAAAAGTGTGGTTGTTGTCTTTCTTTCTTTCTCTCTTTCTTTCTTTATTACTGAATATTTTATGCATTTACATTTCAGATGTTATCTATTTTCCCAGTTTCCCCTCTGGAAACCCCCATTCCCATCCCCCTCCCCCTGCTTCTATGAAGATGCTCCCCCTCCCAAACACTCACTCCTACCTCAAAACCCTGACATTCCTCTACACTGGAGCATCAAGCCTTCACAGGACCAAGGGCTTCTCCTCCTACTGATGCCCAACAATGTCATCCTCTGATGCACATGCAGCTGGAGCCATCAGTCCCTCCATGTGTACTCTTTGGTTGGTGGTTTAATCCTGGGAACTCTGGAAGTGTCCGGTTGATATTGTTGTTCTTCCCATGAGGTTGCAAACCCCTTCAGCTCCTTCAGTCTCTTCTCTAACTTTTCCATTGGGGACCCCATAAGTCCAATTGTTGGCTGCAAGCATTCACCTCTCTATTTGTCAGGCTCTGACAAAGCCTCTCAGAAGACAGCTATAACAGGCTCCTGTCAGCAAGCACTTCTTGGCATCCACAATAGTGTCTGGGTTTGGTGTCTGTATATGGGATGGATCCCCAGGTGGGGCAGTCTCTGGATGGCCTTTCCTTCAGTCTCTGCTCCACACTCTGTCCCCTTATTTCTATTAACCAGGAGCCCTTCTGGGTTAAGAATTTGGATGAATGGGTGGCCCCATCCCTCAACCAGGGGCCTTGCCTAACCTCTGGATATGGTCTCTTCAGGTTCTCCCTCCCAGTTGTTGGGCATTTCATCTAATCTCATTCCTGTGGGGTCCTGGGAGCCTCTTGCTTTCCTGACATCTGGGATTTGCTGGTGGCTACCCCCTAGTTCCCCATTCCCCAATGCGACACACTTCTGTTCAAATTGCTGATCTTCTGTTTATCACCCCCATCTCCTCTCATACCTGAACCTGCCTCCTTTTCCTCCTCTCCCTCCTCTCTTCTGTTCAAGTCCCTCCTACTCTCTACCTCCCATGAGTACTTTGTTTCCCCTTCTAAAAAGGACTAAAGCATCCACATTTTGTTCTTCTTTCTTGAACTTCATATGTCTGTGAATTGTATCTTGGGTATTTGTGCTTTTGGGCTAATATCCACTTATCAGTGAGTACATACCATGTGTGTTCTTTTATGACTATGTTACCCCACTCAGGATGATATTTTCTAGTTCCATCCATTTGCCTAAGAATTTCATGACGTCATTGTTTTTAATAGCTGAGAAGTACTTCATTGTGTAAATTTACCATATTTTCTGTATTCATTCCTCTGTTGAGGGACATCTGGTTTTTTTCCAGCTTCTGGCTATGATAAGTAAGGCTGCTATGAATATGGTGGAGCATGTGTCCTTGTTATATGTTGGAGCATCATTTGGATATATGCCTAGGAGTGGTATAGCTGGATCCTTAGGTAGTACAATGTGCAATTCTCTGAAAAACTGCCAGACTGATTTCAAGAGTGGTTGTACCAGCTTGTAATCTCACCAACAATGGAGGAGTGTTCTTCTTTCTCCACATCCTCACCAGCATCTGCTGTCACCTGAGTTTTTTATCTTAGCCATTCTGACCGGTGTGAGGTGGAACCTTATGGTTGTTTTAATTTGCATTTCCTTGATGACTTAGGATGTTGAAAATTTCTCTAAGTGCTTCTTGGCCATTCTATATGCCTTAGTTGAAAATTCTCTGTTTAGCTCTATACCCCATTTTTAAATAGGGATTGACTCTCTGAATTCTAACTTCTTGAATTCATTGTATATGTTAGATATTAACCCTCTATCAGATATATGATTGGTAAAGATCTTTTCCAAATTTGTTGGCTGCTATTTTGTCCTATTGACAATGTCCTTTGCCTTACAGAAGCTTTGCAATTTTATGAGGTCCCATTTGTCAATTCTTGATCTTAGAGCATAAGCCATTGGTGTTCTATTCAGGAACTTTTCCCCTGTGCCCATTTGTTTGAGACTTTTCCCCACTTTCTCTTCTACTGGTTTCAGTGAATCTGGTTTTATGTGGAAGTCTTTTATCCACTTGGACTAGAGCTTTGTACAAGGATATAAGAATGGTATGATTTGCATTCCTCTACATGCTGACTGCCCGTTGAACCAGCACTATTTGTTGAAAATGCTGTCTTTTTCCACTGGATGGTTTTTTGCTCCTTTGGCAAAGATCAAGTGACCATAGGTATTGTGTTCATTTCTTGATCTTCAATTCTATTCCATTGATCTACCTTCCTGCTACTGTACTGATACCATGCAGCTTTTTTCACTATTGCTCTGCAATACACCTTAAGGTCAGGCATGGTGATTCCCGCAGAAGTTCTTTCATTATTGAGAATATGTTTCACTATCCTCGGTTTTGGTTATTCCAAATGAACTTACCAATTGCTCTTTCTAATTCTATGAAGAATAGAGTGGGAATTTTGATGGAGATTGCATTGAATCTGTAGATTGCTTTCAGCAAGATAGTCATTTTTGCTATATTAATCCTGCCAATCAATGAGCATGGGAGATTTTTCCATCTTCTTAGATGTTCTTGATTTCTTTCTTCAGGGACTTGAATTTCTTGTCATAAAGATCTTACACTTGCTTGGTTAGTGTCTCACCAAGTATTTTATATTATTTATGACTATTGAGAAAGGTGTCTTTCCCCTAATTTCTTTCTCAGACTATTTATCCTTTGAGTAGAGGAAGACAATTGATTCGTTTGACTTAATTTTATATCCAGACACTTTGCTCAAGTTGTTTATCAGGTGTTGGAGTTCTCTGGTGGAATTTTTGGGGTCAATTACATATTCTAACGTATCATCTGCAAACACTGATATTTTGACTTCTTCCTTTCTGATTTGTATCCCTTTGACCTCCTTTAGTTTTCTAATTGCCCTGGCTAGGACTTCAAGTACTATATTGAATAGGTAGGAAGAGAGTGGGCAGCCTTGACTAGTCCCTGATTTTAGTGTGATTGCTTCAAGTTTCTCTCCATTTAGTTTGATGTTGGCAACTGGTTTACTGTATCTTTATTTTACTATGCTTAGGTATGGGCCTTGAATTTCTGATCTTCCCAAGACTTTTACCATGAAGGGGTGTTGAGTTTTGTCAAATGGTTTCTCAGCATTTAATGAGATGATCATGTGGTTTTCTTTCATTGAGATAGTTTATATAGTGGATTATGTTGATGGATTTCTGTATATTGAACCATACATGCATCCCTGGGGTGAAGACTGCTTGATCATGGTGAATGATTGTTTTGATTTGTTCTTGGATTCAGTTTGTGAGAATTTTATTAAGTATTTTTGAATCGATATTCATAAGGGAATATGCTTTTAGCATATTCCAAAAGTTTGGGTGTGTTGTGCCTTCATTTTCATTAAATTCTAAAAAGTCTTGAATTTCTTTCATTATTTCTTCCCTGACCAAGATATCATTAAGTAGAACATTGTTCAGCTTACATATATATGTGAGCTTTCAGTTGTTTTTGTTTTTATTGAAGATCAGCCTTAGTCTGTGGTGATCTGATAGGATACATGGGATTATTTCAATCTTCTTATATCTGTTGAGTCCTGTTTTGTGAACAATTATATGGTAAATTTTGGAGAGGATACCATGAAGTGCTAAGAAGAAGGTATATTCTTTTGTTTTAGGATAAAATGCTCTATAGATATCTGTTAAATCCATATGTTTCATAAGTTCTGTAACATTCACTGTATCTTTGTTTAGTTTCAGTTTCAATGATCTGTCCATTAATGAGAGTTGGGTGTCCCACTATTATTGTGTGAGGTGCAATGTATGCTTTGAGCTTTAGTAATGTTTCCTTTATGAACGTGGGTACCCTTGCCTTTGGAGCATAGATGTTCAGTATTGAGAGTTCATCTGGTAGATTTTTCTTTTGATGAGTATGAAGTGTCCTTCCTTATCATTTTTTTGATAACTTTTAGTTGAAAGTAGATTTTATTTTGTTATTAGAATGGCTACTCTAACTTGTTTCTTGGGACCATTTGCTTGGAAAAAAATTTTTCCAGCCTTTTTACTCTGAGGTAGTGTCTGTCTTTGTTACTAAGGTGTGTTTCCTGTATGCAGCAAAATACTAAGTCCTGTTTACATATCCAGTGTCTTAGTCTTTGTCTTTTAATGCTGAATTGAGTCCACTGATATTAAGAGATATTAAGGAATAGAGATTGTTGCTTCCTGATAAGATTAATTTCATGTTTTTTCTAGGGTATAGTTTCCCTCCTTGTGTTGGAGTTTTCCATCTATTATCCTTTGTAGGGATGCATTTGTGGAAAGATATTGTGTAAGTTTGGTTTTGTCATGGAATATCCTAGTTTGTCCATCTATGGTCATTGAGAGTTTTGCTGAGTATAGCAGCCTGGACTGGCATTTGTGTTCTCTTAGAGTCTGTATGAGATCTGTCCAGGATCTTCTAACTTTCATATTCTCTGTTGAGAAGTCTTGTGTAATTCTGATAGGTCTGCCTTTATATGTTACTTGACCCTTTCCCCTTACTGCTCTTAATATTCTTTCTTTGATTTTTGCATTTGTTGTTTTGACTATTATGAGGAGGGAAGAATTTTCGTTCTGGTCCAATCTATTTTGAGTTTTATAGGCTTCTTGTATGTTCATGGGCAACTCTTTCTTTAGGTTAGGGAAGTTTTCCTCTATAATTATTTTTTGAAGATATTTACTGACCCTGTAAGTTGGGAATCTTCGCTCTCTTCTATACCTATTATTCTTAGCTTTGATCATCTCAATGTGTTCTGGGTTTCCTGGATATTTGGGGTTAGGAGCTTTTTGCACTTTGCATCTTTTGTTGACTGTGTCACCAAAAGTACTCATGCCAAATTTCTTGATTCTAGTACCAAATATGGGTAAAGAAGAAAACTGTGTCAGAAACCTTAGAGAACTCACAAATGGGTCATTGTTAATGATCATATCTTAGACATGCAAAAACTGATTTTTTTTTATTTAAACACGCTCTGTGATGTGGCAGGGGCAATATTTATGAAACAGAGCAAGTCTACATTAAAAGATTATTTAGTACAATGGATAAATTTTTCTTTGTTAAATTTTTTTCTGGTGTAGAATTTTAAAAAAGAGCTAATGCCAATACTCTTCAATTTACTCAGCAAAATAGAAACAGAAGCAACACTGCCAAACTCATTTTATGATGCCATAGTCACTTCGATACCCAAACAACTAAAACATCTCAACAAAGAAAGAGAATTATAGACCAATTTCCACTATCAGCATGGATGCAAAAGTACTCAACAAAATACTCACAAACCAAATCAAGAAGACATCAAAAAGATCATCCACTATGATCAAGCAGGCTTAATCCCACAGATGCAAGGGTGTTTCAATGTACAAATATATATATGAAATTTAACACCTGTTAATGAGAAAAGTCTTGGAGGGAATAAGGATGCAAGGAACATATCTAACATATTAAAGGCAATTTTAGCAAACCTATAGCCAACATCAAATTGAAGACAATAGTCTCTCTATATTTATTTAATATAGTACTTGAAGTTCTATCTATAGCAGGATGCAACTGAAGAATATCATGGGGGAAGAAATCTAAAGCTGAAAGGAAGAAGTCAAAAGTACCTCTATTTTCAGATGATATGATAGTATACATGAGTGACCATAAAAATTCTACCAGAGAATTCCTAACAGCTGATAAACACCTTCAGCAAAGTTTCTGGATATAAAATTATATATATATATATATATATTCAGTAACTCTTTTATATAACAAATAACAAATGGACTGAGAAAGAAAGAAATAGGGGGACTGGGAACGAAAACACATCATAATAACCACAAATAATATAAAATATTTTGGGATTACTCTAACCAAGCAAATGTAAGATTTGTGTGACAAAAACTTAAAAGTCTTTGAAGAAATAATTGAAGATGATATCAGAAGATGAAAAGATCTCCCATAATTATGAATCAGTAGGATTACCATAGTGAAAATGACAATCTACCTGTGTTAGTTAGGGTTTTCTTCTGTAATCCAACTCACCCAACAATGGACAGCTGTGGATGGGAAGTCCAAGAATCTAGTAGTTACTCAGTCCCAGGAAGCTAGTTGTTTAAGCTGGTCTTTTATAGAAATAGGCTGGCAAGTAAGTGCAAGCAGACAAAAAAGAGTGAATCTTGGTTTTTTCAATATCCTTATGTAGGCCTTCAGCAGAACGTGTGACTCAAATTAAAGGTGTGTACCACCGTGCCTGGATGTGGGACTTGCTTTGTCTCAGGCTGACCTTGAACCCAGAGATTTTCTTGTCACCTGGGATTAAAGGCATGTACTACCTTGCTCAGGCATAACCTTTTCATAGGCACTGTGCCTCAAGATCTCCTTGCCAAGTTACAGGTCAGAAACTTGTGTCTTAAAGCCTCAAGATCTAGATCACAAGTGTGCCCTCCAATTCTGGATTATACTTCATCGCAGATATAGTCAAGTTGACAACCAGGAATAGCTAAAACAAATTACAGAGTTTGGTTAGCAAACCCTAACCAAATTCTAACACAGTTCTTTACAGAATATGAAAAGACAATGCTCAAGTTCATATGGAAAAATAAAAAGCCTAGGATAGGGAAAAACAATTGTGAAAGATAAAAGAACTGCTGAAAGTATCACCATCTCTAGACATAAATTCACATTCCTATAGACAGTTTTTTTGTTTTGTTTTGTTTTTTTAAGTGAAGAATCCAGAAATACACAATGGAAAAAAGAAAGCATCTTCAACAAATGCCATTGGTCTCTGGATGTCTGCATGTTGACAAATATAAATAGATCCATATTTATTACTCTGCAAAAAACTCAAGTCCACATGACTCAATGACCTCAACATAAAATCAGATACAATAAATCTAATAGAAGAGAAAGTGTGAAGTAACTTTGGACCAATTGACACAGACAACTACCTGAACAGAAAACCAATAAATAGTACAAACACTAAGATCAACAGTTAATAAATGGGACTTTGTATACCTAAAAAGTTTTTCTAAGGCAAAGGACAATATCAATAGAACAAAATGGCAGCCTACAGAGTGGGAAAATATTTTCACCAACTCCATATCTGAAAGAGTATATATAAATATATATGTATATATTTATACATATATAATATATACATATATATTATGTGTATATGCATGTATGTATGTAATATATTTCAAGAAACTAGATATCAAAAAAACCCAAATAATCCAATTTAGAAATAGGATACAGATCCAAACAGAAAATTCTCAGTATGGGAGTCTCATATGGCTGAGAACCACTTAAAGAAACATTCAGCATTCTTAGCTATTAGGGAAATACAAACCCAAAGGAGCCTTAGATTTCATCTTCCACCCTTCAGAATGGCTAAGATCAAAAACATGAGTGACAGCACATTACTGGTGTGACTGAAAACTTGTACAGCCTATATGAACATCAATATGGTAGCTCCTCAGAAATATGGGAATCAATCTACATTCAAGAACCAACTATATCACCTTGGTCTTATACCCAAAAGGACAGTTGCACAACTATATTAATTGTGGCTCTATTCATAATATGTATCTAAACTGAAGAATGGATAAAAAAAAAAATGTGGCACATTTACATAGTGAAGTATTACTTAGCTGTTAAAACCAAATGATGTCTTGCATTTGCTGGCAAATGCATGGAGCTAAAACAAAATTATCCTGCATAAAGTAACCCAAACCCAGAAAGATAAATGGCTTATATGTGGATATTAGCTGTAAAGTAAAATGTAACCATAGACTCAGAAAGGCTAAGGAACAAAGAGGGACAAGGAGGGAGGCATGATTCTCCCTAAGATGCAGAAAGAGAGTAGATTTTTGCAGGTGGACTGGGGACGGGTGGGGATAGGAATAGAAGGATTTAACTGTAGCAAGAAGGATGAAGGGAGGGGTATGGGAAAAAAAGAATGGAATTTTGAGGGCATTTGGGGGAAAAATATGGAAACCTAGTACAGTTAAAATCCCTTGGAATCTACAAGGGTGACCCTAACAAGAACTTATAGTAATGAGGATATAGAGTCTGAAATGTCCATCTTCTCTAACCAGACAAGGTTTCCAGTAGGGAGATTAGGACACCAACTCAACCCCAAAACCTTTGACCTATAATCTGTCCTGCATGCAAGATGTGCTCAGGCTATGGTGGCACAGAATTTGTGAGAGTGACCAACATATGATTGGTCTAATTTTAGGCCCATAACCCTAGAATGTAGCCTATATGGACAGAAACCAGAGGCTGAATAGCTCAGAGATCTAGAACAGAACCAAACAAGACTGGCAATAAATAAATAAATAAGTAAATAAAAATCAATGAAGTGTTTCTTAATTATGTTCTGCTATATACATCCAGTTATCATCACAGAGGCTGCCTCAAGCAGCTGGTGAAAGTGACTATAGAAAACCACAAAGAAACATTAATCAGAAATAGAGCCCAGATTGGAGGTCTCCACTCATTCTTCCCCTTGGAGCTAGGAGAATCCCTCAGAAGTGGAGGCTGTAAACTTTGGGAGTCAGAGGGTTCAAGGACACTGAGAGCAAGGTCCACTGAATCAACTAAGAATAGTTCATGGGAACTCACAGAAACCCAGTAGAACCTCAGATCCCATATTTGTCTGCACTATGCCTTCTGAATATATGTTATGACTGTTGGTTTGATGTTTGGGGGATGACTTATGACCACAGGAGTGGCATATCCCTGACTCTTTTGCCTGTTTGGGGGACTGTTTTCCTCCTACTGGATTGCTTTGCCCAGCCTTGATGTGAGGATTTGTGCTAGGTTTTATTGTATCTTGTGACATGTTCGGTTGATCACCCTGGTAGGCCTGCTCTTTTCTGGGGAGAGATACTGTGGGAAGTAGATCTTGGAGAGTGGATCTTCAGGAGAGGCGTGGTAAAGGGAACTTAAAGGAGTAGAGAGAGGGAAGCTGTGGTGTATATGATGAGAAAAGAATAAATTAAAATTTTTTTAAAATATCCTGATGTAATAATTTAATTTAAAAATTATTTTGAAATATCTTATTTGAAACATACCTCATTTTGAAAAAATCTAAGCCAAAGTAATAAATTAGCAGGTGAAAAGACATAATGTGTGTGGATATGTTTATATATTCAAAAAAATCATATTAGTTCTCTCTCTTCCCCCTCTTTTGTTTTCTCTCTTTTTCTCTGTCTCTGCCTCTTTGTCTCTCTCTGTCTCTGTCTCTCTGTCTCTCTGTCTCTCTGTCTCTCTCTCTGTCTCTCTCTGTCTCTCTCTCTCTCATACACACACACACACACAGGCACACAAACCCCTTTTTCTCCAAGAGATATAAAATATAAAATGCCATTTGTATTTAATATATTCACAAAATTCAGTTTTAAAATTGACTTAAAATTATTAACCACTAAGAATGCTGTATTTTTCCCACAGAGAAAATCACCATTTTATGAACTGCTGAATGCTAAAAAATAAGAAATTCAGTACCTGGAAGATTGAGACAATCTTGAAACTATTCTGGGCTGTGTAGTTCCATCAGCTGGAAGGAAGGAAGGAAGGAAGGAAGGAAGGAAGGAAGGAAGGAAGGATGGATGGAAGGAGAGGATTAAGGGAAAGCAGAAAGCTGCTACTACACTTGTATATCCCACTGGTTTTTGTGAACTGTTTTCAGAGCTGTTTTATCTAGTTTTCACAAAACCACATGACTTTGATGAGGTCAATATTAATAATCCCATTTTGTGTATCAAATCCCAGAGATGCAATCATGTTTGCAAAATTGGCTACCCAGTTATTCGGTGTAAGCCAGAAGCAAAACTTTCAGTCATGTATAATCTCTACGAAAAATGAATGTGAGTTTAACTTATAATGAATCTGTAACATCCACATGGATCATCTTCACTGTCACAGGTGCAGGAATGTTTTTGAGTAGCCATGACTCTATCATGTTTAGGAGAATAAATCTCCACCATGATGACATCTGTAATGGTCTATGAGTGTTGGGACATCACCAATTTTAACTGTGCTCCTCACAAGGAGACACGACAGCTGCAGGTCTTCAAACCAGTTTTGAAACATCAATCATTTGATTAATAGATAATAATAATAAATAGATCTCTGCTCACAAACTATCAAAGGAGTTTTAATGTTTACTTTTTATTGCATGATTTTCACATTTTTCTGTTTATTTTGTGTCTGTGTATACAATGCATGTCACATGTATGGAGATCAGAGGACAATGTGTGAGACCTGGGGATCAAACTTCTCATCAGGAATGGCAGTGTACATCTTTAACCACAGAGCCAACACTCTAGCCCCAAGAGAGCCTTCTATGGTCAGGATTTTAAACCTGAGCTGTGGTGTTAAGTAGCGAATCCTAACCAAAAAGCATATAAATTTACATTTTAAAGAAAAACATATAAAATATCAATACATTTAGATAGATGATTGAACAATATGTTTAGAAAAATTAAATTCAAATTATTGAAAATTTATTTAACAACTCATTTAGGCAACATATACATGAACTGTTTTTTGTTTCACAATAAAGGAGTATTATGATTTACTTAAAAATTTCCTGGCCTTTTAAAATCAACTTCTATCATTTTTATTGTTCAGAAAGAGAAGTTTTCAGAAGCTCATCAGTATCCATACGTCATAAATTCCCAATATTCAGACAATGGAGCCCAATCTCTTTGGAAGAATCAAAAGTTAGAGCAGTCATATTTTATATAACTTCATGTTAAAATGAATAATTCTGTTTTATTTCCTAAGGCCATCAAGAAAATGATAGTGTACACATGGGAAAATGGAACTTGAATATATAATTACTTGCTAAATTGATCTAAAATCTTCATATTGATCTACTGGGTACCATAATATTCATTTCTGAAAAACAATATAAAATTTGTTATGAAAATCATCTAAAATATATTTACAAATTAGATGGTAATATCTCTTTAGGAAGTTCTGAATCCCTCTTATGAATTTACACAATGGGCTGAATAATTTTTAAATTGTATGTTGAAGAAACAATTTTCTCCTTCTCTCCCAAACTAAACATAAAAATGATGAAGGAGAAGAAATTAAGAATATACTGTTTTCATTCTTAATTTGTCATTGCATTGGCTCACTGTACAGTTACATTATTCTCCATGTCAGAAGGATGTTTCTAAATTTCATCATATATATTAAACAGCGAAATCAGAGTAGCACCCCTATTAATTTATAACTTTGCTTATCTATGTTTAAACGCCGTTATGAAGTCATTATAGAAAAGAAAAAAGCTCATCTAGGATAGCAAACATAAACAAGTCTGCTTTGATGTGATACTCGGAATATTAAAAGACCCCTTTTATAAGGGCACTGAAGGGCTCTGAAAAGCCTTTTGTTTTCTAATGATACGCGCTAATATTCAGTAATTGAGCAAAAGGAACACAGGACATGTGTAAACTCTCTGGGTTTGAGTTTTAAAAGAACATACAAATCAGATTCTATATCCCAGTTTCTTCATTGGTGAGCTACTAATTAGCACTATGCACCACACAGCATTTTCTACACATTTCAGCATAAATTGTTTTGAATAGCTGTAAACTTTAAAATGCAGGCAATACAAACCAGGGAATATGTCTCTTCAATGCACTGGCAGGCATCTTTGCAGGGTGAGGTGGATGGGAAGGCAAAGAGACCATACAAGGTGAAATAGGAAAGTTCTAGCCAATGTATGCTCCTGGTAGGAAACGTGTACTCAGCTTTAAACCCATTAGCTCAGCATGTATTTTTGAAAGTTTACAATAGGAAATTTTACAAATTAAAAAAAAATAATTTAAGTAGTTTAATTTTGATTTCGTGATATAGAAAGCTATCTTGTAGGTTGATGGAAGTATCTTATTACATAATTGAGTCTAGAAAACTTTTTTTATTTTTTTGAGTCTCGTGTTAGGGCTATTGCCTTTTTATGGCTGATTAGCTTTGGTATTTTACCTCGTTGCAAAATTAAACTCCATATAACCTGCTCAACCTGCTGTTTTGACCAGGAACAAGGCAATCAATAATTTGATGATTACTCATTAAAACATTTCCTCTTTAGCTTTTTTTTAACATTCAGTTCATCTTAGCCTCAGAAAATCCTGATCTCAAATCCTGGGTAGCTTATGTATACCTAGTTATTTTCCTTTTCCTTTGACAAGCTATAGTATTGGTGAAATGCTTTATACCAGGAATTCAAAGTTTACTGACTAATGTGAGTTTTCATATTTATAAACCAATAATAATTTATAGAAAATGTGAATTCTTTTTAGTGCAAAAATTACTGCTTATTATACTGAATATTATAGTCACAATGATTAAAGATATGCTTCCTCTGCTGTATTATTCATATGTTTGCTCTCTTGTCTCTATGCTGTATGAGAGCCTTGCTATAAATATTTTGGAGGAAATGAATGGATCATTGCAGAATTCATTTCTTTTTAAAGGATGGTAATAATTTTTGGTACAGTTTCAGAATGGTTCCATGAATGTAATTGATTTAAGAGAGTGGGAGGGAAAGGGAGAGGAAGAGGGAGAGGCAGAGAGAGTGAGAGAACAAACTCAAACTTATACCACCGAGGCAATGCATTCTCTTTTCATAGAGTAAGTGGTCTCGGTGTTTGGAATCTTAGAGATGGAGAATAAAAATATGAAGAGCAGGCAATGGAGATTTGAGTGACACTTCCCATAAAAGGACTTTCTGTTACTGAGCTAAGTTCCTTGTGTCTGTATACTCATCTAAGTGTTCTTCAAATTGATGAGCTTTTTTTTATTAAGAAGAGCTCTTCCTTGTCTCAACTCCACATTCTATTATGAAAAGCCACATTTTATGATTTTATGTGGTGAGATTATGAGTCAGTGGTAGAGTGCTTGAATAGAATGCATGAAGGCCTGGGTTTCACATCCAACATGTAAATGGAGAGAGGGGGAGTGGCAGGGGGAGAGAGGGGGAAAGGCAGAGGGAGAGGGAGAGGGAGAGGGGGAGGGGAGAAAGAAAGAAAAAAGGAAGGAAGGAAGGATATGGAAGGAAGGAAGAGGAAATCTATTCCTGTGTGTGTGTGTGTGTGTGTGTGTGTGTGTGTGTGTGTGTGTGTATGTGTATGCATCTGATGCAGTGGTTGTAATGCTATGTCATAGATGTCTAAAGACCAGAGGTCGATGTCATTTATATTCCTCAATAATTTTCCACATGTATTTATTTATTTAGTTAATTATTTATATATGTATTTTGGAGATAGGTTTTCTTTCTGAAAATGTAGCACACCAATTCCACAGGACCAGCTGTGGGGCAAGCCTCAGGGACTGCACCATCTCCACTTCCTCACCCTGTGATTCCAGGCCAACTCTACACCTAGCTTTCAACATGGAATCCAGGAATCCAGACTCAGGTTAAAATTCTTGTACTGACTTCTACTTTGTTGTTTCATGAAGTTTGCTAGTGGAATAGTGTGAATATTTTGAGGAAAAGTAGAGTTGGGGTAAGTACTTCACTGGTTCCATTTTTATTTATAGGTGAAATGACTGGCTTTGTATGTAGTTGTAGAATAAGGTTCAAGTGTATTATACATTTAGAATATTTTACTTACACTTTGGTAATTCTGTACTTGGATGGATACAATATATTTAGATCATAGCCACCCCAACTCTCCTCATCCAGCTCTTCCTGAACCATACTCCACACTCTTCCCAGTTTCACGTCTTTATAATGTACTGAGTCCAGTCAGCACTCCTTCTATGTTCGTGGGTACAGGGCATCATCAGCCAGAGCACAGGTATCCTATCATGATCCATACTTTGAAGAGAAGCATGTCTTCCTCCTTCAGAGGCTGTCGACTCCCAGTGCCTCTTAGAAAGACAAGAGGCTGCTCGAGTCCCCTGTCTCTGCCTCCTGTCATCAAAACGAAATCTTTTGGTGTGGAGGATGATTGCAGTTTTTTCACTAATGTATACCTGTGTCTTCTATGTGTGTCACAGAACTCACATTAGTGAATCACTTTGCCTTCTTTATGGAGATCCTTCCTATAAGAGCTAGGTAAATAGTGGATAAATATTGCCCTTTAGTCTAAGTTAAGCCAGAAGTCACTGTAGTAAATATTTATTACCTTAAAATATCAATAATTGAATTTTAAAAACCTTTCAGCCAATGCTTGCCTTATTTCCTACTGTTTATAGTGCATCTGTATAAATGTGCAAGAAGATAAAATTAAATTGCCCATGGTGCTTTGTAATAAAAAGTTGGATAAAGGTGCATCATTTACATGTATATTTTTATCTGATTATGTGTTTAAAAGACAACTTCTTGCTATAATAAAATAGCCAATCAATTGAATATGTTCTTGCTTTTAAAATATAGAGCAATGAAAAGGTTATTTAAAAGGTAGTGAGATTACATTCACAGTGACAACTGATAGATAGCTTTATTTTGTGTTCTCTCTCTCTCTCTCTCAGTGTATGTGTGTGTGTGCAGCTGTTTATATATTACTTACATGTCCCAAATAATTTTTCTCATGTCTTAAGGATAGTAGGATTTTTAAAAATATTATTTCTCAAATGCAAATTTAAAAAGGAGAAAAACAAACATTTTAATCAAATCTTCAAATAAATGTTAATGACAATGACTGCTGCATTACAATTTTTAGCTTTAAAGATGTAGTTTCTAGAATGGAGAAACGTTAGAAACACTTCATGATTCTACTATCTTAAGTTTTCCCTAAAGGGAAAGGGGATAACATTTGAAATGTAAATAAAGAAAACATCCAATAAGAAAAATGTTATCATAAAGCAAAAGAAAGAGAGAGAGAGAGAGAGAGAGAGAGAGAGAGAGAGAGAAGAGACCAGCATCACTGAGGTGAAATCTTCTGGGAAGTATTTTCTGAGAACACAAAGAAACTGTGTTCCTGAGATAGCAAAGAAAAAAAAGTTTCCACTCTCACTCATATAGAGAAATATAAGCTATGCAGTTTATTAGATGATGAAATTTTGCTGCTTTCAATGTATTCTAACATATCAATATCTCTTTAAATTATACAGTAGGCTTTATGAGCCTCTTATAAAAAGATAATAATAAATTTAACTTTGGCAATCATCACCCTTAAGCGTAATTCCAGTTTTTATACTGAGAAGAAACAAGAAAATCTTATATTCTATACTAATTGTCTTTTAATTGAATAAAAATCCATTGCTAATTTGAAGGAAAGTAGGTGAATACAAGAGCAAATCAATGAATGGAAATCTTTCAAAAGAAAAAAATTAAAGGATGCTGTTGGCAGAAACTTCCACGTTTTGGATCTGGAGAAATGGTTCAATGGTGGTGATCATATGCTACTCTTCGAGGTGACACAAAGTCAGTTGCCAGTTCCTGCATGGACAGCTCACAATGCTCTCTCTGGTCTTTATAGGCACTGCGTGTACATGTTGACCATAGCATATACGCAGGCAAAACAATCATAAAATGCATAAATAAATACAGCTTTTAAAAGTCCCCCAAACTCTGACAAGATCTCAGAACTGTTTGACTCCAAATTAGTTGTTTCTCTGCTGGGCATTTCTTCCTAGACATCTTTTGATAATGACCATAAGTGATTTCCAAAGATGTATGACCAGAGTTCAGGTTACACATTTCCCAATTACTAACTGTGAATGTTATTTAACCTTTATTTCTTGTCTGTTAAATTGTTTTAATTACAGTAGCTAATATACTATGATAATTTAATTAGCTGACAAGGGTAAAGATCTTAAAAGAGTGTTTGGCACATACTAAGCATGAAATCAATATAAACTATTAATAACTCAAATGCCTGTCCTGAGTCCATGAGGAAGGTTTTGAAATCTCTTATGGACAATGAGCCTCAGGGGACGCCAAGTAAGAGGATATTCTATAGAGGACATGGTCTGGATTTGTTCCAGCTCAAATCTAAACCTTCTGTCTTCTACCCTCTTCCAGTAGGTCTTTATGTTCATGTTAACATTCAGAGTTTTATGTCACTTATTTCATAATGTAGTAATAATTTAGAACATCTTAATTTTCCTTTCTATTATAAATGATATAATTTCATTGTGAATGTTAAAAACTCTACTGTTTTCTCTTATTTTTAAATAAATCAACCTAGTGCCTTGCTGTCAGCCTTCTAAAGCAAGAAAGAGAGCATTTGAAATATATCTTGAGCCTTTCTAGTGTTGGTCTGTGTTACTGAAGTAGGAATAATCGTATGCCAATTTGAGTGCTTTGTTGATTTTTTCAACTATTTTTTATTTAATCTTTATTTGAACTGATTTATCTTCTATTAGATTTTAATGAGATGTGAACTATTTTATTTTTCACTGTTATAAAATTAAATGGGATCTATCAACATTAATAATTAACTTTAATTACCTGTAACATATTCTACTTTATAAACAAAACTTATAAAGGATGGCAAAGCAATTTTCTAAGCATTGCACATGTTCCACGGGAGCAATGAGGAATACATTGAAAACATCATAGCCTTTCTAAAGTGTATTATACATGGACAATATATTAATGGTATTATATGCAAATCATAATCAATTTGTTTTTGGTCTAAATAAACTAATTTTTAAAATACCTAAACCCAACATAAGCTTGAATCTGAAACATTTTTAAAAAATTATTTATGTGTATGTGTGTGTGTACTTGTTTGTATGTATAGCATATCCCTATGGTTGCCTACTAAGTCAAGAGGAGTGTGACAGATTCCCCAAAACCAGACTTAGAGATGGTTGTAAATCACTGGAGTAGGTGCTGGGAACTGAACAGAGATCTCCAATCTCCAAAATACAAAGCTTTTGAAATACTTACATGAGGCTACAGTTGAAAAATTATATACCCAACTTTGTGAGATTGTTAAAGTTTAAATCAAATATATTAGAAATATGACAAAATATACCTTTGGGCTGAGTATGTAAGGTATATATGAAATTCAATTTGGCTAAGTCATTACATTATGCAGATTCAAGTATTTCAAAGTAGGTCTCAAACATTCCATTTTGAAGTGTTTCTTGTCACAATCTTTTATTTTATCAAGATGTTGTCCAGTATTTGTTATTAGTTTTTTATCTACATGCGTTCTGGCATTTCAGCATACATACACTGTGGTATCTTTCTCACATTTGCTTCTAATCTTCCCATCATCCTATCTTGCACTGGTAGTCCTAAATAGTCTTCTATCTGCTTTCATATCAAGTAATAGAGAGACAGATAATAGATTAAGCGAGGGACAGACAGACATGCAAGCAGAAAGACAGATGTCACATACGTGCATAGATATAGAGTTTAATCTAGGTTTCATAGAGGATAGAAATCAGGAGACATTTGTCATTTTCCTATTACTGCCTCTTGTTCCTTCCACCCTTCCCATTTGACCCTATTGGCCCTCTAATTCCATGAAAAGTCTATAAGACATATCCATCTATAAATGTGGTGTTTGAGAACAACCATGTGATATTTGTCTTTTGAATTTTCCTTATTTTGTTTCTTAGGATGACGTTTTTGTTTCCATCAATTTTTCTAAGAATAATGTTCTTTTTTTATTTTATGTTTCATTATTATGACTATAAAACTCCACTGTGTATATATCTAAAATTATATTTACACAGTCACTTGATGATGGAAATTTCAGTTTCATTTTCTGGTTATTATGAATACTGTTGCCATAAATATAGATGATTAAGTGTCTCACTGAGGTACTGATACAGACTCTTCTAGGCATATGCCTAGGATCATATCAGAGATATATGGTAGCTCTGCTTTAGTTATTCGAGAATCTGATTTCTTTTGAGAACTCACCCCTCCACATCCCCATCAGTAATGGAAAAATACCTTTCTTTCCCACTGCACCTGTGTGTTATATTACTAATGTTCTTGATGATAACCATTATCACTGGAATAAGACAGAATGAAGCTTTAGTTTACATTTGCTGATGCCTCAGGTTGTTAAACATCTCATGTATTTTCAATAAATAACCCTCAATCTATGTTGTATTATATATGAGATATCTAAAGCATAATGAATAAAGAGATATTCTGCAGGAGAAAGTGTAACTTCTGGTTTAAGTTGGTAGTCATTATTTTATCTGAATTATTCTTCTGCACTGTGCAATGCCTGGTGGGATTCACCTGGTTTTGACTCATGTTCTTCAGGCACTTGTGTGACTCTACAAAACATCAAGATATCAAAAACCACAAGGTTTGATGAACTGAATTCTGAGTCAACATTCTGAGAAATCAAACCTCTGCCAGTGACAAACAACCTAAAGATTACAAAATAGGCAAAACATTAGGTGGCAGTGTCTAAAAATGCCAGTCAACTGGTAAACCTGAGAGTTTACTCAATACATGTCAACTTATCTTTTTGTGTTTTTTATGGCTACAGCTGGAACCCAGTGTCTTTTGCAGTCTACTAGAGTGCCATCCCTATCACTCTCTTAACTCCCAGGGTTCTTCTATCTTATTCTATAAAATATATTGTATGGAAAATGCTATTTTTAGCCTTAATGAGTCTCTTTAAATTAGGTTGATACCCTCCTGTCCTAAAATACTGTTTAAGCCAATTGTAATTACTGCTTGAGCCAATGGTAAGTACTGTCTGAGCCAATGGTAATTACTTTTCCCCGTCCAAAGACAAAGAGACAGTGGTGAGAACATTGGAAGAAAAGTGTAATGCAGTGAAAGATCAGTTCGGAAGTTCTTTATTTGGCTCCTATCTCTAGGCTTAACTGAGAAGCTTGGCACATCATTTAAACTGTGTGGGACTCACTCTTAATGTATCAAACCATGACCTCTATTACATTGTTATTCTCCGACTGTGTTTGTAAAAGTACCAAACATTTAATAGGTTCTTTCAGAGGTATGATTTATTATTTTTCAGCAAGTCTGTATGAGTTTAAATGTACTAGTGATAGCCACTAAAATATAATGTATTTGTCTGAAAAAGGTTTTCTCATAATAAAATGGCTCTCGTTACTTACACATCTACATATTTTTACGAAAATGTAATGGAAATAATATTTACTACATAAAAAATGAAGTTTCGACAAGTCCAGAAATATTCTCGTCTCCTATCAGCAGCTACTGTAAATAATTTTATGGATATTCTTCCACGTTGCAAATCTTGCATTAATGCTTAATAAGACTGATTTTTATGAAACTGCATTTTATACATATATATGTATATACTTTTTTGAGAATTAAGGCATCTCTCTTTAGTAATGATTTATTCATTATGTCATGAAGTAAACCTACAGAGTGACTATGAGAGACCTCTGATACAGAAAAACTATCCATTTGTATGATTATATATGATGTGCCTTCTGGGCTATATAATTAGATCTTCTTTACCGTGTGATTAGAAACATGTTAATACCAAAGTTCTAGAAATTTCTCTGTAGTTTTGTCTAAAGAGATGTCTGAAGAGTTAATGTTTAATTATAATTAACTGTAGGCCAATATTCTGGATGAACATAGATGCAATATAATACTTGAAAGTTAAATCTAGGTATGCATAGAAAGATTATTTACCATGATCAGCTGGATTTTATCTCAGGGATGCATATAAGTGGACTGAAGCACAAAATTTACATCAATACAATAAATACAGAACAATCTTTGACAAAATTCAGACATAAGTAAGTCATTAATTGTGGGGTTGGAGAGATAGCCCTTTGATCAAAGGCAATGGCTGCTCTTCCATCAGACTTGACCTTGATTCCCAGCACCCACATAGTGATCCGTAGAATATGTACAGCCTGTTGGTGGAAGTCAAATCCCTCTTCCAGCCTCCACAGGTCAACTGAAATACATTCAGGCAAAATTCATTCATGTCAAATGAAACAAATTATAGAAAATGAATAAATAAATAGAAAATTATATGAATGGACTGAAATGCAAAATTCACATCAATACAATAAATGGAGAAAAATCTAACAAAAATTAAAAATTTTGTCATGACAAATTTACAACAAAAGTCAATATGTCTGCATAAAAAGGCACTATAGACTATAGAACTGGATGAAATAGATGTTAATATGATTAATGCTACATATGAGAAACACATAGCCAACATAATCCTAAATAGAAACATTTGACGAATCACAGTAAAATCAAAGAAGAGGTAGGGCTGTACTACCCCACTGTCTTAAAATATAGTGACTAAAGGACGTCCAAGCTAGAGCAATATGAAAAGGGAATTAAAGAGATACAAGTAAGAAAAGCAAAAGCAAACCTTTCTGCAGGTTACATATTATACATGAGATCACAAACATTTCACCAGGAAAACTTTTAAATATGATTTACAGTTTCAGCAAAGGAGCAGAATAAAAAATTCTACCAAGAAAAGTCAGTCACCTTTCTGTATACCAATAACGAGCATACTGTAGAAGAATCCTAGAAATTCTTCTATCATACTAGACTTTAAGAAAGTAAAAAGAGATCCAGGAATAAAAATGTCAAAGAAGTGAAAAAACCATGCAACGAGAACATTAAATCTCTGGAAAATGTGCTTGATCGAAACACTAAAAAAATAAAAAGACTTCCCATGATAATGAAGTGGTAGGATAATATTGTGAAAGTGGTCATCCCACTCAAAATGAGTAAAGATTCAATGCTACCTCATGACTTTCTTCATGCAAATAGAAAATGCATATGGAAGTATAAAAAACCCTAGAGAGCCAAAGTAACTTGAGAAAGATCTGTGGTGCCCTATCATCCTAGGACTGAGAAAGAAGAGAGCCGGAGACACCCATGTAAATGACGGAACAGTGAGAGATACCCCCTCCAAACAATGGACAAGTATCCATCTTCTTTTGAAACAAAACTTCCCTCAAAAGATTTCTTAAAGAATTTAAATATTCTTGTGATGTACTCATTGCAATGCTTCTTTCTGCTTTCTGCTCTGTGCCTTTCAATGTTGCTCATACTAAGATATGTTAATTCAGCTTTACAGTACAGTTTAATATCTAGGGGCTTAATGACACTGTCCATGTAGTTATTATGCGTTTCCTAGCTAATTTCAGAATTCCTTATTGGGATGAATTTTAAAATCTTCAGTCAAATTCAACTTCATATAAACCATCCTAGTAATATTTAGTTGTGGTGTATATGTTACTGAGAATAACTGTAACAGTATTAATTCACCATCTTAAAGAACCATGACTCCTGAGTTTCCACATCTCATCCATGTTTCTGTGCACACATGACGTCTACCTAGGGCTGTGAGAATCTACCTCAAAACACAACTTAGGTATTTAACAACTAAGATATTTGAATGTATTATAAATGTTATTATTTTTCTCTCTAGTGTTAACTTTGTAAAGATCAGAATAAGGAGTGTTCAATGGACAATATTATCCACTTTGCATGAAGATGCAGGTACCCTGAAGATGCCCAGCAGACACCTGAGCTAAGAATTCAAGGTGTGTGTAGTGATGTTCACTGATGGCTTAAATGAGGGAGGAGCAAAGTTCTGTCACCTTACTCACAAAATGCCTGAAGAGTCTCATTATTAAGGAATGTCAGTGTTTGCGTAAAAATTATTAACATTACCTAGTGAAATGTTAAAAACTACAGTCCCATTTCTTACATTTTCAGATTCTTACTAAAAATAGTTTTCAACTTAATAACATGCAATTTTGATAACATTTTCTCTATTTTCATATTATCATAATAGATAAGATAGTTTCCAATGACCTTAACTTATACAATTTGAAAAACAGCCCTCTCTGATAAAATTATGAATATAAATTGTAATTAGAAGTGGTTATTTTTAGAAAAAAAATATATGAGATGCCAATGAAGGGCTTAGCAGAATGAAAATATACCCACTTCAAATAGCTTCATCACCTTCAGAATAACTGTGCATTTATGGCTCCTTACAGGAAACATTCTAAGACCTAAATCGTCCAGTATTCTATAATCTTGGCATAATAATCATTAACTGCCTCATATAATTTACTTAATAGTAAGCTTGCCGTTTTTGTCAAACTAACAAGTTTCCAAAGTACATTCACAAACTCTGGGAAGAAAGAATTTCCTTTGCTCTCCCGCCTTTTCTGTATTCCAACAGTACTGGCTTATTTTACTTACATATATGAAAGTTTTTACATTTTTGATGTTGTCAGCAGTAACTTTGTAAGATAGACTAAACAATGTTCTTACACAGGAATAATATTACCTTACTTTGAAGTCAGCTGTGCTTTTCTTTAATGATGCTAATAGAACATAAAGATGCTATCTGGTGGTTTTATTTGTGGTCTTGAAATCTACCTTCGTTATTTGCTACTTCCAGGTAACATTGGTCACAGACTAAGGAGCAGTACACTAAATAGATACACATTGATATTCATGTCTCCTATACTGATACCACATACCCATTGTGTTAGCCCCTTACCATTACATAACCCAGACTTCCCAATATGGGTGGAAGTGTTCAGAATGGTGATATCTACAGAAAGGTGATGCTCTTGTAAGATGACAGGAAGTACAATGTGAATATAATATAAAGAAATCTCTCACTCATGCACTGGTAATGTTTCTGTCATTGGTACTTCTCAAGGTTTCAAAATAAAAAGCATGTTTGCCTCTTTGCGACTGTAATTTAATTTCAAAGTTTCTCCTTTTCCTTTCCTGTCTCTAAACCTTCCCATACATCCCATAATGCTCTCCTTCAAATTCTTGTCTCCTTTTATTCATTAGTTGTTCATGCATATATGTAGTTGTACAAATGTATATGCGATCCTAAATATAATCTGATTCTATATAATGTTATTTGTATGTGAATTTTCAGAGTAAACAGTTTAGTGCTAAACAATCAATTACCCTTCACTTCCTGGGGAAGACCACCTCTCCTGCTATTTTGACATGGTTATTGGTGTCATCCTTTCTCAGCACACATTTAGTTGTTCATGTTGGTGAGATTTTAAGGGTGTAGCTTCTGATGTCACTAGGAATGATGGTACAACCATTAACTTACTAAACCAGCATAATTCCTAGCATCCATCTATAAAAATTTGTCCTTATCCTTGTAGATATGTGAAGTTTTTCACCCCTTTTCAAGAATAAGTTTTAGTATGTATGAAGTTTTTAATTTTTAAAGTTCTGTTCATTTAACTGTTCATTTTTATGATTTTGGTAATTAAGGCTCATGCCTCACACTTGCTAGGAGAATTCTTTTTCATGCAGCTTCAATCCAGCCTTTGTTCAAAATCTTATAGAAAATCTCCAGTACATCTGAAGAAGCCACGCATTGTATGATCTTATATTCATGCAGTGTTGATCACCATGTGCAATTATGTATTTGAGTTTTTTTCTCTTCCAAGTCCAGTCTTTTTTTCTGAGATATGGTATGTACCAATGTCAAGCATTAGTACAATATAAAAATAAATATAGGTAATAACATTTCCAAAATGTCAGCAACAGAGAGGAAATAGCTTATCTGTACTGTTGAGAGATGAGTGGGGAATTTCACACATGGTTTGAATAAATGAGTAGATAATCTGTTGTATACAATTACAAAGGCAGTTTTTTTATGAACTGATTTGGACTTTTATCCAAACCTGTGCCTTACAACAAGCTAATACAAACATAAGAAATTTCATTCCTGTATGTAAGAATCATGTTTTCTTCAGATTTTGCTTGTGTTTCTCAGAATGCTAAAATTCAAAACAGAAATAGTAAATTTAGTAATGACAGAATGTTGAGGACAGCATTTTAGAAAGTATTATTGTTGATGAGTTTGAAGTCTGGTTAATTTGTAAGAGGTATCATTTTTTGAGGCAGGGACTCCTTCTGTAGCTCAGGATGACCAGAATATTGGGATCCTCCTACAATAGCCACCTACAAGTGGGAAGAATAAGTATCCACCATCTTGTCCAGAATTTTTTGAGTAAAATTTTTGAGTAAAATTACTGAGCTAATATTTTTAGTGAGTGTGTGTGTGTGTGTGTGTGAGTGTGTGTGTGTGTGTGTGTGTGTGTGTGTGTGTTTTACAAAGGATCTTAAGTAATGCCAGTTGGACTCAAACTCACTGTGTACCCAGGGATGACCTTGAACTCTTGTTTTCCCTTACCTCCTGTGCCTTGGCATTTCAAGGCTGTGATACAACAAAACATATACCTATTTTTATGGTCATTTTTATTTTTATGGTCGTAGTCCCTCCCCTCCCCTCCTCTCTCCTCCTTTCCTTTCTTTTCTTTAACTTTTCTTTCCTTTCACTCTTTCCCACTTCCTTTCTTTTCCTATTGCATTTATGTTTTGGTTTTGTTTTGTTTTGTTTTATAAAGCATAAAAAACAGAACATAGCCTCCAGGAGGCTACTAATTAGGAAGAGAGGGAGGGTTCTGCTTTAGGCCAGTGTTAGGTCAGTTGGGAAATCCACATGAATTGTTGATCATGTGTCCTAATTTCTTCAAATACCTATGAGATGTGGGCCAGAGCATGAGCACAGTGGGAGGAGGGCTGCCATGGCAATGACCCATGTGACCCAGATCTTCCTTTATGAAAGAAGGACAGGAAGTAACATACAGAGCACCTGAGAGTGCAGAGCAGGGGCTGGAAGATGAGGTTCTGACTACCCTTAAGAGTGACAGAAGCTCATTATCTATGTTATATGCAATTAATATTGTCTGCTTAGTGATGCTATCACTGTATTTTTAAAGTATCTGGGAAATCTAATAATAAAACACAGAATCATTTAAACAATGTAAAAACATCAAAATTTATAAACATGAAAATGAAGTTTGCTTATTTTTATGAAATTTTACTATAGAACTTTATGGTCATTTTTAAAATAATGTGTACCGATGGAAAAAATCTTGTCTATAATTCAAATACCTATTTTCCTTTCAAAGTACTTCCATAAAACTTTATAAAATTATAGGTACTTAGGAACTCATTTTAATTAAAGTAATCATTATATATGTTACCTACATTAAATGTCTGACAACTACTCTTCTATCTGAGTATATAAAAAAAAGTAAACTGCCAGAATAGCAGCTATAAGCTTTAATTCTTTTAGGCTTTTACTGGGAAAGCAATTTCCTTTTAGACCACTATGAAAATGATAAAGAAGTGTACATTCTATACAATCTGCTTTTAGCTTTCATTGGCTATGGCATATAAGACTCTTTCAGTACAACCAATATCTCATTTAAAATATTTCATGAATACCTTGATAATCTCATGCATGCATGCATACATACATACATACATGCATGCATGCATACATACATACATACTTGCATACAGTATATTTTGATATTATTTATCTTCGCATTGTTCCCTCTAAGTAGTCTGAGATCCACATTAACCACCCTTCTGAACACACACACACACACACACACCACTTTTTTTTAGTAACTGATCAATTCTCTTCTGTGCTGCCCATATAATCATGGGTGAAAAGGCATCCACTGCAGTGTGGTTAACCTACAAGTGGCCACATACTTATAGGAAACTTATTTTTCCCCCAAAGTCATCAGTTATAGGTAGCTTTTCAGCCAGGTGTAGGCTTGCAAGAACCAAACCTTCATGCTGGAATGTTGATTATATCCCTCTTCTGGTAATCTTGTGCAGGTAATCATGGTTGGTATGGTGTTCAAGAGTGTTACACTCCTCTTATGTTGAGAAGACACTGTTTTCACTGGTCTACCCTCAACATGTGCCTCTTAGTGCCTTTCTGTCCCTCTTTTATTCAGGGGATCCAGTGCCTTGTAGGGAGGGGTGAGATACAGATGTTCTGATTATGGCTGAGTATGTCATGGAAACTTGTTTTCTGCTCCTTAATCAGCTGTGAATTTCTGCAAGCACCACATATTCTCGCTGATGTGTGAACCTGAGATCTTTAGATTTGTGTGTTTAAGTATTATTTTTAATTAATGCTTACAGCTATTTATATATAAGTACAGAATAATAGCCAAAACAAAAGTGGTATGGTAATTATGGACTGGTAACATAGCAAGAACAGAGCATCTGGAAGAAGCTCCTACTTCAACCGAAAATCCAAGATCCTACATCACTGAAACAGGGACACACTGAGCAAAATAGATATACCTTAGAATCAGTGCAGTGGCGTGAAGTTACTTTCCTTTCTGAACATGGAGTTAAAGTTCTGACAGCCATTTTTTAAGACAATAAAAGAACAAAAGGAGATAAATGCCTTGTTTAAAATTTAAAAAAAAATTGTTTGAAAGGTAAAAATCTATTCACATAGAATTTATGTGTTCTTTCACTACTCCTTATTTCTACTATTAGAAAGACGGACTAGTGGATGTATCACATGATAACTTTGGATTCTTTTAAAAATGTCAGATGAATACCAGGATATAGATGTATTCTTTTAAGATCATGAAGAATTAATTTTGCTGTTGTTAAAGGGGGTGATGTTTACAGCTTATATCTTAGTCTTCCTTATTTCCTCATAGGTTTTTGACTCAAATGGAATCTTTTAGAGGATTCTATGTTATAATAGAAGCCTGAGCTTCTCCTGGGCTTATGGAGTTTCCTCCACATATGGGTATGCTGTCACCAAAACGTGTATCCTAAACTAAAATGACATTAGAAACTACTCAAATATTTTATATTATGATAACTAGATACTATTTTGGTAAATTAGCTCAATATTAACCTTTAAATTTTTAATTTCTTCTGAAGATACTCTGGGTAGAAATGTTTCATTATATCAAGTCCCACAACTATAAAACATTACTTTTAGAAGCCTCTATGGAAACATAATCTATTCTTCTAGCCTTCCAGGAAGAGCCACATTTTTGGATTCTGTCATAAAAGTTACAAACGTTTCAAAGAGTCATGGACAGCCTTCTTTCACACTTTCTGTTATTTAATGTGCACGATTTGAATATCAGCCAGTTTTTAACTGATTTCCCCCTAAGATTCCAAGGTATTCATGTACAACCCTACATCCCAGTTGAGGAAAAATACCACAGCAAGTTTAACTCACTAGAGATATGCCAAGCCTTTTGTGACTTAAAACCATCTCTTGGCTGGGTTGTACACTGTGGTTCGTACACATCATTTCAGGTTTCCTGCTTAGGTTGTACATGATAAAATAAGGTTGCTTTGCAGAATCTTCTCTGTGCCTGAACATTCTTTACCAGATCTTATTTTTGCCAGAAGGAAAAGAAATGAAGAAGCTATTTCTGAGGCCTCTGGCAGCAGAACAGCATTCTAAGTGTCTGTGCTGTGTATCAGGATTATGCCACATCCCCCCTTGGGGTAGTTTGTCAAGTACACTGAACCTTCTTTTCCTGTAGATAGAATTCAAAAGCCACTTTATGAATGTTGCAGAGACTTCTCTTCAAGGACTAATGTTGGAAAATGTTGAGGTCATTGCAGTCCTATGCACAGTATTACTAGATAAGTAACCCCAGATCGTTAACTGCATGGTAATGCTGTACTATGGACTTAGGTAGAGTTATCTCATTTAATCTTTTCACAGCCTATGGTTTGAGTGGTATTATTACTTTTTAAAACTCAGCAAGTAGACCTTTAAAGAAGTCTGAGGTCTTTCTATACATTTCAAGTTTAAAATAAATAGTCAAATAAAAAATGAAATGTAGACATCTGTCGGGTAAAATCTGACTGCAGATTAAGAGATTTCAGTTAATAACTGTGTTAGTCATTGGTAGATGGAGCCACAGGAGTGCATGATCTGTCATCAAAAACTTCCTTTGTATCTAGGAAAAACCTGCCAGGTAAGCAACATGGCAGTGTTTATTGTGGGTATAATATACTTGTCCAAGTTGGAAATAAATAAAGTTGGTTTTAACAAAGAAAACATCACTCATCTTGAATTCTTTCTCAAGTGATGTTCTTCAGAATGAGAAGAGTTTCATTTAAAACCATGAAAAAATTATTACAAAGTCCTGGAAGAGGAATCAGGGACATGTTCTTAAGTCAAGAGGAGAGGAGCGAAGAACATGTTATATAGACATAAAGTTACTGTTTATCTTATTTCTTCCTTTGTAGTATTAAATTTTCATTTAATGTGTATAAACATTTTGCCTATTTACTCCTGTGTGCCTGGTACCTACAGAGACCAGAAAAAGAGCACCAGATCTTCTGTAACTGAAGTTGCAGATAGTTCTGAGCTGCCCTGCGGGTGCTTAAAATGGTACCCAGGAATGCTGGAAGAACAGCCGTCATCAACTGTCAGGCCATCACTCCAGGAGCTTTTTGTCTGATTTCAAGCCACAGATGCTCATTCTTGACTTGTTGGGCCTCTCATACTCAGCTTCTACATCGGAAAATTCTACAGTGTGTAGTATTTTCTCTGTCCTAAATATCTGCCCTAAGTAAAATCTTTTTAACCTCAAGCCCACTCTTACATAATCTTGAAACTTTATTGCTTCTGTTTTTCTCTTTCAAAACTCATATGAACTTTCAATCATTTCAACTAATCTGACTGCTGTTATTTCTGCCATCTCCCCATCCTATGCATTGGATATAGAATAAATACAATAGTTAAAACAAGTTTTGAAAATTGATTTGTGAGTACATGTTCATATATGCAAAGTTCTTTTACAATCATGTGAAAAGAAACCAGCATAGAATATTGCTTTATATGGTTGCTGTTGGAGCTAGAGAGATGGCTCAGTGGTTAAGAACACTGGCTGCTCTTCCAAAGAATCTGGTTTCAATTCTCATTTACCTACTTGATGGCTCACAACCATCTGTAACTCCATTCCTAAGAAATATAATGACCTCTTCTGGCCTCCATGGGCACTGAATCTATGTGGTGCACAGACAAATCTACAGGAAAAAGCCACACACACATAAAAATAAATAATAACAGATGGGTGATGAAGAAGTCCACCCTTTGGACAGTAATTAATATCTTTATGAAATTAGTATTATTTTATTTTCTATAAGCTCGAGTATAACATAACTCTTTGACCTAAGCACAAATTTCTTTAAAAAGAATGTCCTCATCAACTGTGACCAAGAGCTAATAATGAAGACCATGAAGAAGTTTTGTTTAAATCTCGGTATATGCCAATGTTAAAATGTGTTTTCACCTGCCATGTACTCATTTTCTCCTTCCCCCTATGTTCTCACCCTAACACGCACAAAGTGTCTGGAAAGAGGTTTCCAGTCTCTTTCCTATTTTGAATTCTCGGTGTGTAGAATTTTGCAAGGTTGTAAAGATGCATGAATGAAGAAAAATGAACTCCGTTAGACTTCTTTGCCTTTGACTGAGTTATTTATTTTTCTCCATCTACATGTCAGACAAGAGAGAAGGGCACACTTGTCTTTCATTCCCTGCTTATTTTTAGATACCTTTGCCAAGGTCTGAAAATGCAGTTACCTTCTGTTTTAAAATTATAATCTAGTAATCAAGACTCCGTAGGGTTGGGGTGAAATTCTGGGATTTGATTTATTTCTGGAAGCAGTGCCATTTGGGTAAGTTCTCCATTTCTGAACTCTCATTTCATCCCAGCCCTTGATTAAAGTGGGTCACGATTTCATCATTGGTTATCCCATTGTAAACACACAACTTTAATATCAGAAGGCTTCTGTGCAGATGGTCCCCTGATAATTCCTAATTCATATATTGTTTGCCTTCATTTCATTTGGAATGTCAGTTTTTAAACCTTTAAGTACCGTGTGCAGATGAGAGTTTTATACACGTTCTTTATTCATTATTAGGACCAGATCACACGTGTAGTTCATACCTGTGCACTTATCATTACCCCCACTCTCCTGCAAAAATACTTTGTTCAGAAATTGATCTTCAAGTCATTTATTCTTGTCTTCTCTACCATGGAAACGACACCAGTAATGTCAGTGCTTAATTGAAATCATGGATCATGTCTTAGTTTGGAAATGTCTGTATGGCTTTTCTCTAAAATCAAGCTTTCAATGGCTTTAGACCAGTGGAGGTCATTACATAAGTTAATGCTATGACTCTCTTCACTAACATATGCATATGGAATACCATTGCAGCATGATTAAATTGCTCTCCTCTGCATCACTTTTTATAACAACAAATCCTGAAATGCTTTAAAGGAAATAAAAACAAAAAAGGAAGAAGAGACGTGAATCCCATCAATGGGTTTGGTAATTGTATGCAGTACAATTAGTATCCAGTAGTGAGTTAGGGACATGTTCTAAGCATTGACCTAATAACTCACAATCTAAAAACTATGTTTGACCTTATCTTCTACTTATGCCTTTAAAAATATTTATTCTCTTTGTTTCTAAAGTGGGGTTCCAGTGTTTTTTGTTTTGCCTTTGGCACTATGACACACCAAAGTGTGTTGATTTATTTAATGCCCTGATATTTCCATAGGCAGCTAGCAACCAAGGTCTTCCGAGCACCATCTCCCACCTCTGGCCCCTAAAGGGACATTTTGACAACAGTCTTTTAAATTATTGATATTGTAAATGAAATCAGTGAAATAAGGCAGCTTTTTATCGTATTGGAAAAGTGACTTTTTTCCATCCATGCTTGAGTTTTCACATGTACATTGAGAAAGCTGAAGCAGATGCGGTTGGTGTGACTGTCTTGATCTACATACTGAAAGTCTTTTTAAATATGTATACAACATACAACTAGGCATGTAATAGTGTGACTAATTTTAAAATTTTGGCTCAGTTTCTCGATTATCAAATCTTACTCAATTTGTTGCTATTTCAGCCATCTTGCTTTTCCTTATTTTTTAAAAGTCTGTGTTTTAATGGCGATTTTGTTTCTATCAGTGGTATTTTAATTTTTGTTCCCAGTTTGTTATTGATATATTTATCTTATTTTTTCTGATTATTATTTTCATCCACTGTGCTGTATTTTACAATTTGTACTATCACCCTTAAGATGTTATTTTAAGTTTCTATTTTAAAATAACTTTCTTTGCCGAGTGTGTATTTGTGTATATGCGTGTGTGTGTGTGTGTGTGTGTGTGTGTGTGTGTGTTTGAACATGAGTATGTTCATAAACACAAATGTGCCCTTATCCTGTGTCACCATTATGGAAGACAAATAATTTGTCAATAGAGTCAGGCCTTTCCTTTCACCATGGGGATCCTGACCATCAAATTTAGGTCCTGGAGCCTAGTAGCAAGCAAATTCCTTTGTTTATTGAACCATTCTGTCATCTCATTTCTCATTTTTCTGCCAAGTATTCAATAACTTATATTATTCCAGAATATTGTTTACATACAGGTCACATATTTCACAGTCATAATTTATTTGTTGTTTAGGTCTCTATATATAATATAGAGGCATCTATTTCTGACCTTTTCAGTGTATGCTGATATTTAGAAGTGCAGATTTTTAAGTGCATTTTATTTTGGAGGATCAAACTGAGTTTTAAAGTCAGTAAATGAAGATCTAGGTAAAACTATTACAGTAGAAAAACTGTGAAGCATGATAATATCAGGTTAACTGTCCTTAAAAGAGCAATGACATTGCCCTAGTGAGCAAAGTGTCCACACTGACTCATAAGAAGAATTGAGGAGATAGGACCTTAGAGGCTCACCTACCATTCTATGTCAATGATAACTCCCTTAAGCAGTAAAGTACAATAACTTTAGTTCACTACGACCTTATTGATTGTATGCAGTTTCTACCTCTGCTCCCTTTGAATTAACAAATTGGTAGGGATACTGCCTGTGGACTGCCTCTGGCATACATCTGTCAAAAGGAGACATTTAAAAATATCCTCCTGAGGTAAGACTGATTGTTACCTTCCAGCAGAATCCAGACCATTGGTCTGTACCAGCGTTTCTGAAGTTTCCTTCATTTACAACTCCCTTTTTGCCCCACAAATTTTAAACAATCCCCTGAACACAGATCGATTTTGAAAGGTAAACTGGCCAAGCATTTGCTCTTAGCAACTTATAAAGAACATACTTTAAAACAGTCCTTTGACATATATAAATATATCAATATAAAAGCATTAATATAATTGTCCCTTATTAAAGATGGAAAAATTTCACACTAATGATTTTAGAATTGTCAGTGCTAACAGTATCAGTTTGCATAAGTATATAATACAAAATGGTACAAGAGTGTTTGAGGCCTTATCCAAGGTTTTGTATTTCTGTCCTCATCAGAAGTTAAAGTTCATTTAAAGGATTTTTTTATGTTAATCTAGTCAGCAGGTCAAGGATCATTTTTTTCCCTTAAAAATTCTAACAAAGTATAATCCAAAGATAAACTAAGTTTAAGTTTACATGATAAAGATTGATCATGAAAATTAGCTTTAAGAGTTTGACTTTTAATAACTACCTCATTAAGGTTTTACAAGACCAAAAACTTTGTCTCCCCAGAAAAACAGAGCAAGTCATCAAGGGCTGTCATGCATGTGAGCTGAGCAGCATCAGGTACATTTGTTGCTCTGCTGAGGTGTCAGGCAGATGCAAAGCAGTGTAGCAGGAACAGTCATGCACACAATATGGGCAGCACTGCTGGGAATACCCAGATTTCAGATTAATTGATGGTGGTAGCCAGGGCAGGTGACCTTTGGTGGAATCAGACTTTTTATGGTGCCTATATTCAGGTACAGGATATAAACTGGCAGGCAAGGAGTGTGAGATGAATTTATTATCTTATGCTTCTTCTTAGTCACATGACCGATACTTTTCTAATTCTGCAAAATCAGTATTAAAAGTCAGAAAATATTTCACATATTTCAAAGGTTCAATGTGTAATACATGCCTGTAAAATTACACAGCTAATAACGCTGAATAGTAAAGAAAGAATAAGAACTAGAAGGAAAGGAAGGTTGAGCTCTTTTTATTTTCTTTTGTCTTTCATCCTTATAAGGTCAAATTTTGTAAAGCCAATTAAAATGGATGAAAAAAGAAACAAAGAGATTTTTTTGTCAACCACACTAAATTTAAAAATAAAACAGTAAAGCAAAACACAAACAGTAAAGCAAAATATATAGAGAAAGAGTGAGAGAAACATAGCATTTATTCTGAATTCTTCACTGTTATATTGGTAGTGAATACCACAAACACACACACATACACAGACACACAGACACACAGACACACACACACACACACATATATATATATATATATATATATATATAGTTACAGAAATATAATCTATCAAATAATACCTAAAATGAATGTATTTACAATGACAATTGAAAATAGAAAATTTTGGCAGAGTAACCATGGGGTATGAAGAGAATTGTTTATGGATTTTTATGTTTATGCACATTGTACGTGGTGAAAATATTTAGTATAGTCATGACTTAAAATTCAAGCAAAGGTCAGCTGTTCAGACCAGCAAGTCACACTATCGATATGTAGTGATGGAAAAAGACAAGTGAAATTTATAAGAAAGCAAATGGATAAACCATACATCAATATCTAGTATAGATCCACTGAAGTCATGCCAGTGACTTGCTGCTGCATTAATCAGTGCATAAATCAATCTTAGGATAATAGTACTTCTCAGAGTATTTTCCATTCTTACTGTTTTCTTTTTTTTCATACTTTATTTACATTTCAAATGTTTCCCCCTTTCCAGATCTCCCCTTTGGAACCTCCCCATCCCCTTCCCTCCCCTTGCCACTAAGGGGGTATTCCCCTACCCACCCACTCCTGTCTTCCCTCCTTGGCATTCTCCTATATTGGGGCATCTAACACCCTCAGGTCCAAGGGCCCCTCCTCCCCTTGATGGATAACAAGACCCTCCTCTGCCACATGTTTGCTCAGCACCATGGGTCCCTCCATATGTATTCTTTGGTTGGTGGTTCAGTCTCCGGGAGCATCAAGGGGTCAGGCCAGTTGCCACTGTTGCTCCCTCCCTGGGACTGCAAACTCCCTCAGCTCCTTCAGTCCCTTCTCCAACTCCTCCATCTGGGACCTCATACTCAGGTCAACAGTTACTGTGAATTGACTCTTGGGTATTTCAAACTTTGGGGCTAATAACCACTTATCAGTGAGTACATACCAAGTTCATTCTTTTGTGACTGTGTTACCTCGCTCAGGATATTTTCAAGTTCCATCCATTTACCTGCGAATTTCATGAAGTCATTGTTTTTAATAGCTGAGTAGTATTCCATTGTATAAATGTACCACAGATTCTATTGCTATTGTTATGGTTCTATGGTAATATTTTAGTAGGAAAAAAAATTACGGAGAGCTCAGTTAACTAGAAAGTTGAGCCTGAGCTTGCGATGTTTGAACAATACACTATTTACATGTAGGGGCTTCTTCTCCCACCTCCAATTCATGCACAGTCCAGGTGAGTGCTAGTCCCATTCAGAAACTCTGTAAGTACTGCTGAAATTAATTAGTGTTGGGAAGCCAACTGGTCGATGTGATAGGTGGCCAATAGTACACTCTTTTTGAATGAAACTTGTTTTACTGAACAGTCTGTATAAACATGTAAGAATTCATGATTTCAATAGTGAAATTAAAAATCATTTGAAGACAAGGATATGAGAGATTTGTACAACTTGGTTACACTATTTTCTGTATTCTCAAATTTCTCAATTATTTGATTTTATGTTTTATGATTACAATGTAATTGCATTATTTCCTCCTTCCTTTTTTCCCAAAACCATTCCATATAACCTTTCTTGTGCTTGTTCAAATCCATGGCCTCTTTTTTCTTTAGTTATTATTACATAATTTCATAAATGTATACATACATACATACATATGTATTTATAAGTACACAATGCTCAATCTATAAATATTATTTGGATGAATGTTCTTAGGGCTGACCATTAGGTATTAGATAGCCAGTTGTCATGTTCTTCTCTAGGGAAGTCTATCTCTCTCAACATTCCTTAGTTACTTACGTTCTCCAGGATGCCATTGAATGTCTAGAAAAACAATTGACTCCAGATGCTCTTTTTGGCTCAAGATTAAAACACTGTCGTGTGATCATTTTATGTGTTTTTTTCTAGAGCATGTACCTGCCTTTCTTGTGCTTTATAGTTACACTGGATTTCTACAAAATGAAGAATCAAATTCCTGAGTTTTCTCCACCATCAATGCTCATGCCAGCAAAGCAACCCCAAAAATCTTTTCTTAGTTTGGGGTTTCAGAATTGTAATCAGCAATGGTAATGCTTCCTGTATGTCCATGTACAACAAAGTCCTTAGGCATGCACAGATGTATGACATTTACTTCCTTGATTCGACCCAATGTGTCAATGAACTCATCCTGACTATCTTTAATTAACAAGGTTTTTTAATCATGGCCAGAGTAATAAAAAAGAAAATATGCATATGGTTTACTTCCATATACAATTTTGTTGAGTTTCCATTTCCTTTTAGGGGTTTTTAAAAATTATTTTATTTATTTACATTTCTAATATTGTCCCACTCCCCTTGCCTCTGAGAGGGTGCTCTGCTACCCACCCATACACCCACTCAAACCTGCCTCTAGCATCCCCCTTCGCTGGGGCAGCAAGCCTCCACAGGACCAAGCAACTCCCCTCCCATTGATGCCAGATAAGGCAGTCCTATGCATATGTTGCAGGAGCGATGGGACCCTCCATATGTACTTTTTGGTTGGTGGTTTAGTCCGTGGGAGTTCTGAGATGTCCTGTTAATTGATGCTGTTGTTCTTCCTATGGGGTTGCACTCTCCTTCAGCTCCTTCATTCCTTCCCTTAACTCTTCCATTGGGGACCCTGGGCTCAGTCCAATGGTTAGCTGTGAGTATCTGTATCTGTCTTGGTCAGGTGCTGGCACAGCCTTTCAGAGAATAGCTATAGCAGGCTCCTGTGTTTAAGCACTTCTTGGCATTAGTAATAGTGTCTAGGTTTGGTGTCTGTGGATGGGATGGATCCCGAGATGGGGTGATCTCTGGATGGCCTTTCCTTCAGTCTCTGCTCCATTTTTTGTCCCTGCATTTTCTTTAGACAGGAAGAATTCTGCATTAAAGATTCTGAGATGAGTTGATGGCCTGATATCTCAATTGGGGACCATGTTTATCTACTGGAGGTGGTCTCTTCAGGTTCTATCTCCCCACTGTTGAGTATTTCTCACATCCCTGGCATCTGAGACTTTCTAGTGGTTTCCCTTCCCCAAACCCCTGCTATATATTTCTATTCATTCTGCTGGTCCTCTGGCCCTCTCTCCTGTCTCTGTCTACACCTGCTCCTGCTCCCCCTTTTCCATCTCCTACCCCTTCCCCACCAAAGTCCCTCCCTCTGCCTCCTGTGATTATTTTGTTCCCCCTTCTAAGTGGGATTGAAGCATCCACACTTTGGTCTTCCTTCTTGTTAAGCTTCATATGGTCTCTGAGTTGTATCATAGGTATTCTGAGCTTTGGAACTAATATCCACTTATCAGTGAGTACATACTGAATCTAAAAGAAGATTACAGATGCTAATATTCCTTCCCTCTTCTGACACACTGTGCCAATCAATACTACTGCTGTTGATAGAGCTATCTATGCACAGTGATGGTGTCTGGAATCCAGAACCTTTGAGGAGGGTTCAGAAGTGTTGATGAAGAAAAGAACTTGGTGTGCAATCAGTAGTCCTTCATTTTCCATTCCTCCAAAGTAGAGATGCGGTCTTTTCCTACAAATATAGCCAACTCAGCTTTAGAAAGCCATCATATGACATCATCATAATAGCTTGTAGGTGAAAGCTCATTCTTCCAAAGCCTGATTACTTGAGTGTGATCCCTAAAACCCATGTAAAGAGAAATAATGCCTCAAAGTTTTCCTTCTGAGTTTCATACATATGCATATTGCCACACACACTGTGCACACAGATACAATAATGGGAACACAGAATGGAGGGCCTACTATGCCTTCTGAAACAACAGTGCCCAATATCGAATGATGTTGGTGAGAGGAGAAAAAAAAGAAACCAGGCTCTAATGAAATATTTATGATCAAAATGAAAAATTAGCATATTCTACCTTTTTGTAAATAAAATAGTCAATTCAATAATGATTAAGTGGCATTTTTAAATGCAAGAATTAAGTACAAAATTTATGAATTATGACAACAAACCCTATAGTTTCATAGGCATAATATGACAAGAAAAATAAACCTATTTCCCTACTTAGAAATGAAATATAAGTAACAGTTCTGAATTACCCCGGCCCATGGATATGGCAGTTAATGGATAGTAGATATTGGCACTTTGCTTAGGAGATTATCTTTTACTGTCATATTTTAATTAGAATTTGATCATCTACTTTTTAGATCTATATAAACCATAATGACAAATTTCTTATCCTTAGACAAAATCTTTATTTATCATGAAGTAATTTTTATCAAGACTGTTGTCAAAGAAGGAAGAGACCATAATTGGACTCACTTAACTTCTGGACTCTGAGTGTACTTGATATGCTGCAGAAAATTAATAAAAACAGCTTTAAGTGGCTGTTTTCCCAAACACTCTTAAATTTTCATTTATCTTAAATATCTTAAATATCAGATTATTTGGACATAAGGTTGGTAGCCACACAATGCAAAATTTCGATGGCTTTATTTTGTTATGTCCCTGACCCTTGAGTGCAGGGCAGAGATAAGTCATTCTCTTAGTACTCCCTACACTTACACGTAGTTCTCTTGACAGAGTTCAAGCAAATGCTTCTGAGAAACAGCAGTATTATAGAAGAAATTCTGGGAAATTTTATTCTGGAGAGAGGGAGCAGCAGACAGGTCAGTGAATGGAAGTCTCACTGCCGAACAGATGAAGTTGTGTAAATTGTTTCTGACTAGACTCTACTGAAGCATAAAGTGAGAGATACGTATTTTAGGGCCAGATTATGAATTTGGTACAATGCTCATAGGGAAGGAATGTCACCCTGTATTGTGTGACAGTTCAGAATGGTTTCAAGAATTTGGATTGAAGGAACTAACCTTACTTTATTTCTTCACCTTCCTCCACTGTGTTTGTCTTTGAGCCCATTTGTTTAAACATCTCCTTAATTTTGAGCCAAACTTTACTTTTAATCTTTCTCTATTTTAAAATTGACCTACATTAATTATGTAATCATGTAGCTATTACCAAACATTAGATTTTTAGAAATGACTTCCTCACTCCCAGCATGCTTTGTGAGTTTGCTTAGGTCTTTCACATAAGGGGTATGCTTTTGGGGCCTGACTCTATAGCAGGAACACGACCCGACGTATCAGATGCCTGATTTATCCCTCAACATAGGACAATCACGGAAATGCTTTCAAATTCATACAAGCAAAACACAGAAGCATTTGGTCAAGGACACTCTGTTGAAAGAGGAGACATTAGGGTTTCCATCCTTGTAGCCTAGTGATGCTTTATTTAGACACTTCATGGAATGTAACTATTATACATTATGTATACTTCACATCGAGTGAGGTACAAAAAAAGATTTGAAGATTATTAGGTCTGTCAGGAAAGATAAATGACTCCATTGAGAGAACTTAGGCAACACATCAACCTTACAGATTCTTACTTTGTAATTTTCATTTTCAAAAATATGCAAGAACTGTCTGGTCTGTTAATCGTGTGGTTCTGGAGTCTAAAACTTTGGGAGTAGCCTGCATCCACTCCACCTACATCTTAATCAGTAGCAATGGGCCTGCAAGTTGAAGGTCTTCTTGACCCAAACACTTGAGTCCATATCTGCTTTTTTTATTCCTCTAGGGCCTGAAGCCTATTCATCATAACTTTTGTAGTTTGAGTGTAGCTAGTTCTGAGAATACCTTTGTAAAGGACCATATATAAAAGGATAAAGGCAGCCATTACCTTGAAAATTCCTGATTGTGGAAGGCAAGTATTGAAAACAATAATGTAAATACTTAAAGAGCAGGTGGCTATTTTTGCTATCAGTTATTTGGTGGTATACTTCTTTGTGAATATGTGGATGGTGAATGCAGAAAAAAATAATAGCATCTTGATGAATAATTGCCCATGTAACTTTTATGTAATCTTAGTGCAATCTATTATGAATAAAACTACTTCAGAAATTGAATTGTTGACAACTGAATTTTACATAGTTGACTTTATATGTTCAGCTAAGTTCCGGTCAATATCAAATTTAAACACCAATAGAATGTAATTGATTAGTTGGTTTTAGAGAAGAAGGGATCTCACAGATACAGTATCTACAGCATACAATTACCAGGGAGACTGCTTTTCAATACAATTGTGTTTTCTGATTTAACATTCTTATGTATACATTTTCTTGCAAGTGGGATTTATATGGTGGTGATAAATTTATCCCAAAATTTTGGAGCTTGTTGCTGTCTTAATTCTATGATTATATTACTTCACGAATATGTGATATTAAATTAGTTTATAAATACATGCACTTTCTTAGAAATTTGTAGGAAGAGTATGTTAACAGGGAGGGTAATTAACACTCCAACATCTCCAAGCCCCCACCCCAGGTCAAAAGGCAAAACTCCCACCAGGTCCAATCTGTCTTACTTATATTCTCATTGGAGCATGGCCATACTCCCAGAGGCCATCCCCTTAAAGAAAAATGAGTCCTTCTCCACACCCTCACCAGAAGCCATCAACTATGGAACCTTCAGTATCTTTCCCAGAATTTTAAGAACTCTTCAATAGCTTCCTGTCTGGACTGTTTCTCGGGAAGAAGGAGCGGTCACAGAAGCATACATAATCTCTCATTCTCAGTTATGAGTTGGAAGTAATATATACCACTGCAAGAGAAGCTTTCCGGCCAATAGCAGCCATCACTGGCAGTGGTAGCCCTGGATCTTAGACTTGAACATGGATTTTGTTGGCAACAGGGTTCATGGACATCACCATGACCTTCTGTGGTACCATAAATCATGGAAGTCTTTTGAGAAGGTTTAATGAAAAGAAGAAGAAGAAGAAAAGGAGGAGGAAGAAGAGGAAACCGAGAGAAGGAAAGAAAGAAAGAAAGAAAGGAAGGAAGGAAGAAAGGAAGGAAGGCAGGAAAGAAAGAAGGAAGGAAGGAAGGAAGGAAAGAAAGAAGGAAGGAAGGAAGGAAGGAAAGAAGGAAGGAAGGAAGGAAGGAAGGAAAAAAGGAAGGAAGGGGAAGGAAGAAAAAACAAAACACGCAAATACAACAACAACAACAACAACAAAATCTTTTTTTTTTGGTCTCAACATGCTGTGGCTCAGAATCAGGGTGATTGTACAGTTGGGCAGTATGTTCAGGGGTAGGACCTACATGAGTTCTAAGATGCTGTCTACTACCCTCCCATGTCCTCTACTTGGCAAGAAGATGTCCTTTGACATCTGAGGGAGGCCTTGCTCCAGGACATGATGCAACTGCCAGGTTTTTCTTTAGTTCTGTTTCATTTTGTTTCACCATTTTTTCTTTTTTTTTTTTCAGTTTCTTGACATCACTTCCCATAAGACCTGCTTTTTTTAGTTGTCCCAGAGATACTGTATGCTCTGCAGTCTCATCCTTTGCTGATGCATCTCCCTTCCTCATCTCTGTGGGTGGATCTCTGACTCCTCAGATTACCCTGCAGCCCCAGGGATACTAATAGCCACTGCCATCTTGAATCCTTCTCCATAACTGAAAGTTTCAATTGATAGTTAAAATTATAATATATAGTCTTCTATGTTTATGTTATAATCAACACAATGAAGCTAGGTTCCACTGCTAGCAAGTTTTCAGCAGTACATCGGGATTAATTTCTCTAGCTAATTAAACTTCTGTTTACATTTTATTTGTAAATTTTAATTACATTTATTTATTTTATGTATTTCTGCATGTGCCCACTCATGTATACACACATTCATGTGTGTTACACCATGTGAGTGGAGGTCAGAGGATAATTTATAGGAGTTTATCTCCTTCTACCATGTGGGTCTTAGGGATCAAGGTTACAGTTTCAGGCTTGACCTTGCCATTAACCATTGAGACACTTTGACAGCTCCAGTTAAAAGTTCTTTAAACCACATTGCTATTCTATTTTCTATTATTATTCTTATTATTGTTATGAATTTATTCCTCCTCCACTTGCTCCCCTCTCTCTTGCTCTTCTCTTTCTGAGGTCCTTGGACTGTAGAGGTATAGAAAGAACGATGATGAAGGCTGAGTGGAAGGGAAAGGAGGAGGGAGTGGTTGGACAAAGGAGAGACATACAGGTGGGAGGGAGAAAGAAGGCAAAAACAGGTAGAAACAGCAGGAAATGCAGAGCCTTGAAGCATGCTTATATGGAAAGTGTCAAGAACTGTCAGTAGATCCAAAAGGAGCACAAAACACTGGCTCTGCTCAACTTAAATGTCCCTTTCCATATTCTGAGTCAATTTTTAGTAAGTGGTATTTCAGACTTTGGGGAACCCAGCAATGGGTTGCTGAAAGCTCATTCCAACAGAAGCGAGTCATATTCAGCTACAGCATTACTGTTTGAAAGTACAGATAAATGGTGAATGGTGTTAAATCTGAACTTTGTAGTTTAGATGACAGAATCACTGTCCCCTATGAAGATTGCTATCAGACTTAGGAACAATAAAAAGTAATTCTTTCCTATTAGTAGTTGATTATATTTATAGAAAATTTAAGTATTAACTCAATGTAGAAATCAACAATGCCTTTATGATAAGCTCTTCACATAAAATATTACAAAATTCATAAGTATGATGAACATGATTATCTTTAATATTGTGTAAGTATAATACATGGAGTTGTGAATTTTTTCTTGGAATAAATTTTCTTTTGAAATGGGAATCCTAGAATTAACATTTAAGCAGTCATCATTTCTACTTTTAAATAGAAAATAGATGAAAACATCTATTTATAAAAGGCCACATGTGCAGTTGGCATTACATACAACATATTTTATGAAAGATCTTGAGTTTGGGTAAAAAAAAAATTCTCAAAGGAGATGCATAGAATGAACAAGAGCAAGAGAATGCTTCAATATTTATTGACTTTTACTGGAATTGTTATATATGTATATAAGTATATAAGTATATAAGTATGTATATATGTATATAAGTATGTATATATGTATATGTATATATAAGTATTGCCATACTTAAATACATGATGTATTTGAATATATTACAAATGAGCACACAAGCAAAGCTTCTGATTACTAATCTCATTGTCTGGTCTTTCTGTTATGTTGGTATGAGATGCTTAATGAAGGATATATTACAATTTCAGGCAGCATCAAGAATCTCAGCCTCCAGAAGCATTGAATTCTGATAAACTATGCACACGTTTGAAATAAATTATTTTATTCTAGACATGGATGTTTTTCTTACTAGATGTGATGTTCCGTTGTCAATCTAGAATCTGGAGGAAAAGTGAAGCTGACTGGGAATAAAGGAGCTCAGTGTGTGGGATGGGGAAGTTAGCAAAAGGAATAGTCAGAGAATGTGTCTTTGTTCTCAGCACAGAGTCTGATTTTGATGAACAGTAACTTATTAATTAAAGGGCCCATTACAATGTATCTCTGTAGCTGGTAATTAAGTTGCATAATTGTATTTTGCCAGAATGTAATGTTATTTTAAGTTCTAGATTTAATTTGATTCATTTTGTGTATGTGACTCCTACTTTAAAAATGTAAAACTATAACATACATGAAGGTAAGATCATCTCTATAGACTGAACAAGAACACATTGGGTAGATGGTAGAAGAAGTGGACCTCCTTCTTAGATCGACTTTACAATGTATCTGTTCAGATTGAGGTAAACTAGGAGAAGAAGAAAGTAGAACAATGTAGATGAGTTGAAATCTGGATTCAGCAAAAACTTCAGCAATGAATTTAGCTTAGAGTTTTCTGACAGCCCAAGAAGAATGAAAATATTGGCTTCTTTTAATTTCCTCTCGAGAAAATGGAACCCAGGATGAGAGATCACTGTGATCTGAATTCTGGAATGTATTAAACAGAAATGGAACTGAGAACATAGAGTTTAAAAAAAAAAAAAAAAGGCAAGCTCCACTCTTCTTGTGATAGCCTTCAGTAAGAGAATGTCTGACACCAAAGGTTTATCCAGGGAAGATGTTTTTCCTTTAAGAATCCCACAGAAGCAAAAGAGTCTCTCTATCTTTGCTCTCTAAGACTCTACAAAATTCCTGGCACTCAAGGGCAGCTCAGCTAATATTCTTTTCATTGAAATTCAACCAAAATGTCTCAATTCTAAAATGAGTTACAGAGGCCATCCTACCTAGGCAGTGCAGGTGGCCGCCACCACTCTACAGAAGGGGAAAATAGCAAAACAGAGCATAGCAGCAACAACCTGGAGTTTGTGCAGACATAGAATTGTTCCATGCTGACCCCCACCACTGCCCAAGATACCACCGGGCTACGGGATCGCCTGGCTCTGGGCAATGTTAGAGGCCAAAGGTTTGCTTTCTGAATTGGATCTCCTCAGGGACCACAGTAGTGCATAATGCTACCAGAGGCCATGTTGTCTGTGGCTCATGCTGCTGCCCCAGGCCACAATGAAGCCTGAGATTCATGTATATCTGAAGGGTTCTGATGCAGCCAGGGGCTGTTTTCATGTCTTTGGCTCATGTTACCATCAAAGGCTATGCTGAGGTCCATGTTTCAGACTACCAACTGGGCCATGTTAACATCTTTTGGTCTTGCTGAGCTGGCCCCGCCCCACTCCTGTTGTCTCCAGATTCTCCACAATTAAAGGCTTCTGGCAGGTTGCAGGTGGAGAAAAACTCACCTCTCCTTGGTGACCAATAGAAATTTGACCATACTCATATGGGCAACAAAAAAATGGATTTTTTTTTTTGGGTGGGAGGTCGGGGGGGCGGGGCAGAAAGAAGGACTGTAAGAGAGGTTAGTACAATTAGAGTGCATGATGTGAGATTCCCAAATAATTAATAAAAGAGAGAGAGAAGAAAAAGAAAATTTGAGTTGTAAACAGTTCTCCAAAGACAGAATAGCTCTAGTGACTGAAAATAAATATAATCCCCAAGCCAGAAGTGTCACCAAGCCAGAAGTGTCACCAAGCCAGAAGTGTCACCAAGCCAGAAGTGTCATGTGACACACAGACAGAGAATGGTGTCTATAACTATGGATATAAACTCCCACTTGTTGAGGACTGTGGTTCTGCAGCCCCACTTCTGTTCTGTCACCTTGTAGGACCTCAGGCACCAAGACCATGGTGGCTGCAGTGTTGCTTTAAGTAATATTGAAAATGTCTGACCATTGCCCCCATACTTCAGGACCATTTAGAAAGTAGTTTAGCATATGAATACTTGGGTGACACTGAAATACAATATAAAATATGCATTACCTATAGTCCTTCCTTTTCAAACAAAAGAGAATTTGTGAGAAATAAATTATGGAGTGACTTCTTTGATTTTTAAATCAAATAAATGATGGTGAGAGGGTCCATGGTCACTAGCTATGATCCAGGTGGGTTAGATGATAGGAAGTTGTCACAGAATGAGCTGGGCGACTGATGCCATGCCCTGCTCTTTGGTCTTTGGTCTTTGGCTGGCCTGGAAAATGGACCCCAGTCTTGCTAACTGATTATGTATTTTGTCTAAATTGAGTATGTAGGGAGTTGAGGAGCTTCTAGTATACCTCTAGTACTGGTAGCCATTGAGCTTTGAGACAGAGAGCCCAGCCTATTCTTTTCTGAACTAAAACAGAAAAAGAATAGAATCACCTAGGGCTTGGCAGACAGCAGCCTTCATGGCATCAGCTGTCCAGGTAATGCTTCACATGGGATTCATCAAAAGGGTTTCAACATCTTTCTAGTTTTAAGGAAATTTGCATTTCTGTTGTTTTTACATTTTAAAATCTCCTTAAAAGTTAGAAAGGAGATCAAAAAAGGTCACAAAAGAGATGGCAAAGTTGGAATAAGTGTGGGAAAAATATCACATGGGAGATGAAAAAGAAAGAAACAAAACTTTGGAAGTTAAAGAAGTGGGTAAGGGGTGTGCCAAGGAACTGCAGGAGAGAAGAGTGCATGTCTGCCTATGCATGCCTCCTTCTACATGCTGTGTCCAGTGGCTCACCAGAGGCTCCATTTCTTGGGATCCTTCAATGTATGACTAGCCTCAGAGCTTTTGCAGTAGAATAGGAGTGTTTCGCCACTAAGGTCCTGAAGCTTGCCTCACACAATTTGAAGTTAAGTTTCTTTGGTTTAGCAAAATATAAAATTTGAAATGAGTTTTAAATCTTTTAATCTCACTAAGTCTCCGCAGTTTATTTCTTGCCATAATTTCCATAGCCTTCACCCCATTTACTTGAATTTGAATAATGCCCACAGTTCCCACCCCATTCTTCTTGGCTACCTTAGATTTACGCTGTTTGTTCATCACATGGGAGACCTTGAATGGATGTTTAAAAAGGGTGAAAGGGAGCCAAAGGTCTTCAAGCTTGTTAACCTGGTATAAGCACATTGCCTTTAAAGTAAAGTGCCCACAACATCTCAGTATACACAAGCTGGCTTGTAAAACAACCGAATAACTTCCTGCTAAATGCAAGAACATTTTAAGATATTTCACTTTTAAGCTCTGGATATGGTATTTAAAGAAAATAACAGTTTGGGTGCTAGGAAGATGAATCAATTGTTAAAATTTCTTATGTTGCAAGCCCAACAGCCTTTAGTACAACTTTGAAACACACACACAGAGTTGAATGTAAGTGCAGTAGCATATATCTCTATTCCAAGGTCCTAAAGGGACATGGGGATGGGGGCAGGGAGAAGTAATTTCTCTATTATTAGCTTGGACTACATATCACAATGACCAGAGACAAAGACTAGCAAGGGGGAAACCCTGCTACAACAAGGGAGATGGAGAAAACCCACTGCGGAAGGTCTCCCGACATCTGAAGGTATCCCATGGCATATGTGTGCCTGTATTCACACACAAGCACACACACACAGAGAGAGAGAGAGAGAGAGAGAGAGAGAGCAGCTTAGGACTACATAAAGAGAAAACAACTAACTAGATCTGATGGTGCCCATATATAATTCAAAACCTACGGCAGCCGAAGCAGTAAGATTAAGAATTTAAGGGTAGACTAGACTGTGCAGTGGTACACAGTCTAAAACAATGAAGATTCACTTCTAGAAAGGAGTTTAAGGTGGTGGTAGAGGAAAAGTAACACAATTGAAATCCAATTAACTGAAGTTATTTAACCTTAACGTGCTAAGATAGATGATTTGAAATAGAATTTTTGCAATTTAAGTATACGAATTTTATTGAAATTATTAATATGTATCATGTATTATTTGTGATGGCTAATTTAGTTTGCAATAATTTTTGGAACAGTATTTTATTCCAGTAAGAAGGGTTTTGTCATCTACTAAAGCCTGTGTCTTCCATGTCATCTCCTGTCTTCAGCTAAACACCATGGGACAAGGCTTAAATGCAACCAGTCCTGTAATACCCAAAATTGTAAGACATTTGTCATGCTCTATAAGCCAGTAGAGTGGGCCCTGGTATACCAATACCGTGAGCACCTTGTCACTAAAAAATCAAAATTATGTGCTTCCCATGCTTGACACCACTGCCAGACCTCTGTTTTTAATGGGATTCTTAATGAATTGTGTGGATAGACACCCTTAACCTTGCTGATGAACTTGTCACATCTCTTCTCAGAATGACATCTCAAGGAAAACAGAAGAAAATACAATATTCCCTTAAGAGTTGGTGTTGATGAATATCTCAGTTAGCATTACTATTGCTGTGATGAGACATCATGACCAACAACAACTTGAGGAGGGTTTATTTGGCTTACATTTTCACACCATAGTACATCAACAGAGGAAGGCAGGATAGGAACTCAAACAGGGCAAGAACCCAGAGGCAGGAGCTGATGTATAGACCATAGAGGGATGGTGCTTATTGGCTTGTTCTCATGGCTTGCTCAGCCTGCTTTCTTATAGAACCCAGGACCATCACTCCAGAAATGGCACCACCCACTGTGGACTGGGCCCTCTTCCACAAAACTAAGAAAATGCCTTACAGCTGGATCTTATGAAGGCATTTCCTCAACTGAGATTCCCTTCTTCCAGATGATTCTAGCTTGTGTCAAGCTGACATAAAACTAGCTAAGACAATGAACTTATGACTTTTCCTAGTCCAAGTTTAAGAGCAAAAATTCAGAATCCCTAATCTTCAAATAAAATTATAATAGTGAATGGTTTCCATGGTTTAAGGTGTCCAAGATTTGAGACCACCCAGCTGCCTGTGCCACTGGGGACACAGAATGATTCATCTCTCAAACATCCTTGTTTTCTGATTACAGTATTTTGACGAGTGGTAGTCTTAACTGGGTTGTTGTTTTGTTTTTTGTTAGTTTGGTTTTTTAGCTTGTATTAAGCCAACACACAAAACCAGCCAATACAGTGGTCTTAGGAGTTCATAACCAGGGGTCAAAAACAGGAAGCCTAAATTGAAACCCCACTGTTCATTAGAACAAGTTTGGTCTTTTAAAAATTATGCAAGGAATGTGTGCTGTGGGTATACAGCTGTAGCTAGTGACTTTTGAAAAGTCTTATAGCTTTAAGAAACAAGGTGGCTGTCAGAACTGTAAAGCACACACTCTGTTACTTCTGTGGCAGACTGAGCTTTGTTTGGTTGTTGCCTCTCCTCCCTCACCCCTGGACAACACTCTGAATTCCAGACCTGACAGATCTTGCCATCCAGTGCATGGCCACTGCAAAGAGCAGCATAAAAAGGTACCAAATGCTGCTGTCACAGGATGTGTTTTGCTCGGTTGGTATAGAAATTGATGAAGTCATGGCATTTGCTAGCGTTATACATGATGTCATTTGGCAGCTTCCTCTTCCTGCCCTATCAACCCCATGATCAAGCAAAGCCTGTGTCTAGACCCCTAATTCTTTTGATACTGCTGTTTCATGGTGAATTTCTTAAAGACTTACTCTATTCATTTATAAAATAAACACAATGGAAATGGCTGTTTTGCTTTTTAAAAATATTGTATGTGAGTGTGTGAGTGTGTGTGTGTGTGTGTGTGTGTGTGTGTCTTTCGCTCATCTTTCTATGTGTAAATAAGGACACCTGCACATGAATATGCAGGGACCAGAGGACAACTTCAGATGTTAGTCCTGGCCTTCCACCTTGTTTGGGACGAGGTACCTCTTCATACTGCGTGCTGGCCTCCAAGGCCTTTAAGGATTCTCTGCTTCCCATCTTGCCTTAAAAACACTGGGATTACAGAACAGGCTATTGAATATGGAATAATATATATCTTTCAAACTCAGGTCCGCATGCTTAATTCTTGCGTGATCTTCCCAGCTCTGTTTTAGTTTCTAAAAGGCCTTTTCAAGCATCAAATGTGCAGAAGTCATTAAAATCAAGCACTAAAACTTAATATAATGTCAGTGGTATAATAGTAAAAATAAACACTGAGCCTTGTATCATTTGCTAGAAATTAATGTTCCCATCTCATCCTATTTATTCAAAGACTTTTAAAACAAAAGCAACTCCTATTTTTTTTTTTTGTAGTGAGAATGTATCCCAATCTTAAACCCTTAGTCAAAACATTCCTAGTACTATCATGATTTTATTGAGAGTTATTTTTTCAAATGGTTTCTTTTTATCATATTCAAAGGATAAAGACCCTGGGAGGCATCTTAATGTAAGTTCTAAGAGTTTAGTACTTCAGATGAATATGTGATCTAATCTAGTGATATATTTCTATCTTTATGTGATTAGGAAGGGAAGTCTTGGAAATAACTCATGGAATAAAATCCAACTACACAGTTAAGGACTCAGGAAATACCTACAAAGTTGTCCTTGCAGTCCAGTGGACGGAGATAAGAGTTTTAAAAGCTTAGCATATACATTAAAAGCCTCTCAAGAAAAAAATTCTTGAAAAATTTAAAACTGAAGATAGCGATTGATGAAAGGTAATAAAATTCTAAGTATAGCCATGCTGATAACATATATATATCATATATATATAATCTGTTTCCTCTGGAATGCAAGAACATACTAAGAATTGTACAGTTGTTTGAGGATCCTGGAGAAGTAGGGTGTAGAATTCTTACAGTGGTTATAAATACTGAGGTGGTGGTAATTTGGCAGTGATTTTGCAGTGGCTATACATCACTTGGCTTTAGAAAAGTGTTTTTTCACCTCTGAAGGAATTTAACCACTGAATATTTATATAATCATAGTTTCAAATTTTGGTTATGTTTTATTTTATCTTAAAAATTTATCAGGGATCCATTAGTCCTAATTAATTAAAATAACATTCAGGGATTTGTTTGCTTGCCTTCATTAAATTAAATCAACCCTTTGTAATTCAAATCATTAGGGAAGGAGGAGTTCTCCAGTGATGAGATGTTTTTAAAGGGGCGGCATCCATTTACATTGCTCAGAGAATAACATAGAACACATTAAACCAGCATGACTTTGGAAACTGGATTTATTATTCTCGAACTGGGAAAGAAAAGTGGAAGAGGGGCATGGAGCTTCATGTTTTATTAGGAAAGAAAAGCCTATTTAGGAAGGAGGCATATCAAAAAGGTTTAAGAGTTCTTAATGGCCACATTTTTAATAACCATATAATGTAAATGTAGAATACACAAATAAGCACAAAATATATTTAATTGTCTCTAAACACATTTATTAATACATTTTGACACTAATATATATACATATGAGACTAAATATACACACACACTAATATATATATATGTTATTAATATATATTAGTGTGTGTGTGTGTGTGTGTGTTTGAGGTTAAAATGAGAACTACCTCACAGATGATTGCATTAACACATTAATACATCCAGAAGGAACTAGGGACATAGAAGCTCCCACGGAATAATAAAGTAGTAAATCCCCCAGCTCTAATTTGTGAAAGCACACTGAAGTAGATGAGACAAAATACAAATGTAAATAAAACACTTGCATGATCTTAAAGTGGCTTCTCTCCAAAGTGCATATTTGCATACAGGCACATCACCTGAAAGTGTCCAAACCTGTCTGACACTACTTTAAATAAATGATACCATTGAATGTAACCAGTAATATATATTGACACAGCAGCTTCCTGGATAGAATATATAGAGGAAAATCACTTCTCAGATTTCCTTCTGATACATCAAATGGATTCACACCGTAACAACAATAAACAGACTCAAAGCACATGACAGTCTATGAAACCTGGCCATTGTTTTCACAGCAGGCCAGGGTATAGCAGGCAGAGGAAACTGAAAAAGGATCAGAAATTGGAGGAGGGCAAAGAGAAGGAAAATTAAAGGCAACACTGTGCAAGGATAAAGCTCTGGGCCAGAGGAAATCCACGGTAGGGAAACAAGCTCCTAGAATCCTACTTAGTTCTGTGCTGTGCCCACTAACACTGTTGGGTTTCTTAGTTTTGATAAGTGGTTCTAGAAACTGATCGCACAAAGGAACACTGGATGGAGAGTTTATATCTCATCTATTAAACCTGAAGGGAATGCAAATGTTAAAACTATACATATCTTCAAGATAATGGCTGACATTTAAACAGCACCATGTGCCAGGAAGTTTTGGATTTGTATTTTTTTTTTAATGTTTTGTAATTTACTTAAATATAAAATTGTTACAAATTAGTACTTAAAAGTTTTTCTTGTAGTTCCAAATAGTATTGCCATTCTGTGGATTAAAAACCCTAGGAGGAGAATGGGCGATTTTGCCCTGAGGTCTTGCTAGCTAGTTGTGGTGCTGGACTCTTAGTATTCAATGTTACATCTATGATATGTGTTCTTTTTTCCTTTTTTTAAAAATAGATATTTTTCTCACAGAATATACCCCAAATCTGGTTTCTGCTCCCTCTACTTCTCCCAGTTCCTCCTCCTTCCTCTCCCATCTGGACCCATTCTCTTTCTGTCTTTCACTAGAAAACATACTTCTAATGGATAAAAAATAAAATATAGTAAGGTAAAACATAACCATTACACTGGGCTGGACAAGACAAACAAATGGAAGGAAAAGGGACCAAGAGAAGGCAGAAGACTTAGAGATCTCCTCCTTCTTATAGTTAAAAATCCTATAAGAACACGAAACTGAAAGCCATAATATGTGAACAGAGGACCTGGTATAGACCCATGCAGGCCCTGTGCAAGCTGTGTCAATCTCTGTGAGATTGATTAACTTCAGTCATGTTGATTTAGAGGGCCTTGTTGTTTTGTTTAGTTCTGTTTTGTTGTGGTGTGCTCCATCCCCACAGGCCCTTACGTTCTTTCCTTTCTTCATTTAGAGTTATCTGAGCCCTTCAGGCTGGGGCTCACTCTCTGCTGTCGAATATACATTCTTACCCACTACTCAAAACATCTCAGGATCGCTTATTGGCTCATTGAAAGTACAGTTTTCATTTTGATGCCATTAATACACTTTATTTAAATATCTTGAGAATTTACTCGGAAGCAGGCTATATGTATTTTTTATTATTATCTTGAATGTTATCAAAGGTTTGTCCTTTGAGAATTTGATGGTTAAAAACCATTCAACATCAAGGCAGTGAGTAGTTTGAAAGAAAAACTGAAGATGTTGCCATCCAAGGAATCACCCCTCCTGACTTCTAGGTTCTTTTCTTATACCAATATACTTATCTTTACTTACTAGAGGTTATCTCTTTATGTTTGGCCCCATTTCAATTAAAAAAAAATTAAAGGTTTTATTTAAGAATTTCATACATGCAAATAATGTGCTTTGATAAAATCCACAAGGTACTCCCTCCTTTTAGTCCCTTCCATTTCCCCTTTAGCATGTTACCCTAGCAACACCATGGGCACTTGATGTTTATCATATTAATAAAATTTATTGTACTTAACTAATATTTTTCTCTTCAGAGAGAACCCAATTGTCAAAAAGAATTGCGTGGTTTGGTTTGAGAATTTCACTTAAGCTATTCTGACTTCATTCAGAACTTACCGAGGTACACTCATAACCATTCAGTAGTTAGAGACCTCACTTCCCAGCTTTATCTACAGGTTTCATATTTATTCATTCACTCACAGTTAATGTATTTTGGCAATGTGAAAATTTCTAACATTATTCTTTCTTTTGTAAAACACTGGATTCCTTCACTGCTGCCAGTGTATGCATGTGTCTAGGGCCATCCACTGGAACACTGGTAGTAGCTGGAGCCCTGAAGAAAATTAACAGTCTCCCTTCCCTAGCAGTCATCAATGGCCATTCAGTCCTCAGCTAGGTTGAGATGTTGGGAGCCCCTCCCTGACACATTCTGGGCTTTTCTGTAAATGAATACTATGAGAAACAACCCATGTCAGGTTTGGTCTTGTGCAGGTCTTCTGTGTGTAGTCACAGTACCCATGAGTATACATGTGTACTTTCTTTTCTACTTTTAATTTTTCATTGTTTGTTTGTTTTAAAGCAAGGTCAAATGCAGGCCAGACTGCCCTCCCTCTCACTGCATGGCTTTAACTGCCCCTGAGTTCCTTTGCTCCTGCCTAAGATTATAGTCATAGACCACCATGGATGGAGCTGAGTCTCCAGTGAAAAACTTTACCCACAGCATTCTGTTAAAATGTGAGACATGTAAGATTTCTTTGTAATACGTTTGTCCTTTAGCATATTATGATGATTGTCTTTCTTTACCCGTAAAAACTCATTTCTATCCCTTTTGTTAGAAACAACAGTTAGTTCTACGTTTCCTGGATTTCATGAAGCCAAGTTTTTGCCTTGTGGGTTTGGTTTAATTTTTCTTGGAATAATATTTTTTCTAAGATATTTGTCTATGTATCCTATAAACTCTCATCTACAAATGCATATCCCACCATTTATAAGATTATGACGTTCATATTAATTATATACGCACATTGACGCTAGTGTGCCATATACAATGCCATTCTCTACATGCTATGAGGAAAGCGGAGAATGAATCGCTATCCGTTTGCTTCCACTCATTTTATTTCTCAGTGTGAATTTCTGGAGAAGAAATTGCAAAGTCAGTATTTATAGGGCTTTTTGTAATCTTATCTAATAACATTGTCCTATAAATTCATGCCTATTGCTAGCCTATCAGAGATGCGTTGGGCTACTTAGACAACTGTACTTCCGTATTTATTTTGTTTTTCTCCAATTAAAAATCTATATGCTATCTCCAAGTTCACCAAGTACGTTGCACCTGTAGTCTATAGTTAATCTTATGCAATGAAACATTTTTAAGTGTTAAGATGTTCTGTCTAAAGGGTTTTTAGTTGAGAAGGTTCCTATTCCTCATCTTACATATACCACTGAAGCACTGTTGAATGTGATCCCCTTACATCCTTGAGTAGAGCTATCAAAGACATTCAAACTCTTGGTCTATTAATGTGAATTTCTGGTTCACTTTAAAATCAATTTCTCTTAGTTGAATATCAATCTTGTTTTATTAACATTTAGATGGTGTTGGCTTAGATCCTGGTCTTCACAGAGATGTTTTGAGAAACCAAAGATTCCTTCATGATCTTCAAAAGCACATATTTCTCCACTGTATTCTGCATATTTGGAGTTTTTAATCTAGTGTCATATTTAGAGTTTTTATTTAGTGTCTTCACATTGCCTGTGTTTTATAGAATCTGTAATGGATATCTCATGGACAATTGTTTTCCTAGAAGCCACATGACTACGATAAAGAGCCCACTTTTATATAAGGTGACTACTGAAGACTTTTCTCAGTGTATTTACTTACAGTTAAAACATTATTAGGCCATATAAATTCTTTGGCTTTCACTTAATTTATTGTCCTTTAGGTATATTCTATAAGTGAATGTATATTTTCCCTCACAGTGTGAAAATTGTTTTATTTTTGCCACATGTCCACGTAGTACCTGTGTGTGACTCTCTGCACCTGTGAGTACAAGTGCTAAGGAAGACCAGGAGAGAGAGTGCTTGGTCACCTAGAGCTGGAGTTAATTATGGTTTTGCCTGATATTAGTGTTGGAAACTGAATTCAGATTCTTGGCAAGAGGAGCAAGCAAATGCTGAACTAACTTTCTCATTTATTATTATTATTATTATTATTATTATTATTATTATTATTATTAAATCTTTTTTTACAGTCCAGTCATTATCCCCCTCTAGGTCCACCCTCCAGTAGTTCCTCATCCCATTCCTCCTCCCCAGTCTCCAATAGGATGTTCCAACACTCCCACACTCCCCCAGACTTCTCCACTCCCCGGGGCCTCAAGTCTTTCAAAGGTTAGGTGCTTCTTCTCTTACTGAGGCCAGACCAGGCAGTCCTCTGCCGTATATGTATCAGGGCCTCATATCAGTTAGTGTATGCTGCCTAGTTGGTGGCTCAGTGTCTAAGAGATCTTAAGGGTCCAAGTTAATTGAGACTGCTGGTTTTCATACAGGGTCATCCTCCTCTTCAGCTTCTCCAGTCTTTCCCTAATTCAACCACAGGAGTCCCTGGCTTCTATCCATTAGTTAGGTATCTGTATCTGGACCTTTCGGAAGGCCACCATGCTAGGCTTCTGTCTATAACCACACCATACCATCAGTAATAGTGTCAGGCCTTGGAGCCACCCCTTGAAATGGATCATTTTTCTCTTTTTTAAAGCTATCAGTGTATATATAACAACCCAAAGATTTTCTTCCTTTCGAAAGTCAAAGATTAAAAAATATATAATAAATGTATGTAAATAGCTAACAAACTGAATATCAGAAATATCTAATTAAGGGGAACATAACTGAAGAAATCCATAATTATTCATTGATTTTGTAAGTTTTTTAATCAGTCCTATGAATTTGAGGCCATGACTTTTAATGCTAGGTGAGTGTTCTAATGCTGAGCCAGGCCTTCAGGCTTCTCAATGTCTTAAAATTCAAGTGCAAACATAATTATTTTCAATTCTTTAGATTTTCTTTGATAAGCACAAATTGTATATATTGTTGGTATGCAGCATGTATTTTTAAAATATATGTCTACTTTGTCATCCTGATTCTGGTTTAAGTATTTATCCCTTGTGTATTGACTTACAATTGTTCATAATCATAATAAAGATAGTAAAATTGTCATAATAATTCTCTCCTTGATTTTGGCTAAAAGCAAGAAAATGAGATGCTATTAACACTTAGAAGAAAAGTCATTTCTATAGTAAAGGTAATGGAGACACAAGCACATGGAAAGCTTAAAATGAAGAAAAATATTTGAGAGCCTCTTTCTTTGGATGACAACATCCAATCAAGTAAGCCAATGTCCCTTTGCACTTTGAGTGGAGAAAACTTAACATTTCTTATTAACATTTTCTTTTAATCAGTAGAATCATTAGCTAGTCAATCATCTCAGTGTCACTGGCCCTTCAGAATCCTAACCCCAGACTTGTGATGCCTCACTAAGTCCTATTGCTTTTCAGAGAGAGTTCTGTGTTGATAATTGACAGGAATTCTCTTGGGGAATTGAAACTACAAATGAATGTTTATACATTTTACAGTAAGACAGAAATTTCAGACAGAAGGGATTACTGACAATTCCTCCCTAAGTTCCTAGGACTCTCGTTTCCATTTTTGGAACATCTTATAAAAAACATCTTATCCTGATGCTTAAATGTTATTCATGGGTGCTACTTCTAATAAGTCACCATAAAAATCTGGGTAGTTTCAGATTCACAAGGTGCTATATATATGGTCTTAGAGATCATCAAGAAAAGAATAAACGTAATTTCTTCTGTAGTCTGATAATACACTGTTGACAGTGAGTATTGAGTCTGATTATTCATGATGACCTAAAGACTTGGAGAGCAGGTGAAACTTTTACACTATTAACCTGCAATAGAACCCTTTGTATTCACATACGTCCCTACTGTCTGTCTATGTCAATATACTGAACTTTATTTTAAGTGAGTTAAATTCAGATGAATAAATATAACCTACCATTAACATAGTCCATATAAACTTCAGGAATATACCACAGACTAGATGACTAAGGAACACTAGAAATTTATTTCTTCAATGTTTGAAAACTGAAATTTCAAAGATCAAACATGCATAATCTGATTAGGCCATTCCAAAATGGCTTCAAAGAAGGCTGCCATCTTCTGACAGAAACACAGTTGTGGCCTCAATGGAGAGAAGAGAGAGGGACTTCTTAGCAGTAACTTAATCAGGCCTAAGCCACTCTCCTAGTAATTTCTTTGCATTGGTTTACTTAGCCAACATGTTTATAACAGAAGATAACATTCTAATCACAGCAATGAAGACTCAGCTGACTGAGCATCACTGTGTCCCCAGGTCTATACATTATTTCTTTCCAGGGGGATCAATCCAATGTGAACACCTAAGTGTGAAAGGATACTGTGTGCTGTAATTGTATTCCTGTATTTGTCACCTTTTGCGTTTTTATCATGCGATATGAACAATTTAGAACACAAGCCACATGCTGTGTCCTGTTGCTTTTTCACACATAGTTTCTGTGTGGCTCATCCAAAGCACTTTATTTAATTTAAACTTCAGATGCATGTGCTTGATGGCATTGATGACTGAAAAGTACGAAAAATTGCTTTTGAATTTTTTACTGGCGTAAGTGTTGCATAAGGTCAGGAAAAGTACATTAAGGTGATATAAAACAAAAATACTTAAAGGAGCAAGTGTGAGCTAGATTGGCTAGAAATGAATATTGGTATAAAATTGATTTATAATACTGTAAGTATAAAGTAAGGCAAAATTATGAATCATACACAAATAGAATATTATTCAATAAGTAGATAATTAATAACTATTGAAAGGAAACAAAATTTAGTTGTTAGCATTAAATATTGCTATGTATTCAGTTAAATATAAGAATATTAGAGTACTAAACAGCAAAGCTCAATAGAAAATAACAGATAGAAAATTTAAGCAATGGAAAATAAGATATTTTACAGCCTAAAGAATTTTTAAATACTAAAAACTAATAGTAAAAAAGCAAACAGAAACAGATATAACATGAAGTGATATTAATGAGAAAATATACCGTTAGCAAAAATGTACATATTTAAATTCTTTTGAATTACAAAATGTAAATTGAAGTGACATCGAATACCTATGTCTAATCCTGACATGTATACTAATTAAGTACTAATAATTTTTCATTATTAAATGCCTTTTGATTAGGAAAAATTGAAAGTAATTATAAAAGTGTATTAGAAAGCATGCCCTTGATAAAATTATGCCAGGTATATTTCCTTTTCATTTTAATAAAATATCCAAAACATGAAGAAAATAGGAGAATTTATTTGTAAGAGCTCTTTTAAAACAGATATATTTATACTGCCTCGATAAATACTTATTCATTATTTTACATATATGCAAAATTTTATACACATTTAATGACATAATGGCCCGATGCACAAATGACCTCAGGAAGTCATTACTCATACTGATAAATAAAAAATCCCAATTTAAAATATGAGATACACTCTCTGTCACCGTTTAACAGAATGTGCAAAATTAAAATGAAAGTGAATATTTGGAAATTTAAAATAATTTGCATTCTGAAATTTGATCAATAATTTCTTTTAAATATTTTATTTTCTTAAATTTCCTTTGGGTGCTTATTCTAAATCCTTCAGACGTTAATGTGTTATTAAAAAGGAGTAAAGTTTTTAAACACATAAAATACTTTGCATTGTATATTTTAATCAGTTTGTTTAGTAACTGTTTTTTATTTGTTTTATTTTGTTTGTTTTTTCTAGAAAGGCAGGCTATTCAGCTAGCAAGGGTAAGATTGTTGCAGTTTCCATAGCTCTTCTGTTATAAACAGCATCAATGCTGTATACAAATTCGAGTATTTTGAGGAAAATAATTAGAACATGCACTTTGGTAATAAATTTAAACTACAGTTTAGTAGAAAACATCAATATCCCTGATGAATATTTCATTTTTATAACTATTATTCTGTTGTTCTTATTCAGGCAATTCTTGGTTTTGAAAAAGTGGTCTCCTGACTCAATAGGGGTATAAGATGTGCATGACCAGAGACTACCAAAGGCAATAAATATAGCTCACCACATGCCTCCACAATCACTCTACATAATGATTTGTCTTGTACTATATGAGGCTACATACGGAGTTCAAATGAAAAATGCCTCTCATTGGTGGCATCTCACAGTGCATCGTCAGCAACAGAATGTGTCTATATTTCATTGCCGTCAGTTGAGATGTTTATCTTGTGATATGCAAGTAAAAGTTGGATACTCTGTGTTTATCAGTCATTAAGGAATTAATTCACTTTGTAGCACACTCATTTTTTTTTTTTTGTGATAAGTTGTGTGTCTTGCTTGATCTCAGATATCTTTAATTTCTATTTCTTTTGGGAATCTTAGAGACACTATTTGAGAGTAGAGTTAGCACTCACCGTCTCAAGGTTTCATCAGTTAATCATCTTTAAATATTTTTTTTTATGTTGTAGCTCCTGATTTGTATCACACTGGGTGAAATAGAAGAATAGATACTTCTCCTCCTCCTCCTCCTCCTTCTCCTCTTTCTCCTTCTCCTCCTTCTCTGTCTCCTCCTCTACCTCTCCTTCTTCTCTTCCTCTTCTTCTCCTCCTCCTCTTTCTGATTCTCCTCTTCCTCCCCTTCCTCTTCCTCTCCTCCTCTTCCTCCCCTCCTCTTCCTTTCCCTCCTCTTCCTCTTCTTTTTTTCTTCTTCCTCCTCCTTTTCATCCTTTCTTTTCTCCTTGGTCTTCTTAGTTTCTTCTCTTTGATTTCTTTTATCATTATAGCTGTATGCTTAAGTAAAAAGATGAAATCTGATTAAAATATAAACTCGCTATTTTAAACAATCCTTGGACAAAAAATATTTGGTAAATTCTTTACCTAATATATCAAATATATTTTAAAATTTACAATTGTAAACTTGCTTATTTTGTCTTTCATTTACATTTTGAAGAGGTGTTTAGATGATTCACAGGACACTTCCACTAATTATAAGCCGAGTTCTAGAAGAACACTCCAGTACGTTGGACTATTTGCTGTGTTTTATCAGTGCATTGTTTTGCCATATACAGTACTTTAAACACTAATTTTCTGTAGTTAGTTTCAAAATATGGTCAGTCTTTATGGATACTAGTGAGACATCTTTGCTTTCTAAAGGTGAGCAGCTCCTAGGGATGTCTCTAAGCTTTCCTAATATTTCAACAGCTTTCTTTTCAAACCATTTTGTTCTATTTAGAAGACTTCAGTCAGAAGAGTTAACCAAAGACACAGCATTAAAGAAAAACATTTTGACCACTGCTAGCTTAATTAAAATAGAAACCATTGGCTGGTAACATGTTTGTATTAGCTGGAATTTTCTAAGTCACTTTTAGCTGATTTTCTAATTATATGTAGTCTTGAAATAATACAAGTACATCGTTAAGAAAGACTTGTTGCCTGTGGCAGAAGGGCATGGTTCCCACTCATGAGAGAAGGTAGGAATCTTTGTGAATTGAAGTACTCTTCGTTATCCTGTTCCCAGGACTCTCAATTAGAGGCAGAGCAGAATTTCCTAGTTAAAAATAAGTGATTTAAAAATAGATACCCTAAAGTACAGTCAGATGTTGATGGGCCTCCACAGCCCCAAAAGTTAAAATGATCATGTTTTTATCTTATGCTCATTTTAATATATGCTCATCTTTTGGTTAGAAGACGGCTTATAATATTGCATTTAAACAATACAATGCGTTATTCCAAAAAATGATTTGAAATCATAGATTATTCATATGAATAACTGGATCATATAAGCTTTTTCAAACTAATTTTCATATTATTATTTTATGTGCATTTATGTCCAACAGGAGAAGAGGATGTGGCTTACTACTCATGTGGAGGTCATATGATAACCTGCTTGAGTCAGTTCGTTCCTCACATCATGTATGTTCAAAGGATCAAACTCACATTGCTAAGGTTTTTTCTGTGCTAAGGACCTTTACTTGAAGACCTTTTATTTAAAAAATGCATTAGGGAAAATGTTAACCCTTGAATTATGTGTCCACATGGATTTTGTTTGAACTACTGAAGAAATTATTGTTTTAGGAGTACTTCAGGAATGCAGTGTCCCAAAATCGAGACTCAGAGGCCTTCATTCTGTTAACCTCTTTGCCATTTGAATATGAACTATTGGCAGTTCACAGTTTATAAAAAATGTGCAAAGACAGGGTTGTCATGCTGTAGCTGGTAATTAACTGCTCTGCCTGGAAACCTCTCTTATCAGGATAGAAGGCTGCATTTCAAACCAGCTATACAATTTTGGGGTTTGTATTCAGTATTTGCGTGAAGAAAGATTTTGAGATGAAAATTGAAGGCTTCGAATTCTGTGCTGAATGACAGCCATGTATTCTCATAAATGCATGAGCATTTTGACATGAAACTGTTATTTCTCATCTGAAGTCATAATTGTTCCGTGTGAAAGTAGGCCATGGGAAGGAATAATAATAATAATTTTCCCTTTTGAGATCATAGCAATAATAAGCATAATTTCCCAAACTTCTTATAAGCAGGCAGAGCCCTGCTTATCGCTTATCGGCAGTCTGACAAGACCATTGCTGAGTCACAGAACGCAAGAAGTGGAATAGAATTAGCTGGTCTTTGCAGGCATGTTGCCTTTCTGACCTGTCCTGCTTAGCAGTGCTGCCAAGTTAGCTTCTTGCCACTGCTACCCTGGGGGTCTTGACAAAGAGAACAAACTAGAGGTAGGGATAGGCATCCCAAGGGGTTAATACCCCTTGGATTATGAAGCTCCGCAACCTATTTTGTTGTGACGTGCAGTTTTTAGAGCAGTCTGTTTTCTTTGAGAAGAATTCATTTCTCTGGGCTGTCAACAAGTAAAAGGGGCTTTTGTTGTGGTTGTTAAATGATGTCTTAAAAATGGGATCCAATTTATGTTAAAGAAGGCTCCTAGAATGGTGGAGACGGAAAAGCAGTGGTCCACGGAACTTATAAAGGAGCACAGCAAACAGAAGGCCTGGTAGTGGCTGAACGCTGTTTGACAGCAACAGTAAGGACTACTTGTACTGAGCTGAGCAAGAAGCTGTTCAATTCTGACTCATCCCATAAAACACGCATCCTGCAAAGGAAATATGATGCGTGCAGTCTTACTTGAAAAGGCATCGTGCCCTGCCCTGCGAGGTGGCTCAGCAAGTCAAAGTGCTAGCTGCTAATTCTAATGTTGACATCCATCACCACGGCCAACGAGGTAACAGGGGAGAACCTATTCCTGTGAGGTGTCCATTGCTTTACACACTGAGATGCTTGTGCCTTTGCATGCACACAGACAGACAGACAGACAGACAGATTTAAAAATCTTCACCAACTCTAAATTCTTCAAGTTTATAGGTAAAAATGTGACTGCTTGTAGAAATAGGTAATGATTTCACCAAAAATAAGGGGTGTGTGTGTATGTGTGTGTGTGTGTTTGTGTGTGTGTGTGTGTGTGTGTGTGTGTGTGTGCATGTACGTGTTCATTTAGGCCTTGCAGGATTTTCTGAAGACTTAGCAATCATTTTTGTTACCCCATGCATGTGCGCAGGATATAGAGGAGGAATCTAAAACTGGAGGGCATCCAAGCTTCTCAATGCACTAACTTTATGGAGAACTTCTTCTCTAAAATGCCCACTTCCCCATTTCTCAGGAGACCATTGCTCTTCTGTTCAGACCTTTGTACTGATGTTCATTTCTCTGACCTGCCCATCACTGGTTTTCATTTTTTCATGAGATGATTGACAGGAATCACTCCTCACAGCTGTCCAGTTCCCTTGTGGCCAATAGAGTATGTGAGAAGGCTGGTTGACTAAAGCTGGCCCATGCCTTGGCCACACGGATTCTTCCCTCATGCAGAGTCTAACTGCCCTTTATAGATATTGTATTAGCGTCATGCACAAACTGTTCAACTGCCTTACTCTTGAACTTTTTCCCCTGACCCCAAGCAAATGATTTTCTGAAATATAAATGTGTGAAAGGTGGTCATTTATATAAACTTGGAGAAATACTAGGAGACAGCATTGGAAGAAAATTGTTATTGCACTCTGATCTTGAGGGAAAATGGATTTATTATTATGAAATAACAAAGTACTTTTAAAGCTAAAACCTTTTTGCCCTACTTCAACCCGTTGAAAAGGTTTACTTCCATGTTATAAACCTATCCAAACTCTGGCCTGTAATGGAAAACCCGAGCACTCCCTCACACGTGGAAATAGAATCCGCTGCTCTAATAAAATCCCTCATTAAAATATGGGTGGAATCTGTGTGCTGTGGCAATTTTCATCTACAAATAAAGAAAGAGTTGTCTGAACCTGTAATTAGAGTTCAGTGAAGTGATCTTGGGGGAAAAGTGTGAAGGAAATTAAACAGTAGATCCTGCGCTGAGTATTTGTCTTGGAAGGGATAATGTATGGGTTGGAGGAGGGAATAGCAGAGGTCGGGGAGACATGGCCTTGCTCTGTTTATGCTTTGCAGGAATGCACCCCTCTTCCAGCCAAGGCAATTCCCTGTCCAGAATAAATCCTGTGGTGAAATAGGAAAATAGAGGGCTACATCCTCCACACTCCATAAGGAGACGCTCTGAAGGTTGGCAGGAATAGCAGGCATCCAGTACCAACTGCTAAGACAATTGTCACACCACACATAACAGCTAAGACAATTGTCACACCACACATAACAGCGCTGTGTCTTATCATTATTTCAATTTTTACTTCCATGAAGTTGCCTGAATAATCAAAAGTTACTTTAAGTTCCCAGCTGGAAGCATTGTGGCTTTGGTAACAGAATCTCTTCAGAGGCTCCTTAATTTGAGATGTGGTAGTTGGGTTAAATTTAAAGTTATCTTCATAGTCAAAAAAAAAAGTTCGTTTTGATATTTATAAAGCCAAGGGTTTTCAAATCTCTTTAGAGAATTTAATTTGGTCGAATTACAATCCTAAAATAGTTTTGCTTTTCCCCTTATGTTATGCCTGTTTCCAGGACACTACTCCATATGCTGACTTTAACCTGTCTTTCTCTCTAAAATTCCTAAATCCATTCCCTTACCATAGATGCCCATGAACCTTGTATCATACAAATAGTATTGCTGCCATGTTCAGAGCCATTTGCCAACTCTAGTCTCAGAATAACTAGGACAGTCGGTGTGTGGGAACCTCCTTGGTCCTCTTCTCAAAGTTTATTCAGATTTAGAAAGGCTGAGTCTTGCTCACCATGTGGCTCAAAGGAAATCTAATTATACCACCTGTAAATACACCCTGGAGTTCTGACCTCATCAAGTCGGAATAATGCCCATCATTCAGAAAAGACAAAATTGCTTCTAGCACAATTTCTCACACCTTGCTGTGAGGAATAAATACGTGATGAATGAGTATCCCAGAAAGTGCCCTAAACGACAGAAAGCATCATCTGCCGACAAGGTCTCAGTAATTATGCTTCTGAAAGAGGAGCCTCACCCAAATCACTGTTCTGTTTATGCAATAAATGAAATGATCTTTGCATTACTGGTGGTCTGGGCTTAGATTCCAGGGTTCTTTTCCTTTTCATCCAAAGGGCTGAAATATAAAAGCTTACACGGGTTTGCAAAGGTAAGATGTGACTTCGTTCAAAACAAAGCCAAGGGCTAGATCAGAAATACTCTATCAAGACTGGCAGCTGCCACATCAATGATGGTACTCAAGGGCCAGGTTCTTTCCGAGCTTCCTCCCGGAAGCTCAAGAGAAAGAGAAGTTTATTTACTAAAGTGCATGGTTTAGGTGGTTATCTTGATTGAAAGATCAAACTATAAAGCCTTATTTTCTGCTGTGGTTATCATTTCCCATAATGCATCTGACTTCAATCATTTACATTGGCTTGCAGTGGTAAATCTGAGATTCTCCCTAAAAGCTCAAGTGTCAACATAGTTGTGCCTTATTTATTGGGAATGCATCTAAAACTGGTCTTAGCAGGATTACACTTTCTACTCTCCTACCTAAACTTACCCCACTGTTCAAAGTCAAGTGTGTGTGGAGCTAAATGCATGTATGTGGGGTATGTCCCAGATTCCTAACATTTTGCTGGTATGATCCAGAGAAGAATGTGTGAGCAGCCAAGTGAAGGCCCAAGATTCTGAGTTATTTCTTACTCTTGGCTACCTTAATGTTGTTTCTGAGGGAAACTCCACACTTATAAGAAATCACCTGTCTTTCTAGCATTTCCTTCTCTAAAGTATGTTTAATGTCAGAACTTTATTACATCTTTAAGTTTATTCTATTATTTTACTTTTGGTGTTTCTATGTTAATTTCTTTTCATTTTCTTTTATCTTTTTTTATTGAAAACGTGTTCTTGTCTCATAAAATTCATCTCAACCACAGTTTCCCCTCCCTCCACTCCTCCTAGCTTGCCCACCTTTCCTCTCCCCCAGATCCACTCCTTTTCCATTTCCATTCAGAAAAGAATAGGCCTCCAAGAGACAACAACCAAACAGAACAAAACAGGATACACAAAGACAAGGCAAAATCCCACATATCGAGGCTGGCTAAAGCAACGTGATAGGAGGAAAAACGATCTCAAGAGCAGGAAAAAGAGTCAGAGACATAACTGCTCCCATAAAACCTCCAAACTATAAGCTGTCGCATATACACCTGATTCAGACCCTTGCAGGCTTTCTGTTTCCATCTCTATGAACCCAAGTGAGCCCTGCTTAGTTGACTCAGTGGACCTTATTCTCATGGTGTGGTGTGGAACTGTGAAAGGCAGCCTGGTTTCTGGTTGAGCTAAGGTTTACAAACCCCTGGAGACCCATTAGGGGATGCCCAGCAGGGGACAACCGTACAAAGGACAATAGGCATTTTGTCATGCTTCTTGGCCCCAGGCTCCTGACACAAGGCCGCAGCTCCCCAAAGGTCTATAACCATCAGTCACATAGCCTCCAACCCCTCCACAGGTAGAGGTGTGGTCATGTAGCCTCATGACATTCCCTTTTTAATGAGGTACCTAGAGGCTTAGCCAGTAAATCTCCCTTCCCTGCCACTCCTCCCTGCAAAAGGTATTTTAACCTCAGAGTCACCCTGAGAAAGTGGGATATGGTTTCACTCATCACCATTACCCTCCATGACAATAAGTGCCCTAAAACCATGGACTGTCTCTCTTCACTGGGATCTGCCATAGGCAATGATGGAACAGGCCTTCATCTAAAGAGCCATGTCTAGTCTCCCACAGAAGGCCTCTCAGCGCTCCCAGCCATGGCCGCCACCAAACCAACCCAGCTAGCTGCGTACAAGCCAAAGACTCGGTTCCCAGCGGTGGGACCTAGCCGGGCTCCTCCCCGTCTTTCTCCTTTGACCTGGGCTAGATCCAGTCTGCAGGACCCCACTCCATTGTCAGCTCTTCCACAGCATCCAGCGGTGCTTGGGATGCTCAAGAGCCTGAGAATCAGATGGAGCTGTCTCTGTGAAGTCCTTGGGACTGTAGGCCATGCTCCCCAACCTCCGTGCAGTGTCCCATGGCTTCTCACAGCCCAACACCTGCCTGGTGGTGCAGTGGGGTGAATGTGGTCAAACTTCCCATGTCTCATCTCTCCCAGAGGCCCGAGTCCCAGGGCCAATGCAGGACCTCTCTCTACTATAACCCAACAGTGTGGTTCATCCCCTTGGCCTCCTACAATCTTTCATCCCCTCTTCCATCAAGTTTCTCAAACTCCAAGGCAAGGGACCTGATGGAGATCTCCAATTTAGACTCTCTCAGCATAATGTCTGGCTGTGAGTCTCTGTACAGGAAGCTTCTCTGATGGTGACTTGACAAGGCACAGATCTATGAGTATAGCTGAATATCATTGGAAATAGTTTGATTATTCTTTTGCCATTGGTGTTTGGTTCTACCATAGATCTCCTGGCTATCAAGTCTCTGGTTCTTCTCCATCCAGGCAGTATAAAGCATGAGCTCCTTCTCATGGCATCAGCCTTAAGTTAAACCAAACATTGGTTAGGCTACTCCTATAAGTTCTGTGTCACTACTGCCCCAGCACACCTTACAGGCAGGGGAGTATGAATCTCCCTGAAAAGGGAAAATAAAATAGATACTGTAGATGACCTGGGAGAGGCAGAGGACAGAAACAAGAGGGATGGGGAGGAGATGGAGAAAGAGAGTACAGGTAGAGGCAGTTGGAATTGAAGGATGTGGAAACCTAGTGCAATTGAAACTCCCTGGAATCTATGTGGGTAACCCTGGTGAGGACACCTACTAATGGGGAATAGAGAGTTTGAACTGGCCATCTTTTGTAGCCAACAACACTTCTGTTGGTTAAACTGAGTTATATTTGGTTGAGTTGTTGCCTAAGGAGGTCCCTTGGAGGTCCCTTGGAGTTCCTTAAACATCCCAGGCTGATGCTAGGACAGAAAGTCATTCTCTGAAACTGTTTCTTTATAACTCTGTCATTCCCTGTAGCATCCTGCCTACTCTGTTTTCTGATGCTTTTATTTTCTGCAGCTTCACAGGTAGCCAAAAGTAGCCTGAAACTCACCATGTAGCTGATGATTACCTTGAACGTCTAATCTTCATGACTCTATTACTCAAACATTAGAATTAACGCAACACATCTAGTTTATGCAGTGCTGGGAATTGAATGAAGATCTTCATGCATGCCACTCAGGATAACTAACCAAACATCATGTTATCCTTCTTCTTATTCAGATGTGTTATGTTTTTTCTAGATGCTAGCTGCGATGAAGAAAGATTTTAGATTCCATTGTGTAAGTTTTAGATCCACGTATCCATGTTTTGGACTGGTGGGATAATAATGTAAGATATCAGTCACTCTAGTTAACATATGAAAAACTGAATCTCCAGAGCTTGTTACTTCCCATGGTTCAGTAAGTGCCAACTCCAAATTCAGAACCAGAGAATACCAAAACTGAAGATGACAAAGGCAAGTAAGAAACAAAGACTAAACGATCTAATATCCCATTTACAGACAGAGGCAAAGTTCTGACCCAGCTGTGGATCCCAACGATGGCTCATAAGGAAAGCATGAGAAAAGAGAGGACATGCTCTGCATTAGGTAGAGAAAAGGAGAAGGCAGGAACACACACATATACCAGAGCCCCACAGTTTAAGTTATAAGCTGCCCTAGAAGATGGATTGTTCTTAGCAACAATTACAGTAGGTGGCAATATTGTATTACCTTGAAGACTGGGGGATAATTTTCCCCCCTTTAATCTCCAAAATTAATCAGTATAATAGCTAAGATTCGCCTGCTCCCTGTCTCTTGTATGCTGTCTAGTTACAAAAACTTTTAGTTCAGAATGAGAAACAAACATGGTAGTATTTCCTATCATTCAAAATCAGACCCCAAACCCAGAGCTGTGGGCTACTGAGATGTCCCTTAGGTTCCTAAGTTCCTCGCATTAAAGAGATTTTTACTCCATGGCTATTCATCTCTCTTTTTAGAATTTTCTAATTAGAGTTGCCTTACTTACTCAAGCAACCGAATCAAAAACCTTGGTTTTGTCTTTAGAATTAAGCGAGTAGATGGTCATTTAGAGCTTGGGTTCAACTCAATGCTGTAAAGTACTTTCATTATTGAAGTTTCAGTTGAAGTGTACTTCACTAATGTCATAACTGCAATGATCTCATTTTTCTCATAGTTTCATTCTGTGGTCACAGGGTATCATCCAAAGCAGGTACCTTGCTTTCCTCAGTGCTCCGTCTCTCCTAAGGCTTAGCACAAACTAAAGATGGAGATAACCAAGATTGTTAGTGATGACCCCTGACCTTTTCCTCCACCATCCTTTACCTTAAAGGTCATTCATTCAATGCACTCTTCCTAACTACTTTGGATCTTTACCTTATGTCTAACATGTGCCTAAGGCTTTAATTAATTTCTGCATAATTATTACTGTGTGGGCTTAAGGCTGTTTCTTCACCTCTGCTCACCCTTCCTCCATTTGCCCTTCATGCTGTTCAAGAAGCATAAAAGGAGTTTTGTTTTCTCTCTGCTTAAAATTCTTCAGCAGCATGCAGATTGATTATAAATTTTTCACTTCTTTACTGTCTCAGACATTCTCGCTTGATGTAGACCATCCAGTCATTACCTGTCGACGTCATGAACCTCTTCCTATGTCACCTGCCATTTGGGGATATGAGAAAATTCTAGTCTTCACAGCTTCATGCCTTTGTGTTCTCACAGCTTTCTGAAATGCACCACCACTCTTTCCAATTGTTAAATTCTTTGTCACCATTTCAAAGCCCAGAATCCATTTCTGCCACCTATGTCCTTGTGCCCTTTTGGGTAACCTGATTGCTTTCTCTTTTATACCCTTTTAGTCTTGCTAAAGGCTTGTTAAGTATTTAGTCCAGAATATTGTTGTTACTATCACAATCATCATCATCATCTTTATTGATATTATGTATCTAGCTTAATCCTACTGGATAAACTAAACTTGGCAGTCTCAGAAAAATCATTGAGTCAAAATTAAAATGGAGACACGTAAAGTAATCCCCAAGCCTATTTGATCTTCAGACATTCAACTCTATAAGAACAAAATAGATTAAAACTTGACATTTCTCTCCTTGATATTTGTAATATATACCCTCCTGTAGCTGCTTTGGGATCTTACAATGAGTGAGTTTTCTATTGTCATGAATGTTAACACTGACTTACAACTTAAGATAGCACACATCTGTTATTTCAGAGTAGAGTGCTTAAAACTCTGATCCTAGGTCTTAGTTATGATTGAGACATCATTGTGCTGGCCTGTGGCACTGAGTTATAGGCTCTGAAGGGAATAGGTTCCACCATTTTGGAGAAATGTTGATCATATTTAGTGTTTCCACAGTGTTAGACTAAGGGCTCTTCCCAGAGTCTAGATTGTTTCCTCTGAATAGATCCCATGCTCCTTTCTAACACATCTTTTTGACCATAGTCCTTGAAGAACTCAAGTGGTTTCATGGGGTTGTACCCCAATATCACATTTACAAAGTCTTTGTAGCCACTTAAGCTCACATATTCACAGATGCACAGGATAATGTCATACTCATTTAAGGAGGAATTACCATGTCTAATATAAAATGTAAATTGTTACTTAATGGCTGGAATAGAAAAGTTCCTGGTACACACAGGAATCTGCTGATCCTTGAAGCAATTGTTTTAGAACCAGTCCTTGAATATCTTGCTGTGACATATCTTAAAGGATCAGAAATAGTCTGAATGTAAGTATTTACTTAAAGTTTGTTTGTTTATACTGCAAGGTGTCATGCTGTATGATGATACTTTAACCTCTATGGTATTTAGAATACTATTTATCATTTGTCATTTTAAAGCTTAACACCATCTATTATTAAACAAACATCTAAGGCAAAGTTGGGAATATGCCCCATTTGCTTATGTTCACTGACTTGACTTCAGTCTTTTTATTCCCTTTTCTGTTCCATCCCCTCCTACACTCATGCCTACCCTATGGACATTGATGTGTTTCATAATGATACATCATGGAGCCCGGAAATCTCCAGCACTTACTATCTTTCTTATGCAGCATCCCTCTCCTTCCTTCTCCTCACCCCATAACTTTCATATTTAACTAGAGGTCATTATTGTCAGACTATTTCATTCAGCCTAAGGTCCCTTCTTTCTGGACTTCCTGGTTCCTGTCACTGAACTTGTCACCTGCCCATTAGTAATTCCAAAGTGACACCTTGTCTCAAGTGTATTAATAATGCATCCTATCAACATCTCACCATAAGCTACTCTTATTTACAACTCAACCCACTTTGAAGATTCCCAGAGATCTTCTTTGTCAAACTCAATTATCTTTTATGCAGGATTATCTTAAATGCTTTTCACCTGTGGTGACTTCTCCCTTAAAACATCATGAATTTTGATACTCTGGTTTCTACATAGTTTTGAACAATTCACTGGGTTTTGTTTCTTTGTTTTGCTTTTTACACTGTGATTTACAGATTCTTCAAGATCAATTCTAGCTTTTTTTTTTTTTCCCTTTCTGGGAAATTCTGGTCAATATTGATGTGTAAATTAATGCCTTTGCAATGAAATCATGAACACCCAGTGTCTTCCTCAATGACCACCTCATTCGTATGAGGTAGGGAAATTTGCTACCTCCTAAATATCACTTCCATATGGCTACTGCTCTTTGTTCCTCATGAAAAAATCGGGTGCATTCCTGCATGCATATACTCAAGAAAATTTTAGAAGTTTCTAGATTTCTGAAATTGCAGGAATTGAGCTACAAATAAGCTTACTACCAATTGACTGAATTGTTAAGCTTCCATACATAAGCCACTCAGGCAGAGATCATACTAATACATTTTATTTTACCAGTTTGTGTCTCCAATTCACTGTATACCTACATGCTGGTTTCATTGTTTCCAGGGTAGGTAAGATCTTATGACAGTATTCTGAGTGTGAAACAAAATGCTTTCTTTTTTCTAAGCAGTGAAGGAAAAATAAACATAAATATAAGTCATGTTCACTGAAGTCAAATGAACTTTAGGAATATAGTTCTTCAAGTGAGCACATGGATTTCTTTTTTCCTGGCAATGAACATATAACACTCCATTAACAAATCCATGCTAATAGAATAGCATGGTGTTCTTACCTCCTTTGGGGTATGTGAATCGTGGCAATCAATTGGATTTGCATTTATAAAACCCATGACAGAATACAAAAGTTAATGGTCAGAAAAAATTAAAAGCTGCACATAAAGAAAATAAATTTCAAAATGTAATTTGAATTGCTATGATCAAATAGAAAAATAAAATAGCTAGTAAAAGATCATGTCATAAAAATCGGTTTTCACTGACACTTAGAAGTGATATTTTTCTAGATGTTATTTTTATTGCATGAAACAATTTTACATTTTTCTGAATTCACAATATATATGCATAGGTTTCTTAAATATGGATTTAAGATTGGTGTTTTGTAATATTTTTATTATTTAGATTAAAGTATTCTATTTCAAATATATATAAATATTGAAGAAATTAAACAGGAAGAAATTTTGATTGCTAGTTTGTCTTATAGGTGTCAGCAGAAAAATCAAAAATTTCTCTATATCATATAAGGCAGTGGTATTCTGAATCAATTGATACATCTTAAAAGAATCACAAACATGTGCCCTCTCCTTTACTCATCAATATTTAGAGATATTATATTCATAACTGCAAAAGTCCTAGTGAGAGAACTTACTCCCCTCTAATCAGCAAAGTCACTGCAGAGCTTTTTGCCTGTATCCTGCTTTAGGATGTTGTGTCATTATTACTCCAGTAATGACTCAATGTCCTCTTTCTGGAAGAATCTACTTGATTCTGAACATATTCCTTCTGAAAAAGATGTAGGTGGTTCTAGCTTTGGAGGATCTAAGAGGTACCTTGTTTTGATTCCTGCTGTTCCTGTTAGACACTTGTGTATGCTTTATAGTTAATTAGTGTCTAACAAACTCTGCAATAGACCTGCCACAACGATGTGTGGTCTTTTTTAGTAGTAGGGTTGAGTACTGCTTTGACAAAGCTCTAATCACAAACATTCATTATAATAAGTGAACTATCTGATTCAGAATCAACAGCCTCAAAGAGTAAATAAACTACACCAAAGCAAACTTGCTCCAATGCCTTTATACAGATAAAACTTTCAGTTAAGGAAATTGTCTTACAGGACACACAGGTAGAGTTGAACTAGAGCACTGAAAGTCATAGCCACAATAAAATCAGATTAATCAAAGGCATATCAGGGGTTATTTCCAAGAAGATTAAATCATTATAAGGTAATATATATGAATATTTTTTATGAAAATAAGTTTAACAGTGGTTTCATTCCTCTGCATTTCCTCAGCTACTCTTGTCCTGCCTCTGTCAAACTAGAATCCAGTTTGTTAACCATGGAATAGACATCTTTAGAAGTTTGGGATACACACCTTTAAATAATATACAAAAGTTTTCAGATAATAGAAATCCTGGCAACTTTAGTATAGAGTCTGAACAGTATCTGTATTGATCATGACTAAAAAATATATATATTTAATATTTTTCAACCTGTTATTTTCAAAGATGAGAGAATAATTAACACAAGCATGCAGAATTAATGTGACTAAGAAATGAAATAAATCTTAAAACAAAACATCTTTATTTTATGAAATTCAATGGTTGAAAACAATTTATTTTTAAGTTTTTTTTTTTTAGCTTTGATTAGTTTTTGGAGCTACTATCTATATAAACTGGATTATCTAGGTCAAACCAAGAAAGAAAATTATTTCCCACAGAATAAATATAGCTAGCACCTGATTTATATGTTCCTAGATAATTTTTTAAAAATATTTTATGTGGTTGCGTAAACCCAAGATGAGTATTTTGGCATGTTTTAGAGTTTTGGCAAATTCAACTTTTCATAAGTAAGCTTTTGCGACTCTTCCATGGGTCATCCATGGAAGCTTTCAGGCTGTGGGAAGACCTGAGAAGTTGCCATAGGATGACACTGCCTGCTATTGACATTGCCTGCTAAGGCTGACTTAGTTTCTGTTTGTTTCTTAAAGAATCTAGTCATTCATCTACAAAGTCATAGTGGTTTAGAACTTCATGGTTTACTTCCATGACTTTGACTTGATCAAATTCAGGATGAACTGCTTAAAGATATCAAATGTGTACATGAGTTAGTTATGAAACACATAAACAGGAAATGACTAATGCAGTGGCCTTCAACAAAGCTCCTATGACAGTATCTGCAGCAATCCCCCCCTGCCTTTTTCTTTTCTCCAGTCAAATGCTCAAAGCAGTTGGGGAACCTCCTGCTATTCAAGCCTCTCTTCACCAGCACACAAAGGACAAAAGAGCTAATATTTGGAACTATTCAAACAAAGAATCGAGACTAACACTCAAGACAAAGAAAATAAATATGAGACCTCATAATTATACTGTGCATTCTACTTTGAGTCTTAAAAGACATTAATTTGCCGAATGCATACTTTTTAAATAGACCAAACTTTTATCAGCCCTGTGTGTTATGATTCATCCTGAAGTATTAAGTGTCTCAGATGACTAGTGTTATCTGAACCTGAGCAGGGCCTGTGCAAAGTTCTGGATATACCATGGAGTTACAATTGAGGTGGGATGATAACCTTATGCCACAAACTCCACTATATATAGAGATATACTCGATGAACAAGAAGGGGAAAACTCAACCTCTGGCAAACAGCAAAACACAAATTTGAGAACTCGTGATTATTTTCCCATGAATCCTTTCTATTTCCTTGAATTACCAAATGTGACTTTGTGTGATCATACCTCTAGTTGTACTCTGTGCAAATTTACCTTTTTATTAATTTAATTCTCTCAGATATTACATCCTGATCAGTTTCCTGTTCTTCCTTTGATTCCTCACCTTCTCTATCTTTCCTCAAACCTCCTGCCTCTCCTTTCATCCCCCCACTCCTCCTCAGCTCCTCTGTTTCCCTTCAGAAAAGGGCAGGCTTCCCGTGGATGTCAACCAACTATCACATATAAAGTTGCAATAACACCGAAACTTCCCCGATTGTTATTGCTTAACAAGACAACTTAGTAGGAGGACATTATGTTGGGTTTCCTTGAGGTATCCTTGAGCCTGCTGGCTCCCACAATTCTTCCTCCCCCTTGTTGGGATTCTTCAAACTCTGCCTGCAATGCTTGGCTGTGGCTCTCTACATCTGTTTCCATCAGGTTCTGAATGAAGCCTCGCTGATGACAATTGGGTTCAGCATACTCGTAGATTCTATGAGTATGCTATGCAGATTTCTTAACCATGAGGACTCACAGAGAGGGGGAGTCTAACTTCCCAGGTCTAAAAAGACAAGATTTAATTAGAATAATCTGTTCAACTTCCTAACCATCTTGGGGGTTTCCTAGGAAGAAAAATTTGGAATGGGGTCTATGGACAATGGTCAGATAGACCGTGTCCACTTTCACCAGCAGGATAATCCTAATACATCAGGAAACAACACAGTTGTCAATCAATCCCTTGGCATTTTAACCATACAGGAGCCTAGTGGAGAGGTGGGCAGCATTTCCCTGGTGGCTACAGTGAAACCTTGGTGAATAGGAAATGACTTTTTCAAGGACTAAGCAAGTAACTAACGCAGCCTTGTTTTACAGCCAGAGATTGACTCTGAACTCAGATCACTAGATAGAAATCTTCAAGAAACAGAACTAAATTCAAGAAAAATTACCTACTATTTTTTTTAGGAACTGGAAGAATTTAAACTCTAAAGAATGCTCATGTAATGCAAATTGATTCATCACTACCTACCTATCTTTCTATCTATCTATCTATCTATCTATCTATTTATCATCTTCTATTTATCTATATAATATAAAATATATATTAGCAGAGTATATCCCTGTGCTCTTACTAGTGTGTACAATATATAGGATCACATGTTGTTGTCTGGGTGATCAATATATAGGATTTTTCTAATATATAGGATCAACATTTAGGATTTCTAAAACAGCACAGAAATGTAGATAAAGAGAATGTTTGGAAACACATATTTCCCTTTGGTCATTTTGTGTGAGGTTTTAAAAATATCTTCTCTCAACATCTTGGCATATATGTCTAATTTAAATTAGATTTGAATAATAGGGGAATCTTGCTAAATCTGGTTGCATTCTTGTTTAGGACTTTATCTTATCTATTCACTGTCTCCTAAAAAAAGAATTTCTTATTTCACTTGTTTCATATTTGTATCCTGTATGTAAAACTTAGAAGCATATTATCTTCATCTCCAGATTTTGTATAAGTCACAAACCATTTTGTTGTGTGCAAATGGACTGTGAAATACTCATGTCCCACTTCCCAGCACTTTACATATTCTGATTTGATCATTTTATTTTAAATACTTTATTGAGAAATGAAACTGAATTTACACAGAGAGCTTAATTTTTGTGTGAAAATTGGTGCTGAAATGCTGTGGAATTCTATTGATTTGCTCTGAGAATCACTGCACTGCCCTTCAAGACATCTGAATTGAAAGGACGCACTGCGGTTGCTTTCACCAGAATCGAAGCCATTTGTCTCAGAACATTACCCTGTTCATGTTGGGATTTCAGATATGTCTTGCTTGTCTACAGTTCAAGTTTTGTATTTAAAATATTTTAATAGCAACTGGTGTAAAACTATGATAAGATCTCCTGATCTTATATGATGTGATATATATTATAAAAATAGGTTCTTAGCCTGCCAATAAAATGTTGTTCCTTATACACAAAGCCCTTGGGAGAATATGGTTCAGTGGTATTAAGCAGAGTCTACTCTATTTCAAAAAAATCTCTCATTTCTATGCTTTCTCCTAATCCCATCCTCTTAAATTCTTTCAGCCTTTGTAGTTTCTTGCCTTTCTAAATCTCGGGACTGACCTGATCTTTTTGCTTAAGACTCAAGAAGGACTGAGTCTACATAGGTCATTGCTTCAGCCTGTGCTGACTAGATCCTTTCCCACAGGAAGAGATGCATGCATAGGTAGAAGTGTCTTCACTTCTTTGGAACATTACAGAGTTGATGTTGAAACAGATGCCTTGAGGATTGTAAAGATTGTTCTTGAGAGAATGTATTTGAGGATAAAGAAAATTGCTATAGGTCAAAGTTTCAGGCCAACCTAATTTTGTAGTGACATCTCATAATGGTCTTGAATACAGACTTGCCCTCCATATGGTAGCATAATTTAAGATTATGTTTGTTACTACAGATGAATTTTGAACACTTAACCTAGTTTTTAAATTGGCAAGCCTCTGTCAATTATATTTTAATATTAGATCCTTAAATCCCTTCAACAGACAATTAACCTTACTCATTTATATTGCTTGGGCATAACCTCAGAACAGGCCAGGGATAGTGCATTTTGACTTGTGTCTGGGCCAAGAGAAGACATAATTTTAATTATATGAAACTATAACCATTTTGGGACTCTACATCATTAAGTCAAACGATGATATCAGAGCCTCAGTTTAGCAAAGACATGTTTTCTGACCATAAGCCAGACACTGTTCAATGGTTGACCAGAGAAATGGAGTGAGAATTAATACTTTAAAGAAGATGTTGAGAGGCAGCAGAAACAGATTTGAATGATCAGTGCTATGGTGGAGCTGTAGTGAGGTTTGGGCTTATTCTTTGCTAATCTTGCTTAGCCTTTGCTATTTAGTGGATTATGTTTCACGTACACTGTACATACAAAGATCTCGACAAATTTTGTATAGAAAAATGACTTAAAGACCCAAAGTGACCAAACCAAGAAAGGCATTGTATGTTCTAGTAGTTCATAGCAGGGTCAGGGAAACTACCACTGGGCTTCCAGGAGAACTAGGAACCAGTCAGAAAATTCAAATCTGTAGGTATTTGGTATAATTTTGATAGGATCTCAGAAAGAGAAGCTAGGATGAGCAGGACACAAGGGTATGGACAGTGAACACTGATCTTGGCTATTGACTGAAAGCAGTTATCAGCACAGAGTAGTCAACTTTTCAGTAGCAAAGACAGCTAGAAGCTTGGCCTCTGCCCATATGTGCTCACAGGAAGGAATTTTAGAACTGTAAAGATTTGGTCATTGTTCTTTGATATTCTATATTATTTGATATACAGTGCATATTCATAATGGTCAATAGGCAGAGGCTTCTTGCTTTCTTCACCCAGTAAGGATGTGCTGTTAGATTTCTGCTTACTTGCTGGAAGGGTCAGTGGCGGCACCTGGTTTGGAGGCTTAAAAAGTTAGGGAGCCTTTCTTCCTGGCATTGCTGTCATCTAGGATGTGGGATAGAGAAGGGAGGTGGGAGGCATGCCTCTGGGCCAGGAGTGACAGAGGGCCTCTTAGAACAACTGAAGTGACTGCTGAAAGCTGGGACAGTTTGTCTTCTATTTTAAAATCTCCAATGAGACTCCGTGTCAGTCTCTGCCAAATCCCTTGAAATACTGTCACATATTTCTGGGAGCTTGCAAAGGGATCTTTCATTACATCCTTTCAGATCCTACCTGCTCTCTCGAAGTTGGCTTTAAACTGCTTGTAGCCTTTTTTCCAACAGCATAAACTCAGACGACTAAGAACATTTTCTTTTTATTCCTAAGCAGGTACAAAGATTATTTTTGAAGTATAGAAATAGAGATTTACTTTTTTGAGAAATTTGGAGGAATTCTATCTAATAGCACAATTTAAACTTTTAAGAACTTTGTAATATATTCAACTTATATGACTTCAGGCTATCAATTGTATTTCTCAAATATCTAAGGCCTATGAATGTCTACAGACACTATGTGTCATTTCACCAGTATGTGGCCTTTTAAAATAAAAGTTAGAGAGAGGAGTAAAAAAATCTCCCTTAGGTTTTTCTTTTTTTCTTTTTCTGTCTCCTTTTATGTCTCTCTTTTCTTCTCACTGGGTTCTGTTCCACTCATAGTGATTGGATGGCCATTTCAACATGGAGAAATGAAGAAGAGATTCTATCTGCTATCAAGACTAGATTCCCTTTCCCCCGTTTCCTATTGTAACATGAGCTTCCTGTTCTGTTAGCTCTTATTGCCACTTTCTTTCCCAAATGGATAGTGCTCTGCTATTAATGTGAGAATATTTGTTCCCATTTAATTCCAAGTAGACAGGCACAAATAAATGACATCTACTCCCATTGATGTTTTCTTCTGGGACGTGGTGGCTGAAAAATGTGGACTCTCTATATACTCTCATTTATTCTTCTGGGATGCTCTACTTCAATCTGCTATAAACATACATTTGCTTCATGGCTCTGCTTGATAGTCAGCCAACATGATGGTGAAATTTCACAGAAAAAATCTGACAACCCAGCACCACAGTGTACCCATTAAAGGTAAGTCAGGGGCACACTCCTTGTGGCTCTCACTGTGGAGTGAATGTGGAGCTGGAGATGCTGTGCAGATCTTCACAGGGACAGGTCCATGCTGCCCTGGCTTTCCTGTTTCCACGATGACCCAGATACTGTTGGTCCTGTTGCCTTCCTGAGGGGAGGACCGACTCAGAACTTTGGAGTTTCATGTAATTTTGAGCTATTGTAGATCCTTCCAACAAGAAAGATCTGACTACTTGCCTATGCAAATAGGGCCAGTCTCCTGTGTGCATACAGAGCCTGGTCCCTGCCTATGACCTCCTCCTGGAAGGATGAGGACCCAGGCCTGCTTCAATCTATTACAAAGAGCTGCGGCTCTGACTAATTTTCCAGAGATGCTTAACACCACCAACATCTCAGTTACTTCTTTACTCTCATTTAAACAATTTGAGTTCACAGTTCCAGTCTAATTATTCAAGATATAGAGCAAAAAAACCCAAAGATTTTTGTATTAATTTCTTGCCTTGTTTTGTACCACCTGCGTCAAGTTCTATGTTGAGGAGGACCCAAGCACAGTGTGCTAGTGCAATGAGAGTAGACTCTGCTCTAGGGGGTACATTCACAGGTGAGAGAGAGTTATGGCATTTGTTCCTGATGTTGCCCACTCCTGTTCTGACATTAGCCTAAATCTGTAAAACAGAAGATGAGGAAATCCTCCTGTGGCCCTAACCTAGCCTTGCGTTGGTCACTTGCCCTCCAGCAGTGCATTACCTGCTTGGCCAGTGCTGATAGATATGGTAACAAATACATCATGTAAGGTATTTCAAGAAAACACAGTCATGTTTGAGAACAACCCTAGATGTGAATGCAATAGCACTTTATCACATTTGCCTATAGTGGAACCTGAAACTAGCAAAGAGTGTCTCAGGTGTTACCTTTCCTTGGAGCAGAACTGATAGCAGCACCATGGGCACAGTTTATAGACTCTGTGGGATTTTGATGACGTTTATTCCTAATGAAATAAAAATCTTCATTAGCTGATGGGTTGTCTTTGCAGTTTAATCATGGGGACTCTTCCCCTGATGTCTACTCAGGAAATTAAATTTTGCTCCATAAATAGAGTATAGAATTAAAACCTTCACAGCATGAGAGCAAGCACTGAGCCATCAATTCCAATATCATTGGTTTCTAGCTAAGTGAGGTGAGCCACCTTAACCAGCCAAGTCCCTTTATTTCCAATGCAAATGACAGTTAGTGGTTCACTTCTTAGTATAAATCATTTAACAGACTACGATACTAAAAAGGAGAGAAGTTAAGTAATATGTTTGATATGATCATTAGCAGAGAGTCACAACTTGAATCTATCACTGCTTTACTCCAATGTCTGTGTGTTCTTTGCACTAAACCATGTTGTTCTTTAAAACTAAGTTTAAGAGATCCTTCTCTTCTCTACTTAGTTAACCAACCGAATTTCATATTCTATTAAATTTTGATCTCCGGTACAATATTAATGTAAAAGTATTGGTGCTCCATTTTCCTACAGTCTCTAAAAAATATTTAATTTTTCTTTCACGTGCGTGCGTGTGTGTGTGTGTGTGTGTGTGTGTGTGTGTGTATGTGTGTGTGTGTATGTGTGTGTGTGTGTTTCAGGGATGAAGTGGGCATGGGGCATGGGTGCCTTCATGCCAGGATTGAACCTCAGGTCTTCAGATTTGTTGGCCAGCACCTTGACTTGCCAAACCATCCCCTAGCTTTGCTATCCAATCAGGATGAAGCTATCAATTTAAAGAGTTTACATTATAGTAGGAAAAAAATGGATAAAGCATTTTCAGCATCACTAACCTAGAGACAATTAGCAGGTGGTAGATCCTTTGGAAACGAATTGCAAGCACATCTCTGCTACTTTATATTCTAAAGTGATTTGATAAGGTGTTTTATGATGTATTAACAGTTGATAAGCTTCCATCTTTATTATGTATATACTTCAAAATTGGATATAGAGATATAAGGGGATATCACCTATGCCTGATAAAATTCAAATCATTACACAGCTGCCATGCATCCAACTAACATACCATTTTTAAAAACTTATTTGGATGGATTATAACTGTTTTATAATTTCTACCACAGTGCAAATAGTAGCTCGTTTTTAAGGCCATTTCAAATTTTCATTTTTTCGCAACACAATATTTCCTTCCTGTTCTTCTTTATTAAATATTAAGCATGTCTACCCTGCTAAGGATGTCTTTGATTAATTAATAACTGCTTGAAAAGGCCTTTGAAACCTTCAAATACTAAGAAAATTGTAAACCATCTTCTCCTACAGCTCCTGGCATTTCTCCCCTAGGAAGAATTGAAGGTCTTGCCCATCTTCTGAGCATAGACTTCATTAAAACCTGAAGAGGTAGAAATGGCCCATGAAATATCTACGTGTTATAGCCTCTGGCCAAGCTCAGCAGTCAGGAATGATGCAAAACACAAGAGTCCTGAGGTTCTGCCTCATTAGAAAGAAATGCCACCAAAAGCACTCAGTCCACTCCTCTCTGAGAGGGTATACTAGGGTAAGAGTCACTGGCCTAGTTACGGAGACAAAAATGCTGTGGAGGTTGTTCTATCCTTGCTCGGAGACACCTCTTAAAATATTGGCAACTCCTTTATTTATTCATGGTGTCCACAGCATCCAGGAGTTTACAGTTTAGTGTCAAGGACACAAACCTGCTTTCCCATTCTTTTATTTTCAATCTTCAAGTTGACTTGTATTCTGTCTCATCTACCTGGAGAGGTCAGTGTCACAGTAATACAACATAGTGTCCAAGAGAGTGTGTAAGTCAGCCTTGTGTTAAGTTTTGCTTTGACCTGATGGCCTACTAGAGACCAAAGAAAATGAAGGACTTCTATAGAAAATATTGACAGATGAAATATATATATATCATAATATAGGAAAACTATTTAAATCCTAGTGCTAAAGCTGGTTTGATTACAATGAGAATATTATGCTCATTTATTGATCACCTGATCACCTGTTCAGAACTCTGCATTAGAGTATCCAGATGTGAAATGTCTTTGCATTGTACTTCCTCATCCACCCAAGCCCTTGGTGATGGAGCAAAGAAAGGTTCTTTGAAAATAATTTGTCTAATAGATTTAAAGAGCAACACAAAATTTTTGCCTCTATAAGCCTCATAAATTTACTTCTAGTAAAATCATATTAAGGAAAAAAATTAAGAATAGAAAAAAGCCCCATAAGAAGAGTTCTGGGTAATTTACTACACTTTATATTTTAAGCAACCTGAATACCTAAAAGGAAATGTGGTGGTTTCTGCCCATCACTTCACACCCACTAATGTAATGCTACCTGCTTATGCTGGTTTAAAGGCTGTCTAGGCAGAGTTGGCCCTTCAGCCAGACAAATACTGATGGCTAGAGGTAGCATTGACTCTTTGTGGGCTTGGCAAAGCCAAGGACCATTAGTATTTATGTTATCATTGAAATTATATTTTTAAAAAAATCATTGCTTGTAAGTGACCAGAAAAGACAGGAGAGAAGTGAAAATGATTTGGTCTGTTGACACGGTATGATTGTGAAACAATACATGCTGTCTCATTTTGAATTCTGCTAACAGATTTTTAATGGCCGTGCAATCATGGTAGTGAGAACTATTGGCAAACTGAATGGTTGTTTCTAGGTTTGATAATTTATCTAAAGAAAACAGTGTAATAGTAACACAGGCCAGCCACAAGTAGCCGACACTCAGAGCCTTAAGAGTCAGTACTTGCCTCCACATTCATAGAGTCCTTCCTTCCTCCAGAAAAATAGTCAGATGTGCCTTCCTTCCTCACCTCCCACAGTTAGTGTTATCCAGCTCTGTGAAAGGACTAGCAGGTGTATTTTGTTTAAAATAAAATAAAATAAAATAGCTAGTGATAAAGTCAGGCAGTCTCAGTAAATGAGTCCAGGCAAGTAGGGTTAGACTGGGCAGGATAGGCAGTACAGTGAAGACAAAACAAACAAACAAAAAAAACTGTCCAAGATAATGATATTTGTCATTGGGAAAAGAACAGCTGAGAAGAGTTCAGTGTAACCCTGCACTTGTCTAGTAAGGTAGAAGCTATGGACCTTCTCTTCCTCAGTGATAAGTTACAGTGGGGGACTTCTGTGCCCTTCCCTAATCAGAGGTCTGGGTCATGCAGAAGTATCTCATGCTGAGGACTTTTCCCAGGAGAGAGAGAGAGAGAGAGAGAGAGAGAGAGAGAGAGAGAGAGAGAG
>JADRCH010000012.1:9822232-9889028 GCA_019843965.1 Rhynchomys soricoides
GAGAGAGAGAGAGAGAGAGAGAGAGAGAGAGAGAGAGAGAGAGAGAGAACAGTTGCCAAGTAAAGACCTTGGTGTCCTATAATTTCTTGTCTCAAAGTCTTGTGTGGTCTTTATAATTAAGCAACCAGTTTACTTGAGAACACTAATAGTTGGTGGTCAGTGTCACTGTTTCATTGTGTGATTTTTTTTCCACATCGATATTTGAAGATAGAATTCTTAAGGCAGACCTACCAGATACCTCCCTTCATCCTGCGTGTCTCATAATTATTTTATAGATGTTACTCATGAAACTGGACCTGCAGTGTAGAACACTTAAGTAGTGTTCTTAAGTAGGGGTTCTTTTTATGCTGGACTATGTAGTTCTGCTTCTGCTTCTAAAATTTGCAAAAACTCCAGTGGCTAAAGTCTAATGCAGCCACACCTTATTGCCTTGTGCAACTTCACCTGGACTGGGATCTTGCTCATACGCAGTTTGTGTTTCATCACAGATAGGGTAGCACTTCACCATGCCCTTTGTGCCGCTGGTTTTGTTGTATAGTCATGAACTACACTTGAGTAGGAAAGGACTAGAAAACTGTCAAACCTATGGATAGGGAAGAAACAGACATTCTGTCTTAAGAATAAATTAGTCCAGTCTTTATTATTTATTCTAGTTACTACTTAACAATCTTTATTATCCATTCTAGTAACTAGTTAAAGATCTTCACTGCCTATTCCAGTAGCCATATTATTCTAGGTCTGAAATTTGAACTTTTGACATTTCTTTCATCTTATTCTGTAGGAAAATGAATGTTCTTTTATTTTACCCCACACAAGCTAAAATGAAAGATTGAATTGCATAGTTCTATACCATAGCTTATAGTTTGATATCTGCAGAAGTCAGTTCTCCATTGCTCTGACAAAAGTCAACTTATACAGGGAAAGGGTATTTTTTTTCATTTTCATTTTTTTGTTTTTGTATGTGTGTTTGTTTGTTTGTTTGTTATTTGCTTTTGTCAAGAACTCAGAGCTCTCATAAAAAATCCTTGGCTCTGTCACTTGTTCCTGGGGTAAGTGAGAATATTTTTTATGAAAGAATGCAGCAAACGACAGCATGCCCTCATGGTGGAATTAGGAACTAGAGTTCTCACACCAATTTTAAGAAGGTGCCATCAATGACACTTGTCCTTCCACAGTGTTCCAACTCCTACTCCACTTTTAATCTTTCCCTCCCAATAGTGCCAGAAACTGGGGGTTGAGCCTTATCACATGGTCTTTCTAAGATATACCCAAGACCTAAGTCATAGAAGCATGTCTCTTCAAGATTCTCTATATTTATGTGGAATCACTAACAACTTGAGTTGGTATGTTCTACTGAACATCTTAAGTTTACAGAATTCCTGAATTATGATAAACAATATATATTACTCCTAGCAAACATGTATATTGTGTGGATATTTATGTTTTTGATTTGTGAAAAAGGAAATAAGTTTGACAATGATGGACCATAAAGGAACTATCTAGAATGTTGAGCAATTAGATTTTGAACTTAGGCCATTTTAATTCTCTTGCCAATTTGACAATTTTTTTTTTTTGTGGATTCCCAGATAACCTTCTTCATCTGTAAAATGGGTATGATAATAAATGAGGGACATTAGGAATTGAAAGAATAGTTTGTAAAACATCTTTATAATTTGACACTACTTTACAAAATTGATAATATTAATTATTCAATGATTAACAATTTATGAACGTTGTCTGAAACCACATGTTTTACTGTATTCCAAGTGCCAGTATATGTATCTCATTAAATGTGAAAATATGAGCCCACTTAGCAAAACTGAATTTTAAATTAACTATTCCTCTAAAAGGAAACACTTTGTTACAATCTTCTGATATAATCTCACTTAAAAAGAAACTCCCAAACAATAAAACGTAATATTTTTAAAGTGATTATTTAAGCTCTTACAAGCTCCAGTGCTTTTATAGTTAACATTTTCCTCCAGTTTTGCAAAACCTAGTAATTTGTCTCAATTATTAAGTGATATTATGTAAGTAGCCAAAATGAGAAATGAATCAGATTAATCTTGCACAAAATGGACTCTAAACAATGATCCAAGTTCGTGAGATTGTAAGACAAACCCTTAAATATGATAATCATATAAAAAGACTGATATACATATCTAAGGCATTAAAATATTAATTTTCTTTTTCTCCCCTTCAATATATGTAAATGTTAGCAAGCCTGCTGAAAAGCTGAGTGAGAGATTAGCTCAAAACTGTCAAGGAGACTATCAAAACGGCACCTTATAGGGCATGTAGGCAAACCAAGTACTTAGTATAGACAGGCTAATTTATCACAGTGCAGTTGCCACGGCAACAAGGGCTCTGCATGTCACGTGACCCAAAGCCCGTTCTGTTGACTGGCTCTAACTGACTGTCAGTTCAGCAAAGGTTGCACTGTTTCCCTTGAAAGGGAAGAGGAAGCATTGATACTTGTTGAAAAGGCAAAATAATAATAGTCTATCTCAAGCTATGAAAGCAGCCCTTTGTCTCCTTGACGTTTATTTTTATTCTGGCTAAAGAGATCCCTCCAATTTTTTGTTACACAAAGGCCCCTTATTTATTCACAGATTAAATATATGCTCCTCTATTTACTAAGGATTCCATCCTTGCTGACAGAATAGTGAACAAATATTTAAATCTATTATCAGCATCATATTTATTTACAAGTTGCTAAGTTTTGTGCAGCTTTTTTTCCTAATATTTTCCCTCAGAGCACAAGAGATCTAGTAGATGAAACCTGAGCCTATAACAAAATTTTCTTGCCTGTAATTTTTTACAAACACAACAGAAGGAGGCTGACATGCTCCCTCAGATCATAAGGATGGAAAAATCTTTAGGGAAGTGAGAAAATAGCTTTCCCCATATTTCTTGTTGCTGTTTCCTTTTCACTGTTGTTTTCATTGATGGGTAAGTACCAAGGACCACAGAGATACGCATACTCTTAGATTCAACAGCTCTACCCTTGGGATTTTATCTCGTAGAGTGTTCCAGAAAGAAGCAGTTCTGTGACACATTGAAGAATGAGCTCTGGTGTCAGATGTATGAATTTCACCTCTTGGTGTCTACCACTTGGCTTGCTGAACGCCCTTAGGGAAGTATTTATATATCTATGGACTTCTAGATTCCACATTTGTAAAAGAGACCCAAGAAGATCTGTGCTGCGTGTGGATTGGACTCTGATAAATCATGTGTGCTGAATGCTGGCATATAGGATCCAGGCATTCAACAGAGTGCTCAGGGTGGCACTTCTCAGAACCACATCTGTAACCTACCTTGGAAGAATGTACACACTAAAACTAAACATAGGAGATGGTAAACTCATGCCTGTAAATAAAATGTACTTACAGAATTCAGTGTGATGCAGACATTTAAATTTCTGGTTCAGAATATGATATTCTCTCTCTCTCTCTCTCTCTCTCTCTCTATATATATATATATATATGCACACACACATACATACATATATATACATATATACACATATATGTATACATATATATATCATATACTATATATGAATATACATAATCCTGTGACAGAAAAACTAAAACACCCTACAGATTGTAGAAATAGAGCTGCAGAGTTTGCCACAACCACTATACAAGATGCTCATGGATTCAGAAGTTAACAATTTGATAAAAGAAAAAAAAATATAATCCCATAGTTCTATGCTAAAATACAATATCTCTCTAATAAAAACTATGATCTTTTCCACTTAAAAATGTAATAAAAGAAGAGGTGGTGGACTGTGAAGGACTTCATCTTTGATGATTTTCACTTATCATCAGCTACTAGAACAAGTAAACCTGTTAAAAGCCTGTTTTCTGTTTGTTTGGTTCGTTGGTTTTTCTTTTCTTCCTTTAAGTGCACAAATTCAGGGTCTGGAGCTCAGTTGAAGAAAGTGCCTGTGTGGCCATTGGTTCTTTTCCCAATACCACATAAACCAAGTTTTGTAGTCCATGCTTGTAATAATACCTAGAAGATCAGAAGGTCAAGGTCACATTTAGCTCTTACTGAGTTCAAATCCAGTCTAAGATATATGAGGCAGCACTTCAAAAAAGGGGATGGGGAAGGAAAAGAAAGAAAGGAGAAAAGAGAGAAATAAATAAAACAACACATATTTATCAAAGATGATTGACTTCAGAGGCAAAGGTAGATTGAAGTACAGCTTAGCTGGCATTTTTGTGCATTCCTTTTATGTCCTGTGAGCATGTTACACATAACAGGAATCAAAAAGAAGTATCTGTGCATGGAAGAAATACAGTTTATGCACAGGGAAAGTAAGGAGAAAATGAAAGTGAACGAAATTTTCAGTGATCAAGAGATATAGTTAGGATTTTGAATTAATCATGTTTGAATTTCGGGTTTCTGAGCTTTACGCCCTTACATATACAGACAGTAGCTACATTTGTAGTATAGTATTTTCAATTGGGCAGAAACTCATTGTAAGCTGGGACCTAATGGCCACATAAACTAAAAGACTTGTGATTTGCCTTCTGCGTCCTTTTACATGGATCACTGGGTGCAAAGCCCAGTACCAATCGACCACTTGTAAGAAGTGAAAAAAGGCAGATATGAAGGATGCCAGTTAGGTCTTCCGGGATGGCTGACACACTCTGCCCTCAAAATTTTAGCTTCATAGCTCTTACCTATGTTGGCAAGGGCTAGCCACATTTCACTTCATGATCACAGTATGTCAGACATACGATCTTAAGAGCCAAAGCAAAACACGTGATTCCTTCTTATCTACATTTCTCTCCTCCTATTCGCTTCTAACCACGAGGCAATGTGCAATTTAACTGGAGAGACTGTTAAGTTTATGTCTGCTACAAATACATAAACTGAGAAGGACTAGAAATCCAAACAAGTTGTACCTTTTTGAGCATAATGGATCTCTGTCTTATTCATTACAAGGGTCCTGTCCTTCAGGCTGAGATGCACAGTCTGTCAGAGACTTGCATACACTACTACAACAAAGGAATAGTATCTAGTCTCCAACGTGGCTGCAGTCTTCACCTGCACTAAAAACTTAGAAGATCACATAGAATTTAAGACCTTGTGCACCTTGGGCTTTTGTTCTGCCACTCTGGGCAACTCAAAAGACAATTTTCTTGGATGTCTCATTGGTCTGAAATGTGTGACTTAATTATGATGGCTGTTCTAGCTACAGACATCAACCCTTTCACAAATGCTTGCAGAAATCTTTTTTTTTTTTTAAATCCCAAAGAATCCTCCACTCCTCTACAACCTCTGGATTCCCTTTGCCTCTTCTGGAAAGAATTTAGGCTCTGCCAAAACATTTAATTTTCCACAAATACCTTCTTATTCCACAAGGTGTAAAATAGAGTATGTTCAGGGAACATGTCTAAGTGTGTTTGTCTAAGGAAATAGGAGCTGTTCCGTGTAAAAGGGACAGCACAGGGCTGCAAAGACAAACAGTGAGAGACGCCAGCAGCCCGAGTCAATACCCACTAAACTTCTGAAGATAGTATTCATAAACTCCTGTGTTGATTGTACTAACTTGAATGCTCTCCTAACCGCTCCACTCGCTAATGCTAGGCCAGTTCTAGGGATCCCTGTTCCCTATGCTGATAACTGCTTCCATTACGTTGGTTTTGTCTTGAAGCTGTGAGTACCGTGCTTTGTGTGAGGTTATGGATCAAGTGATGTGCCAGCTTTAGAATGTAGTGTGAGTGACATAAAATCATGGCAACTTTTAAATTTCTTGAGACTTATTTTATTTTATGCATGTGGTTGTTTTGCCTGCACGGAAGTCTGCATTACTTGCACGCTATGCCCACAAAGGGCAGAAAAAAAGCATTGCATTCCCTGAAACTAGAGTTACAGATAGTTTTAGCAGTCTAGTGAATAATAGAAAGCAAATCCTGTCCCCCTGGAAGAGTAGTCTGTGCTCTGAAGTGCTGAACCATCTCTTCATTCTTTGTGTAGCCTAAAATTATTAGTGTAATTGAAAATAACTTTGATGGTTTTCTCTGTGTGTGTCTCTCTCTCTGTGTCACTCTGTCTCTCTGTCTCTGTCTCTCTGTGTTTCTCTCTCACACACACAAACACACACACACACACACACACACACACACACAAACATATCCTTTTAATTTGACTATTACCCAGTAGATTAGTTGGTTTGGGTACCATATTAATAAAGTAAGATCACACATACAAATTTCACACATTAACACTAATTAGATTCTATTGCACAATAACAGATTGCATTTTTAACCTCAGGCTGTCCATTGATCTCAAGAGGTATATTGTAACAGCCTGTGAATAAATCAATAGCAATAGATTTTCTATCAGAAAAAAACTCAAATTTCCTGGCTTTCATTTCATGAGTAACTAGCACCTTTGCATATGGAAGACATAATCAGTTCGTTCATATTCCAACCTAACTGTCTACAGGAATGCCAGAGTAAAACAAATCTACAATGAAAACATTGTTTACACTTGACTGTTCGGTCAAAGGAGTGAAGTCTATATTAGCAGGCAAGAAATGTATTGCTCTTGAATATCATCTAATCGAACTTTTCAGCATTGTTTTGAGAGCATCCAAGAAAGAAGGCAGATTGTATCCTCCTTCTCACTAACCAGGCAGCTCTGGAGTCATTTCTGGTTGTTGGTATTAACAATAATCAAGAGAAAACACTTGATTTCTTAAGTTCATCATGTGAATAAGTGCTGTGAGCTGTTGTCAACTTGCTGGGAATAAGAGAGACCTTGTAAGGTTAAAGGGTCCAGCTTGACAGCTTTTCTTGTCATCCATGAGTCCATGGTAGATGTTTCCACAAGCCTCTTCTTCTACCGACACCACAAGTCTGATATTCTACCCCTTTTTAGGCTGTATAGTTTTACAGGGCTATTAAATTCTACTCTCAGGTTAATGTTTACATTTGAAGCAAATACCAGACTTGCCTGCTTTACTATGATTGCTTCTTGTGTGTTGTAATCTCTCTTTCCAGGGAGTCAGTGAGGTGAGACCTAGGCACCAGGTTCTGGATAGTGGCCTTTAGCAGAAGGTTCCGTACAGACCTTGCTCCTTAAACAGGAGCAATCTCAAGCATGCATTCCTCTTCTCAGCAGTTTTATCTCTAAGCTTGAGTAGTAGCTTGCATTTTCATTTAGATTTCTTATGAGAGTAATATCAGAGGAGCGCATCACATAAATGCTGGAGTGTTAGTGTGGAGCACACAGTGAAAGCTGCTGGCTTTTACTACTGTCATAGGATTCTGAAATGTTTGAATCTGCTTACCTTTAGTCACCCACTGTTGATGCCGTTAATGTGGTCTCCAGTGTAGGGTCGATATTAAAACACCACAGGTTATTATATTCTTGTGGTAGTTATCTTTGAGACAGCATCATATGTCCCCAAGACTGACTGTCACATGATACTTTGCAAAAGATAAACTTGAACTTCTGATCTTCCTGCCTTCAGCTCCCTCCTGAATGTTGGCATGGCATTACAGAACAAGAATATATAAGTCTTACTTAAGGAGATGTGTGGGCATGGCTTACAATTACAATAGATCCTTATAATAATATTTGTTATATAATAATTGGATGCATGTAAAACTTCCTTGGAGTTAATGTTATAATTACAGGAATAATGTTGTGAAAGAATTCAGCATGGTGCCCAGTTAAACATACTGCCTGTCAAAGAAATGGCTTTTCAGTGTTAATTTATTTACCATAAGTTTAAAGAGACACATGTGCTAGTGAAAATTGTTTCAAATATGTGTGAAAAGAGACGTGGGGGTGGAGGGTGTTCATTAGAGCACTTGAATTTGACCAGACTAGAATTTAAAACACTGTTCTCATTTATCCATAAATTCAGTTGGCCTCATGGCCTGAGAAAAATGCTGCCCTTGGTGAGCACCAGCAGCCTGAGACCACAGTTAGCAGATGAGAGGAAATGGCAGTGTTTGCAGGTCTTCCACAGTAGTGCCAGACCCTCTAATGTAGTGGCCAATTAATCACCTGATATTGTGTCAGTATTGGTGCTTGAGGATTTTTGTTACTTTAATGTACACTCCTAGAATTAAATTAATTTCTAGCATAATTGTTACTACGGAAAGACTTCGAAAGGTAAGGACATAACCATTGCTTAAAAATTAATTCTAGCAAGAGGATGAAAGTGAATTTGTGGAAAAGATGATAATTCACATTTTAAAAGGAGTGAGTGAGAGGGCAGGATGGTCTGTTGGGTAAAATCTGAGTTGGACTCTAGGGATACACATAATAGAAAAAGAGAATCAAATCCTGCAAGATGTGCTCTGACCCATGTACCAATACCCACCCCACCCCCACCACAAATAGCTAAATACACACGCGCAAATTTTACTCCAGTTCTTAGTTAATATATGATATATTCTGGTATTCTGCTACATATAGTATCATAATATATTATGTATGATATATTATATCATATAATACATATGCATGGATATAATATATGTACATGTATGCATTTACATAGAAAGATATATACATACATACATATATGTTAGACACATACATAAATACATAGACGATAGACAGATAAATCAATGATAGAACAGTTTGTGTTCTTTGCTCTAATGTCTTACAACTTTCTGATAAGTATCTGAACATATTTAAAATTATAGAAGCTTGTAGTTTCAAACATTGAATTCTAAGTTCAAAACCTACAACTTAAAAGTAAATTACAATTCAGAGGATGTATTTGAGTTTCAAGATCATTTGCTGATTTACATTAACTTACTTTTCCAACTTACTTTGTAAGATATTTAAATTTTAAGGATTTAAATGAACTAAATCTAAAAATTCTCCAAAGCAATTTGAATTTACGTGCTATTCAGAGTGATGGATTGGATTTCAATTGGGCATTAATACATATATACACACATATTATCATGTTATATGCAATATTGTATTATATTATTGGTATAATATATAAAATACATAATATTTTATAAAATATATGTTGGTATAATATATATTGGTGTTATATATAATATATATAATGGCATATTATATAATATATATTATTAATATATACATATAAATATATATATATGAGTTGCCCACAGGGGGCATGTATTACCTGTCATTCATTTTATAACTGGAATGTTTTTCCTGTCATTTTGAATATTCCACTGGCTACATCAGGGCCAGACTGCCTTACACAGTTTCTTTAATATTTTATTTATTTAATTTTTTATTTGTTAAGATTATAATGTAATTATGCCATTTTACCTTCTTTTTCCTCCAAACCCTCCTCAACTTTACCCTACTCACTCTTCACTTTTCTTCAAATTCATGGCCTATATTTTTGTTAGCTGTTGATATATATATATATATATATATATATATATATACACATTTACTGTTATTGTGTACATATACATTTACATATACATGTATGTGTATATTTATATACACATTTATATATTCCTAAATGCATAAATCCAATCTGTTTATCCTGCATATTACTTGCATGCAGTTTTTAAGGCTAACCATTGGGTACTGTCTTTCAGTGGATCCCGACATGTTCAATAGATCTCTCTGTTAATTAACTTTATCACTTACAGATCATCTTTGTAAAATGTAGATGCATAGATCCAGGCTAGTGCATTTTTCAATATGTTATCATCATCATGACTTGTTGGCTTGAGATGATGTCTCACTTTGTAGCCTACAGTAGCTTCTTCTAATCTTCCAATCTAGGCCTTCCAACTGTAGGCATAAGAAACCACGCCCAAGTACAATCATATCTATATACAGATGTGGATATATTTTTCAGTTTTCATTAATAAACTATTGACATTCAAATAAAAAACAGGGAAGCAAATTATATTACAATGATAATAGAGAAAATCATTGAGAATATAATACAGAAAAATAAATTTCTAGATGTGCATTTACTCAAAAGGCAACTGAAGTGAATTATGTACTTAAGGGCTTTGGGGAAACCTCCAAATGAATAATTTAAGGCACAAAGCTAAAGCTGTACATGACTTGTGTCACGGAAGAATGCAAGAATTTTAGAAATTGTTTTTAGGAATTAGAAATTCGGGGATGTATTGATGAGGGACAGATCTTTGTGGAATTGATAGAAAATGGCTCAAGGGTGAGCTAATTGTTTCAGTGGAGTTTTTACTAAAACAAAAAGGCAGGAGGACAACAGAAGAGAAGAAACTATGAAAGCGTAGATTGTTAATATGCACAACAATTGCCTCTGAAGAGGTCTCCGAAGTAGAGCCACTTTAAAAACGTTAGTGCATTCATATGTACTAGTATATTAACAAAAGCTCAGGGTGGAAAAATTATCATGTTGCCAGCAATCTTATTTCAGACAGTGTCATCATCATGATAAAACAGTTTAAAATACTCCAGCAAGATTGCAGGGCTTCATGAAAGTTTTACTAGCATATATTAAAATTTCAGTCTAATGGTTTTCATTGTAGTTCTACACTTGTACACAGCAAGTCTTTGTAATATTACTAGCTCAGTCTTCTCCCTCACCCTTCCTCCCAACTCTCTTCCCTAACCTTCCTCCCAGCAATCCTCCCTAACCTTCGTCCCAGAACTTTCTCACTCACCTTTCCTCCCTACACTCCTCCCTCAACCTTTCTCCCACTCCCCGCTCTTATCCCTCCTCCCCATTCTCCTCTCTTACTCTTCCTTCCCATACTGGCTGCTCACTTTATTCCCTAATCACTCCCGTTCTGCATTCACGACTTTTAAAACTTCATGATTCTGCATAAAGTACATTGTGTTTTGATGTATATTTCTGCATAATAGATAAACATGGTAATCAATCTCTTAAGTAATTTGTATCAGATCCTGGTGATCCAGACATCACAACTCTGAGAACAATAGACCTACTATTCACAAGAACACATTAACAGGTCTGCTAATGGATTGTTTGACAAATAAATCCACGGCAGAAGATTCAAGTAATGATGAGTTCTTGCAGTATCTTCTGGATCTATTGTTGACAGTTTACTGTCCTGGCTTCAGTGGTATGGTTGTACCATACATAGGAAGTATGCGGTTCAGCTCCTGTGAAGGCTGCACTGGGTTTAACAGCCATCATCACTTCATCCCTCAGGTCAGATGTCCTCAGCAGAATAGACCAGACTCCTCAGTGAGAAACTGATTACCCATTCTTTTTCACAGGCATTTGAGTAACCTATATGTCAGTTCACCTGACCTCTTTCAAATAATTCTAACAAATAAACTGAAATTAGCAATCGTCAGTAAACTATAAACTAGGAAGTTTAAAATAGTGGTGGTTATGTTGAAGAGAGAACGGCTGAGAAAAAATAAGCCCCAGTGAATTCAGTTAACTTCTAGTTCTTTGTTTTTCTCAAAACTGAAGGCTCCATGAGTTGAGGTATCAGATGAGGGACATGAGGAACAGCTATGTGTGATGTATGAGTGATCTCTCTGGTGACTTAGGTACATGAAGAAAGAGCTCAAAGAATCAAGTGATATCCACGTAACAGTGCATTTTCTCACTTAGTTATGTGAATTCATTTTCTGAAGACTGATATCTATAAAAAAATCTTTATAGTTTGTGCTTAATAGTACTTTAGTATAAAATTAAAGGTTCAATATAAGTATAAAAACTGAAGACAAAACAAAATATCAATCTCATCAGTACATTATTTTCAATACTGTATTTATGTCTAGAAATTATCAAATGTACCAAATTTTAGTTGAAGAATTTATCCATAAAAACTAGACTGAAACCTTAATAAAGCATGTATAGTAATATTTAGAGTTTTGTATTCTTAAGAATCTCTTAATTTCATATATATATATATATGGACAAAATTAGAGATAATTTGTAGATTTATTTTAAATAAAAAATATTTATTTTTCTAAAATAAAATGCCATCAAAGAAGTAAAAATTAAAGTTCAATGTATAAATATTTTATTGGCACAAGTCTATTGATACATTTTATTTTGTACTGTAGGCGCCTTTGTATTCAATTATTATAAATGTTTAGAATCCATTAATAACAAGATTGTTTTAAAAGAGTACTTTATTATGCCTAAATATTGTGATAATTAATAATTTTTCAAATCTCAAATAAAACCTTTTACATAGTGAGAATGTAGAACTTCATAATTTAAAGAAATACACTTTCAGATTCCACACGGACAAATTGTTTAAAAAAATCACTGATCTGTGAAAGCTTCCAAGGAATTGTCCTGTTCCAAGGTTGGTTAGTTTGCTGAAATTGAATAATACATGTTCATATTAATCATATTTTATTGAATAAATATGCAGAATTGATTTAAAATTATTAAGTACATATTTAATTTCTTTCCTTTGGCCACTTAATAATTTTTTAAAAAATAAATTACAACAGAAACACACAGACATCTGGAATGGAATAAAATTTTAGTCTTTAGATTGGGAAGAAAGTGGAAGAGGAACAAACGGGATATTGGTTAAGACACTGTTTACTACATCAGAAAATTCCCTTTTGTAAATGTTAATAGTGTAATCCATTTTAAGTACTTAATTAGAATGTTACATTTTAGGAAGTTGTACTTGGATAATGAACATAAGTCACTTATGTTCTTTGAGGATGTTGATATTTTAATATGAATTTTTGCATTAAAATACTTTATATAAAAAATAGTTCATTAATATTTTCATATAATAGGAATTTCATATCTGGCAAACCAGTCCCATAAAATGGTGAAGGTGACAGAGATAATTAATGACTGGAGCTGCGATATTCTGTTCTGTTTATCTGTTGGTTTGTTTGGGGTGTGGGTGTACATGTTCTCGAGTGTCAAAGCTCTCTGTCAGTTCTTTCCCAGTTGCTTTTCACCTTAGTTTATTTTTAAGATAGCCTCTGTCTCTGGGGTTGATCCTTCCCATCTTCTTTAGACTAGTTAGCTGGCAAGCAAGCCCCAGTAAACATCCTGATTTTAATGCATGTATCCCGCAGGTCCAATATCCGGTCCTCCTGCCTTCATAGAAAGCAGCTACCCAATAAGCAATCTCTTCAGCTTAGAGTTCACTAGTTTGGAGTGATTGTAAAGACAGCCACATGGAGTCAATATTGAATGGTGACAAACGTTATTGCTGAGGTGCTTCTTCTGCCTGCTTAGGTGTCTGCTGCCGTGTCTTAGATAGGTCCTGGACTGTGTCATTTCAGAGATTTGGGGTGTAGAAAAAATACAGGAAGGGAGAGATACCTGCCAGAGTATAGGTGAGGCCACATATCAGTGGGCCGGGAGAGAACAATGCTATGTATTTTTTGATAAAATGATCTTGTCTGTAAATGTATTCTAGCAACATTAGTTGATGATGTCTCTCCTCACACTACTTCAAAATCTACCATGGGTGGAAGGTGAAGTTTTAAAATGTATTCATGTGTGTAGCTTGAATTATAAAGCAACAGATGAGAAGACACATTATACTGCATTTAAAAGTTTCGTTTTTAAAATTATGCACATTCTCTTGTTCTGACTTCCCTTGCTTCTATTTGAATGCATGGATTTCTTAGAAATTATGTGTTATTCAATACTTCTTTAACTGTTACTCACTTATTTTTATTGTTGTCACTTACATTACACTCACAGTATGCTGAAAAATCCAAAGATCTTACTTCTGTCTAGTTTAATTGAAAATTTTCTAGGTGATTCCAGATATCTAAAAGTATTAAACAGCAAAATTATATTAATTAAAACTGGCTATTTTTCTCTCTTTTTATATTACTTATGAACAAAAACACCTGTATCACTGGTATGGTTACCCCTGCTATTCATGACTACAGAGGCTTTCTCTATGCTTTCTGAGACACATAATCTAATTGTATTAATTGCCATTGCAGGATATTGTTAAGTTAAACCACCTATGCACCAGCTCCCATTTGTCTTCAACTCTAGGTCTCTACATCATACTTTTTTGTTTAGTCATTTGCTCTTTCTAAACATAAAAGTAAAAACATAATTTATAACTTCCTTCCCCATTCTGAATTGGGAGCAGCTATTGAAAAAAAAGGAGCAAGTGTCTCCCGCTACTCTGAATCACTATTGAATTTCACATGGCTATAGCTTACTGGATTTGAATAGTCTGATCCCACTCATGGTTCCCATTAATCTTGAAAGAAATCTGCTGTAAACAAACCCACCTGCTTTCTCCATGTGCACATCTATCGTTCTCCACATTGTTCTACACTCTGTCAACTTTATGGCAATTCAATATCTACAACTTGAGTCTTGTTTTCTTGGTCGTGAGAGGATTTTAATATTGTCATACCTACCATACATTTTGTAATGTAATGCACTTTTATATTCCCACATTGGGATGGATGTATCTGTATCTGTATCTCTATCTCTATCTCTAATATATCTATATCTATATCTATCTATATCTATATCTATATCGATATTCTTGCCTGTTTCAACATTCTTTTAGAATGTGGGGAATATATGTATATCAGAAATTCTAAGGTTTTAATTGGTTCTTCCGGGGCACATGTGACTGGGAAAAACCGACCTGGAACAACTGTTAGGTTGAGAAGTGTACAAACTCTGAAAATCTCATCTTAAGCCCCAAATCTCACCCTGAGACCAGCAGCAGGAAGGATTGCTCAGTCTGGCATGTCTTGGGGCACGTAGCTGCACAACCTCACCTGGGTCCTTCTCGAGGAATTCACATTTCCTTTTGGCCAAATTTTAGGTTTAAGCACCTAGGATCTCTCTTCTTGCAAATAAAACAACCCCAGCCAATAATGTAGACTCTCCTACCTGCTCTCCACAGCTTATATGGCCCTTGTTAGCACCTTTAAAAAGGGGAACTGTCATTCCACTGACTCCACAATATTAAAAGAAGGCAATTCTTTGTTTCTGTTTTTGTTTTTTATTGGTTTATATTGCTGGGGGTTTAACCCAGGACCTTGGGCATGCTACGAAAGTACTATACTACTCAGCCACACCCCTAGCCCTAAAATGGACCAAGTCTTAAATGATGGTCACATGTTGACAGTATCATGAGTATTCTCCTATTTTTTCTATCCCTTCTATACTTCTCATTACTTAGAAAACTGTAGCAGAAGCAGAATGGATGAAGACAGATGAACAGCCACATGGAGGACCAGGAGAGATGCAAGAAGCCCCATCCCAAGTCTCTGGGTCTAGGCCAGGGTTGAGTTAGGAAAGGAGAGAAGTTTGATTAGATAAGAACTGTCAATTGTGCTAGTAAACTATATCAGCTCTTAAAGAATAATTAATTATTTATTTAATTTTATGTGTATGTGGTGTTTGTGTGTGTGTGTATGTATGTGTGTGCAGCGTATATACAGGTGCTCACAGAGGCCAAAAGAGGGCACTGGATTCCCTTCAACTATATCCCCAAGCTGTTTTGAGCCACCTTTGGGTTCTAGGACCCAAACTCTGGTCCTATGTAAGAGCCCCAAATGCTGATAACTGTTAAGGCATCTCCCAAGCCCCTATCCTAGACTTCTAAATATTAAAAAATGAGATTATTCGTTAATTTTAAAAAATGCCTAGAAAGACTTTAAGAGGATTTTTAATCATGGGGGGGTGGGATGGGGGGTGGGAGGAAATGCCTGCCTCTCAAAGCTGTTTTTAAAAAGGCGTTAAGAAGGATGTTGCTAGCTTCAGCTCACACACTGTCAAGATCATTCTGAATGTGGCCCTGTGTTATCTCGGGCTTTGCCAGCACTAGATTAAATTTGCAAATAAAGTAAGGGTGTTTTCTTGCTCAACTCCTACCAACCCTGAGACACAGAACCTGTGTGCCTGGCTTTGCTTCTGGCCTTTTGGTATTGCAGCACCATTGCTAGCCTGGCCAGAATGAAAGAAGAAAGCTTGAAGGTATTCCCACAGGCAGTTGGGTTCGATGGACCTTGGTCCAGGCAAGTGAGCACAGGAGGAGAAGGCCTTCTCTGAGATAATTTTCACTGTTACCACTCTTCTTTATATGAGGAAAGTTAAACAGCTCTCTTAGTTTTTCTTCTTACAGTTAGTGAAGTAGAATTTAGAGGTGTCCATAAAATAGTCCATAGTTAGCTTTTTAGAAAATGAATGTTTCAAAGGAATGACTATTTAGAAATTTTATTTTTATACAATTCCATTCTCAAAAGCTGCTATGCTGTATTTTCTGGAGATGCGGGTTTATAAATTGAATCTGGATTCTTATAACAAGCTGATAATCAGAAATGTCTAATTCAATATGTTTCCTGTGCAAAATCTTCATAAGTTCTCTCTGTTTGGAAAGCAGCAAAGTGTGACTTGTATAGTTCAGTGCCTCATGAGAGCATCAGATGACAGAAAGAAAGAGTCGCAGTTCCAAGATGAGCAGCTACCTGCTTGTCAGCAGAGCTTTACCACTGGTACCATATGGCTGATGTCATTTATTTTGCATTCTTGCATATTCTTTCTTTCCTGCAAATTACCAGCTAGGTTGTATATTCACCTTAAAGGAATTCAAAGAATAAGGCAGGTTGTCAGAATTGCCCACACAATATCATAAATCAGGCCACCCACTGAAAGATTTAATTGAAGTTACATTTTGTTGAGTGGAGAAGTGGGATCTGACTTTTGATTCCACAGTTAGAATGGAACATTTTACAGATGATCACTGTCATTTATAAAGAAAAGAGAAAGAAAAAAAAGAGCAACCCAAAATTTCTCAAATCTTTTACAAAGAAACAGATCTTCGTAGCATAATGTATGACTATGCAGTAAGCTTTCTTCATTGTGTTTCTCCCTGGAGCTGCTCCAGATGATGCTTAGAGAAGTGGCAGATAGCACCTTTGGTAAAAAAGAGAGGACCATGTCCCAGAGCATTTGCCCTTGATGCTTTGAGGATGATGAATGTTTTAGTTCAGATACCCTCTTCCCACTGAGAGGTATACTTTAATGCCATCGATCAAAAATTGCAAATTTCATATTGCTGCAGGTGGGGCCCATTATTCTAATTATTATTATTATTATTATTATTATTATTATTATTATTATTATTATTAATTATTTTCCAGAACTATCAATGGTGGTAACTCTGGTGAAAATGTCTATGTTCTACTAGGTTCTGTTATTTTTGTATTTCCTAAGTGACATCAATTTGTATGGCTCACATTTTAGCAATAAACAGCAAAATGTAACACTGCAGCCTGCTGTGAAGGGACCGGCTACACATTGAATGAACACTGCAGGGACATGCTCATAAATATTCATTAAGCAGGGTTTCATTGAAAATGAAATTTAAGTCCTTAAGGTAATGCAGTTCAAGGAGGTGAGAAGCTATTTCACCATCCCTAAGGAAGCAGAAGAGAATGAGGTCATTGAAGAAAAAGGAATTGTTCAGAGAATGCCTTTCAATACCCCAAATAGAAAGTAATCAAGTGGAGTATTAATCCAACTGTCATGACACTCCAGTGTTTCCAAAGTTCAATCTTCATATGATAAGAGTAAATAGTGTTTAAAAATATAATTCAGGAAATATCTGTCCCAGAGAAAATTCCCATAGAAGATGAAAGGGAATATCACTTCTTGAGGATGACCATTGGAGAACTCAAGTTGACCTGATTGTGACAGTTTGTATATGCCTGGGCCAAGGAATGGCACTATCAGGAGGTATAGCCTTGTTGGAGTAGGTTATGTCGCTGTGGGTATGGGCTTTAATACCCTAGCCCTAGTTGTCTGGAAGTCAGTATTCTGCTAGCAGCCTTTAGATGAAGATATAGAACTCTCAGCTCAGCCTGCACCATGTCTGCCCAGATGCTGCCATGCTTCCACCTTGAGGACTGAACCTCTGAACCTGTAAGTCAGCCCCAATTAAATGTTGTTTTTATAAGAGTTGTCTTGGTCATGGTGTCTGTTCACAGCAGTAAAACTCTAACATGCTGATCTTCTACATTTGCATAGCCTTCAGGAAATCACTGATTACCTTCCTTGTTTGAGCATGATAAGGAATGCAAGTCTGTATATAAAAATATTTTCTGAACAAGAATGATTGTGACAGTTTCTTTTCCTTAATTGTTGTAAAAAAACTCTCTGAGAAAAGCAGCTAAATGGGGAAAACATTTCTGTTGGTGCTCAGTATGAAGTTTTAGTCCATCATGGAAAGAAGTTTGCAAGGGTAGAAACTTGAGATGACTGATCACACCACATCCACACTCAAAGCTCAAGGGCCATTACTTCACTTGCTTTCTCTACTTTATACAGTCCTGAAACCCATCCCGTGGAACATTGCCACCCATCCTATGGGTCTACTTGCCTCAATTAATGTAATGAAAACAATCCCCTCAGGCATGCCCAGGTGCTTTCCTCTCAGACAAATCTTGTCAAACTGACAATTGAGAATAACTATCACAAACACCACAAAATTATCTACTGTTACAAGTTCCTGGTATTAATTTCAATATACTTAGAAGGCCTGGTGTTTCTATGACTGCTTACTTCCAACTGACATTTTCATATTCATCACCTTTTCAATCAATGAATATTCAGTGAGAGCATTCCAAATATTCTGCATAAGAACATAAAATAGACATGCATTCTCTAACATGCTCAAACAAAGAAGAAAAGGGTAGAGCTTTTTATTTTTGTTTTTTGTTTATATGTTTGCTTGTTTTTGGTTTTACTTAAGTGATTTCCTGAAGGCTGTGTAAATGTAGAAGAGCAGGTGACTTTGATTGCTCCAGAGCTTATTCTCCGGAAGTGATATTACCTTATGTCTTCTATGTGAATTTTCTCTGCAACACTTATTTCCTGAATCCATGACATTTCAATCATAGTTACAGGCCTTAAGGATAAATTTATAAACAGAACAAAATATCCCACCTCCATGAAGCCATGTACCCATAAAAGGAAGTCAACAAAAAACAAACAAAATTACATGGGGATTAAACTGATGGTAGATTAGAAGTAGAAATGGATAATACCAAGAGAATAATAAAGCCAAAGTGTTAAACAAGGAAGATGTGAGGGCAAAGGATGGATTGAGGGCATTACTACAATATTTTCAAGATAGACTGTCCAAAGAAATCTCAATAGGAAAACACTATTTGAAGATGGAATTTGAAATCAGTGAAGAAACAAGTCCTGTGGATATCTAGAAGTTTCCATCTAGGTGGAGGACTTATAGGTGGAGCAATTATAAAAGTCCTATGACAAGAGTATTTTCTGGGTGTTCATAGAATGTCAATGAGGCACAGATAGAGGAAGTAGAAGAAATTTAGTATAAATAGATTTAGAGAGTAGGAGGTTGGGTACCCCCTTGGGAGTTAGAGATTATGGGAGAAATTACAGTTTTCTCCCATATGAATAGAAACAGTGGAACCTCTACATACTGTGAATAGAAAATCTGACAAGATTTAACATGTATTTTAGCAACCTCGTGTTAGTTTCTGTGTGAAGAAATTGTGTGACCTCCTAGTCAGATGATTGTAATTACCCAAATGAGACTTGGGAGGGGTCTTAGAGCAATACTGAGCATCTAAGTTGTCTTGTGAGGGGAGTCCAACTCATCTGAATATTGTGATGCAGAACAGATGGAGCCAAAGGTATCCTCTCATCCCTAGAATGACAGGAGGGACAGGATGGCAGCAAGAACAAGAAAGTCAGAGTCAGATGGCCCCAGGTATTTCAACTAGGCCACGTGGAACCCTGGTTCTATCCCTTGGGTTTTGACTGGATTTATTACTTTTCTTTTTAATGTCAGCATGTACCTATAGGCATATGTAGCCTATATTAGGGTGTACCTATAAGCACATGATCACATCAGGGTGTACCCGTGGGCACACATACTCAGCATTAGCTAAGTAGTTTGGATATTTTCATCCAGTTGTTTTAAAGATTTGTATCATTCCCACTTTGAAAACCCTGAGAGTGATAATATTGCAAATTGATTTATATCATATTGAAAGTAGCTTAGTATTTAGGGTATTTTAAAATATTTTTATTTAATTTCTTGACAATTTCATACATTTATAAATATATCTTAATTGTAGCTACCTCTAAGCCCTGCTACTCCCCAGCCCCTCAACAAATGCCTTTTCTACCTCCATTTTTAGTATTTATTCATAAGAAATAAACTATTATTCCTTATAATTTTCAATATGACTAAACTTGACAAGTGTAGTGAAATATTTATCCTGTTATACAGATTTGAGGATAATACAGGGCAGTGAAGTTGTGTGCTCAGGAAATGGACCAGTCCTAAACTGCAAAATATGCCTGCTTGATAGGAAAAGGATATGGGGTGGGAAGATAGAAGAGAGATAAAGAATTGAATGTGCAAGTACGAAAGGACTGAGTATGACTCTCTAACACCCAGTTAATGCACTTGCATATATCATGATTATATACAAGTATATACCTGAGGTCTATGGCAAGTAGAGACAGGAGAATATTCACAAAATTTGATCGACAAGTTTGGTGTATGCACCAGTAAACAAGAAGTATTGTATCCAACAAAGTAGGAGGCAAAGTTGTCTATATGTGTCTGTACTCACACAGATGAATAGGACACACACATGCACTCACATACATATACAATGACACACACCGTCACAAGATGAGCACACATGCTGTAAGATTTGTCTACAGATTAGATATTGGAGAAGAAATGAAGGGAAATCATTGGCTGTAAGGCTGTTCAGTTGAGATGGTATAGCCAGGCAGATGAGAAGGAGTGTGTGAACATTCTCTAGACACCTGTGCTTGGGGGTTTGAAGAGTCTCTGCATGAAAGGAGTTACAGACATGGTGTACTTTTGTTATTTTGACTGTAGATGCTGTTTTATTAAAACTCTTCGAGGAAAGAGTATACAGATCATAGCATTTTTGAACACTATCCAGCTGATTGTCTGTGTGCAGGCCTGGGTGTGGCTGACATGTACATGAAGACTCAGGTACCCTTGACTCAAGGCAGACACTGTGCAGATCAGGGAGCTGCTACAGCCCAACTTGCTCATATAAGACTGTGGGAATATCTATGAAAGCTCTTTTGGTGTATCCACCTAAAATTAAGAGGGTATAAACTCTGTAAATGAGGAAGGGATGCCAATGAAAAGAAATACCAACTTCAGGACAAATGTAAAGAAAACCTGAAAGAAATAGTCAGTGGCAGTGGGAAATTTAAAAATACGCTCCAAATCATGGGACGACCTGGATTGAAGAAAAGAAAAAGGAAAGAAGAAGACTGCTCTTAGGTGTGATATAGGAGAAAGTTTAATGTAGATAAATGGTAGTGCATAGCCAGAGGCAGAGGCTTGTGGGAGAGTCCAGTGTAGACATAACCCTGAACTGGGTCAAATGGGGAAAGGGCAAGAGGAATAGAGAGAAGAGAGGTGAACTGGGTATAGCAGATAGCAGGCCCAAAATTGAGTTAACCACCAAAAAGGACAGGTAAGCAAAATGGTTCAATTATATAGGAACAGAGAGCTAGGAGAAAGGCAGGCTAGCCCTGGGGTTAGAGAAGATTAAGGTAGGGTACAGGATGTGCCATCCAGAGGAGCCCCTAGCAGGGAGGAGCTGAGGGCTGCAGGGGGAACCTGGAGGTCAAATTTACTTTAATATGTTGAACAGGCACCTCAGCCTTTTATGCAAGGATTGAAACCTAAGAGTCTTAAATAACAAAGGCTTAGGAAAAACTAGTACCAGGTAAGCTTATGGGGGGGGGGGGGACTAGGAATACAATAGGAACAAATAAGGGAGGACCTAGAGAAAGAAATGTGAGCCCCTGAGCAGCAGCACCTGACAGAATGGGGAAGGTGGTGTCTGTGGTGACAGAGATGGATAAGCACAAAGTTAGCAAATGAAAAACCAGAGGAAATGACAGCCACCTAGATAAATTATACTTGTATTTAAAAGGTCTGGTTTCCTAACTGGGCCACATCTAGTCCTGCAGTTACTTGATGTATCAGAGGGGTGGGTGTGATACCCAGAGGGCTGTCCCACTTCCCAGAGCTGAGAGGGAAGGGAGATGGGGGAGGATCTGTGTGAGGGGGTACTGGAGAAGAAGGGGGCTGATATTGGGATGGAACGTGAATCAATCAATCAATCAATCAATCAATCAAAGCACCAGTAATCATATACCATTGCCATTGTTAATAGCCATCTCATCCTACCTAAGAAGTAGAAACCCAGTGGTCTGAGGAAGTTTGTTGATTAGCAGAGGATATTTAAGAGAATACTGTAAGAGAAAGGGACCAAGGGATGTCTTGTCTTGAGGGATTCCAAAGGATTTGTTTACCTTGCCACAGAGTCATGAGGGACTCTAAGGGAGTAATGCTTGAGAAGATGTGAAGCACTAAGAGAGGTCATATTGGAAGTACTTAGTATTCTCTCTGGCTTGTTTTGCTTTCTGTCTCAGAAATATATGTGAAGATGATAGCAATAGGAAAAGTTGTATACAAGCAAAGTAACCGTGAACAAATTTTAAAACTATCTGTAATACTAATCATGAAGGTTAGTTTCAATTATCAGTGTGTTTATGAGATCTAGAATCAGTGGGAAATAGGACTTGAGGCATCCCTGTGAAGGACTGCTTGGCCTCCAGTCATGACTGGAAGTGACTTTCTTGATAAGGCAAATTGATACGGGTTAACCCATTCTAACTATGGGTGGGGATCCTGGGCTATATAACATGGAGAATGCCAATTGACTACTTGCCTGTATTCATGTTCCCTTCTTATTGACTGTAGATGTAGGGTAAGAAGACACTCCAGATTCTACCACCTTGACTTCTCTATGATGAAGAAGTGGAAGGTTGACTATGAGTCAGAGTGAACACTTTCACTTATGTTGCTTTCAGAATATTTTGTCACCACAACAGTAACTAAGATACTAATCTTCCTTGTCAACTATATTGGAATTAGAATCACCATTGAGATATAATTCAGGGTGAGTCATTACGACTGAGATGCAATTCAACGTAATTTATTGAAGATATTTCCAAATAAAATATTTGTGGACTAAAGCACACTTTGAATATGAGCAACATGCTACCATTGCCCGGGTTCTCAGACTGAATAAAAGGTTGAGAGCAAGCAGAGCTGGCTTTCTCTCTCTTTCTGTGCCCTTACTGAAGATGCGAGAAGACCAGTAACCTTACGCTCCCATTGCCAGTCCTTCCCACTATGGTGGCTTGGACTTCTGACATGAGCCCCAAACCATCTTTGCACTACTTTAAATTACTCCTCTTCCAGTATTTTGTCATACCAAAGATAAAAACATTTTGTGTATTTTCTGAAAAATTTTAAACAAGAATTATAATGGTTATACTGTGTGTCACAAGATTAAAAAACAAACAAACCAAATCCTGACACCTAAATTGCTCTTTCTTTGATGTTCCATGAAGAGACAGAGAAATGAACAGTTTACATTTTGCATTTAAGTTTTAAACAAATATATGCTTTGGTTGCCTGACAGTCACAAGTGTTATTAAGATTATAAAAAAAACTAAAATGAAGATTTTTAAAAATGGTAATAAGAGTAATTTTTAGAAACTATCCTTTGCTGGATTTCACACCTTTCTATTATTTTCTTGATGCTAAGATAATGTTGTATAGTACATCTTCTTCTCTTAACAAGATTTTCCCTTTAAATTTTTGTAATTTGTGTGTGTGTGTGTGTGTGTGTGTGTGTGAGAGAGAGAGAGAGAGAGAGAGAGAGAGAGAGAGAGAGAGAGAGGCAGGCACACAGGCAGACAGCGATGTATGTACATATTCTTGTGGGGAATTGTGTATGAGTTTGACTGTGCATGTGTATGTATGCATGTGGATGCCAAAAGTTGACACTAGGTTTCTTCTTTGACCATTCTCTACCCTGTATTTTGAAACATGGTTTCTCACTTAACCTGGAAATCATCATCCTTTTAGAGACCCTGGCTGATCAATGAGCTACAGTGCCACATTCCCTGTGCCTGTGCTGGGATTACAGATGGATGCCATAACAGTCAGTTTTACATGGGTTCTTAGGACCTATACTTAGTCCTAATCCTTGTGCAGGAGACCTTTATCCAAATAAGTCATCTTCCCAGCCCTTTCCTTCGTCTTTTATGTACTGAAACAGTACCTTGTAGAATTGAGATTAGTTTTTTAAAATTCTTTATCACCTTCATTGATCAATATTTTCTAAGCATTTCCATAGAAAACTTCATTAAGTATCTGCCTCAACAAAAACAAACAAACAAACAAAAAAAATGATCTCTTCTTTAAGGACTAAACCAACTGTAGGATGCAGCTGTAGCCCTGACACTAACAGAGACTACATTAGTATCTGATAAGGTTGATTTAGAAAATATTCTTGCATCTTGTTAAAGACAATAGAGAGTATGCATGTCTGGGTAGATTTCCCAAAGCAAATGACATTGTCCTAGAAATTATATTATACAATTACAATGAAGGCTCATAACTACTCTGTGAGGTAAGTACCATTGCTTTCATAACTCAGAAGGCTACATCTTTCCTAAGCCCCACACATAATGCACAAAGAAATCAAGCCTTCTATCCCATCCATAAGTCTGAATTTCTTTGCTTATTTCTCTCCTCCTGAGATTCCTTCAATCTTTCCTTTTCATTCCTACTGCCTTAACTCAGATCCCCATTTCTTACTATCAAATCCACATTAATTCTCAAGTGAGCATAGCCTGTCATGATCTTGCTGTTTGAATTAGTATATAGTTAAATCTTCTGAGAGACACAGACTTTCAAAAACTTGTCAAGGATTGGGAAACTCAAAATCCAGATAGGATTTAACTATAACTTGGGAAATGAAAGTCATAATTTTTAGGTAAAATCTTAGGACAAGAATCTATAGTTACAGCTTAATCTACACACTTCCTTTTATATAGTCCAACATAAAAATGTAGTTTCTTAAAGGTCAATAGATGCTGGTTTCCTTGAACCCAATAGAAACAGAAAATTCAATAATACTGTTTATATATATCAAGTTAGCCAATTGCGATGCTTTGAAGTCCTTAGTAGCTGAGTCCATTGTCTTATAAGAATATGAAATGCCCATAGCATCTGGATACCTGTATGGCCATATTCATACATGTTGGAGTGGTTAGTGTTAATTGTTAATGTGAAAGAATCTAAAATCATCTTGAAGACAGGTCTCTGGGCACACCTGGGAAGGATTATCTTGATAAATGTTAGTTTGGGGGAATGCATGTGAGGATTATCTTGATTTCATTGATTAATATGAGAAGACCCTTGTTAACTGTGATTGGAACCATGCCTGCCTGCCAAGGGACTGCATAAAATTGAAAGATTCCAACATGCACTCATCAGTCTCTGTTGCTTGACTATGGGTGTAATGTGACCAATGGCTTCAAGCTCAGCTGCCTTGATTTCTCTGTTAAGTTGGACTAAGATACAAAGGAAACTTGTCTCTTGTAAGCTGTTTTTGTCAGGATACATCACAGCAACAGAAACACAACTGAAACATGTATCTATTATTTAAATGTTTCAGAAAACATATATTTAAATCATAAATCAGAATTTGGAAAAATTAACTGCTTTCCTTAAGTGTTTATCTCATTTAGATTGTGTATATCTTGAAGTTTATTTAATCAGTTGTAATGAAATAATCAATATTTTAAGTGTATAAGGCAGAAATATGACTATAATTGTAAGTTAACAGAAAATCCTGGGTCATAGCCAGAGAAAATTAGGTGCTCATAGAGATTTGAAGACTCTAAAGGTGTCAGTCCCTTTGGGCAATATAAAATATTCAACAAAGTGGTTTTGAGAAAGATAAAATTTCATACGCATACCTAATGCTCAGGAAGCATTATGGAAAAGAGAACCGAAAGATTGTCCCAGCCAGAAGTTCAAGTATAGTGCTATGAGATTTTATCTACTAGTAATCTCAGAGTAAACCCATAAAAACGACTGGCTAAACACGAATGAACAAATACATGCCAAAGGGATGGAGGGAAGCACTTTATGCCTCAACCCTTCACATTGAACTGCAATCAACTAAGGAAGGATGAGAGTGACAGACATAGTTTTCCCCAGGGAAGAGAAGGCCTCTTGCTTATCTAATACCAAACAGTCAGCCCTGAATACATAATAGAAATAACATTATGCAGACTGAGCAGGTTGTATCATATATTTAGAAATATGCATGTATATACGTACACAAATATGTGTACAACAACAGCAAATAAAAATGAGGCCATGAATTTGAAAGAACAAAGAGGGTAACATGGGGGGTGGGAGAAAAAGGACTTGGACAATTATTTTAATTCAGAATGACTCTAAACTTAGTTTTGTGCCTACATTTTTGTAGGATGTGAACTTCCTTTGATTTATTTCTTCCAGATCTTCTTCAAGAGCCAGCATCCTCTTATACCAGCAATGCTGGTGACTTCAGCTGTCAAGGTTTTTAAAGACATAAACACAAGAGTCATCTTCTTGAGAGTAGTTTTTAATCAGAAGCCACTGTTGGAAAGAAAATCTCCCTGAAGTATACTTTTAAAAGAAAAAAATATTTTACTCAAAAGAATATAAAGTTTTATTCACATGCCTGTTTCATATCGGTTTTATATATTGAATGAAATAATTATGCAGACATCATGGGCTTGTTGTAAAGTATGAATGAGACAATGAGGCAAGTCATACATATAGCATTCTACTTCCTAATAGCCAATGCATTGTATTCTTCCTCTGCTGTGTATGTTCCAGCGCTGGGTAGACTCTTAGATGCTATAATGCTGAAATCACATGAGTTGTATAATTCCATGGAACACTTCTCATAAAATATCCCACAAATCATTTGCTGTTTCAGGAATTATTTTATATATTTTCAAACATTTATATGGCATTTGCAGCTAACAAATCTTATCTCTATATCTGCATCCTCCTTAAGGGCACTCGCTTGTTATAAACATGGCCATATAGGTACCTTATTGTCTACTCTTCCTAAGACTCACACATTTCACATTTACTCTCTGGGTTGCATTAGTTTGTTTGTGATACCCTAAGTTTAGAATTTTACCTTACTAATATAATAGGAATGCTCTACTGCAGCCTAGAATTAGAAGGGTTGTGTCTGGGCAGTGACACCATAGTGCATCTGGGTGGACAGGGTTACAATGGCAGACAGCATCCCACAGACGTGATTCTTGCACTTTATCGCCACATGCCCACGAGTTCCTAAATTGAAACTCTCAGCTGAAAAGCTAAGACAAGATTGAAGGAAAGACCTTTAGAAATGAAATAACCGTGTAAGCTTTCATCAATTACTATATTGATCCTACTATGTTTTCGCTCTTCCAAAGATTTGCCTTATTTTGCTCTAGCATGCTGTTCTAATACTGTCACCTTCACAGGAGGCTGTCCTTCCCTTCTCATCCTAAAATCACAGGACTTCTTTGTTTGTCAGCATGTTAGAGAGTGTGCACATCATCAGACTTGAGGAGCTTTAAGTTACTATAATAATTTTATATCTTAGATTAATATTTTATGTCTATTGCTTACAAATGCAACATAAGATAAAATAGTATTTTCTTCTAGGTAGAAGTAAATCTTGCTAAATCATATAAAAGATCCTCATGAGAATGTAAGGGCATGTATATGCATACAAGTAAGCTGAAGAAATTCTGAAATAACATGCAATGTACATTTACAAATACTAGAAAATAACTTTCTTTAATTCCCATCTGTTTCCTATGTTGCATCCTGCAGCTTTGGGGCCATTTGGTGAGCAACAAAACAAAACTAATTGTAAGAAGTGTGACCAGACTTAGGAAATACTGGCTCCATTGTCTCTGGGTTCATTTCTTTAATGGGATTAGAAGCTGTATCAGTTACTTAGATACATGCCCTGTTTGCTTTTTATTTATAAACTGGCCCTCGGATTACAGAGTTAATAAAGTACTCAAACATTGCTGAGCATTGTTGAGAAATAAACGTGAAACAAGTAATATGACTCAGAGAATATAATCAATACATTTTATTAACTTCAATAATGGTGGTGTTTAGGAGACATGATTCATTTTTGTGTCTCGGAAAAAAATGATTCCAAAAATTGCAGGTGTAATTTGATCAAATCTTTATATTACAAGCAAATCATTACCAGTGAGACAAATGCCTACGTTATTAATCTTTTTAAAAAATTAATTAAAGTGGAAAGAAAGAAACAGGAATAGTAAGTAGGAGAAAGTAAATAAAACTTATCTGCCCTTCCCTGTAAGCAATTATTAGATATGAATCTCTAATAGCCACTAATAACCAGACAAATGATATTAGATCATCCAACCTGCCTTTGTTTGGATCTCTGTGAAATATTGTAATATTATCAAAATGGGGTTAGTCTAAGGTTGAGTAGCATGACAAATATCTACTGTCAAAAAATGAGAAGAATAAAAGAAAGAAAGGAGGGAAGGAGAAAGGGAAATGGGGAGAGATAGAGAGAGAGAAGGAAGGGAGGCAGAGAGGCAGGTTGGCAGGAAGGAAGGCATAAGGAATGCAGGCAGGAATGCAGGCAGGCAGGCTGGAGATATGGGTTAGTGGTTAAGAACACTTGCTGCTCTTAGAAAAGACCCACGTTTGATCTTGGAATCTACATCAGGTTTCTTAAAACCACTTGTAACTACTTTTCTCACTTCTCTGTGCTCTTGCTTACGCATAATACATTTAAACTCCTGAGTTAGTATACATATAAACCTACAATTCAACAAGCGTATAAATAAATATTTTAAAAAGAAATAAAAAAGAAAAGCAGGTGTTCTGGTCAATTATGCAAGAAGATATATGTTAGGGATTACATTTTAGAAAGTTAATATTAGATGTCCTGTTAACATTTAATGTTTTTGAGTTGGGAGGAAACCGTAATCAGAAAACACTGCATGAAAAAAAAAAATCTATTTTCAACAAATGAAAGCCTGAACTGTTTGTATTGAAAATGTGTAATATTGGTAGATATGCTTCAATAATATAGCTTTCTTAGTGTTCGAAATAATACTTCATTGATTAATAGGAAGTGAGTGAAAAATCCTGATTATTGGGCAGTCAATATGTCTTAGCAGTTAAAACACTTGCCATCCATTCTTGATGACTTAAGCTTTGTCTCTTGCCACATCTGACTCTTGATAATTGTCCTGTGACCCACACATACATGCTGCTGTGTGTGTGCATACACACAAACACACATGAATCCTCACCATGATAGCAATTTTATAAACCTAACAAGTATTGTGAGGTTGTTCTATTATCAGATAGTGAGCAGCTTAAAGATGTTTCAAAGAAGGTGATGGTCTCTAAACATTCTTTCTAATACATAAATCAACAATCATGATGGATCTCTCTTGCATCTCCCATCTCTTGATGGGTCAAATAGTCCCCAGTACTATTCAAAGAACTCTAGTTCTCTGCTTTTCAAGTCCTTGTAGAATCATGCCTCCATCTCATGAAGTTAGAAGTGGAGATTTAACTTGTTTAGCTGATTCGAGGTGAGCAAACACGTCACCTTAGAGCAGAAAAATCTACGAACTAACTTACGAGTCAACCTAACCCTACCCAGTTTCCAAGTATCAAGGTGTAGCCCTGGAGTTCAAGCATGCCATTAGTGTCTGCCTCAGAGGTTGAGTGAAAACAGTAATAGCGGGCTTTGGTGGGTTGTGGAGCTCTGAGGTGGGCTATGGAGCACTGTACCCACTTGTCCTAAGCCATAATTTGGGGACATTTTTCCAGTGTAATAGAGCTAGTCTACACTGACTAATACTGCTGTTGAAAACAACATTGAGGAGGTTCATAGGAGAATGTTTGAGGCTCACAATGATAGCTTGGAACAGATGATCAGATGAAAACGCCACTATAAATTTTTGTTTCCCTCATCTACTATTAGACAAAAATTAATACCTCCTACATTAAAGGATGCAGCCAAGACAATATTCTACCTCATAACTCAAGCACAGCTATTTTGTGCTTGTCTATCAGTAGTTCTTAGTCTTACATGGTCAGCATAATTCCCCCAATACTATAAATATGAAATATTAAACAGATAATGTTAGCAAGTGTCTCACCTGAACATGAAATAAAAAATAATGTCCTGTTATTCGATGAATTGTAAGAATGACTCCTAGAAAGGAGCAATATAAATTGATATTTTAGGGGTTTAGAAGGATATGGATGAATAAGTATATAGGTATCATAATTTCATCATGTATCTATCTATCTGTCATCCATTCATCTATTTATCTATCTATCTCTATGTAGCATATATCTTATATTATAATGTGTTCTGTTTGTAAAATGGAACTATTTGTGATATTGTTATGTACATAATATTTCTAATATGATTCAGTCTTTTAAAAATCTTAGGTGGAGGGCGGAGGGAATGGGGAGGTTCCAAAGGGGAGATCTGAAAAGGGAGAAACATTTGAAATGTAAATAAAATATGAAAATAAAAAAAATAAATAAGGAGATCTGTGATAATAAAAAAAAAATCTAGGTTATATACCTCTCATAAATCTAAGAATAATTAAAGGAAAACCTCAGCATGTATTATATCTAACTTGTTCAGAGAATTATGACGACGATCTTATTGGAAACTACTGTAGCAGGTTACTAAATAGTCTGTAAGGTTGTGATTGTAAGGAGGCATTCACTAAACAGTGGTACTGATGTTTCTTCATAGGACAACCATATACTTAATCTGGATCATTAAGTAACTTTGTCTATAGTGTTTCTTTGTATTTCTTCCATTTTGTTTAAGCTCAAGAAGCATAGTTACGCAAAACGAGCTTGTGGGAATTAGTTATTAGCATATTGCAAAATACAAAATATGCATTAGCAGAATAAAAATGACTGCAGCATAGACCGAGATTTCAAGTGAAAATGCTCACCTACAAGGGCAGTGCAGCAGAGCTTAGATGTGTCGGACTCACAGAGTTACATTGATTTTCCATGTTGCTCACCCTTCTATTGGAAGGAGGAGTCCATTTAAATCTGTAGGGAATGAAAGCCAAACAGTTTTTCCATGAAGGGCTCTGTCTCATTGCATTTATCTCTCGGGTTAAAATCATCCATTGATCGCTAATCACCTGTGGTTGTTTACATACAACAAGTTCCCTGGATAGCAGAGAACCAGGAGGGAGATTATACATGCCACAGGAAGCAATCAATGGAAAGCCTCAGAATGATTTTCCTGAGAGGAAACAGAAAGATCCCTTTGTGACAGTCTGTACACGTGTGCCGAGACTGTCAGAACATGAGGGTTTCTAGCAGGCAGGAAAATGTTTTCAACATTTGGGTCTTATATTCACCTTTCTTGTATTGCCACAATGATATTAAAAGTAAAATCAATTGAAATATCTTTTAAGAGAAAATTCATTTTTGCCCAAATCATGAAATAGCTTTTTCTCATCATATTTAGAATATTACTATTTGTTGTTTACATCTCTGTAGTTTGAAGCATCCCATCAAGAGTCCATTTCTGTCATTAAAACAAAACAAAATAAAACAACAAAACTCTGACTGATAGTTAGCTTAGGATTTTACAAGGGTAATTAAGTCTACCTTCAATTTACACGTAATGACTTCATGATAGACCAAGCAGTTAAAATGCTCAAAACTTATGTAGGAATAGAATAAAAAGAAGTACGTTATTTGAAACCCATCTTTAACGCTGCTCACAGTTTGATACTTGCTTCTTCTAGCTTCCTATCATAAAGTCCATGGTAAGTAAGTCTGCTTTCTATTGGAGAAACTAGAGGTCATTCAGTCACTGAACATGAAATGATTTCCTTTAAATTTGCCTCAAATACTTCGGTGTTTATATAAAAGGGGAGATGTGGTGCTTCTCTTACAAGTCCGAGCAAACTAAATATCAGAATGAAGTTAGTTTTCAGTCTTTCCTCCACAAAGAAAGAGGAAGCCTACCCAATTAGAGAAGCACCTCAACAGATAAGCAGAGTAGCTCTCCAAAGACTCTGGGCCCTGGCCATAATTCTATCATTATTTTTGTATTTCATAAGGTTACAGTATAATTTCTTCCCAGGAAGCATTTGGTAGTGACATGAATCTCATGAGCAGATTAAGACAGTGGACCAAACCCAGAATGTGTATCTTGCTGTAGATAATGATAAGCACCAACTTAATTCTATTATGTGGCTGACTAGGACTATTCAATAGTCAACATTTATTCTTACTCATTCTAACATTTTGTGATTCTTAAACATTTTTAAGAATGTAGAAACTTTAGCATTTTAAATGTGGTAAATACGCTTTGGGGTAGCTCCCAGAAGTTAAGTATAAGGGAGAAACAGGTGGAAGTTGTCTAATTTTATAAGTGTGTGTTGCTGACTGGCAGAGGATGTCAGAGTCTGCATGCCAGACAGTGTGCTTGCTGCTCCCATTATCTAAAGATCACAGTATGGAATCATAATGCGCTCCCTACATTACTCAGGACTTCCAGAACACTGCCTGAAATTAAATCTTCTGCTTGTGCATGGCTTATGAAAAATTGAATGGCAGTTCATTTTCACAACACATGACAAACATAAAAGAAATTATGAATTAATTTTAAACCCTGTTTAGCAGAGTCTTATCAAATTGATGGCACCCCTTGTCTCATTGAAGTCAGCCATCAGAGTTGATATGCTTAATTAGAGTTAGGCATCTCTAAATGGTTTAGAGCGACAGCTCAGATCATCCTATTGGACCCTCAAATGGTTTGAAGTCTAAAACAAACAAACAAAAAATTGGTTTAAGAGGTTGACTGCATATGACTTCACTTCTGTGCACTATATTAAGCATATCAAAACATATTATTATGCTGGTGTTCAAATAAATCAGGATCCCAAAAGCATTTCATGATTTGGTGAGACAAGTAGTTGGAGATGTATGTGTGGATGAATAGCGAAGTGATAGGTAAGTGGATGATAAATAATAAACATTTGAAAAACGTTATTCCCATATATGCTCTTAATAGTTATATTTTCTTTCAAAATAAAGCAAATTGATATTAAAATGAACCTGCAGTTATCTGTATTTAATGGATTACTTGTATTTTTGACTTTCCCATTTCGGCCACTTAATAGCACCCCATGGAAGCATCACACTATCCATTATTAAATCATCCTATTTATGAATATGTGACATTCACAGATGTTGTAGAGTGCTGGATGTTCCCAGTTAGAAGGCTAATACTAAAAAAGGAAAAAATGAGATCTACCTGCCCTTGGATATAGGACATAGATTCTTCCTGTCCATCAACTGAGTAGTGTATCAAGTTTATAGCATTTTAGTGAGAAAACACCGTGGCTTTGCACAGACACAATATTGCTAAAAATTACTAAAGAGATGTCCACATTGTAAGAGTTTGTTCTACTGTCTACTGTCTCACAGACAATAGCTAGACAATAGTTTAGAATCACATCTCCTTAATTATCTCATAACATAGCTTCAGAAGTAAAATTTTTATAGTATTGGGTTGATGACCTTAAATGTGCAGTCATGGAGACTAGTAATCATTGGACTATGGACATGTACTGCCATTGGTTGGTTCAGATCATGGTGGCATGACTCTAGTTTGATTGTATCCATCATATTCTTGTCTTAGCACATCACCAGAACTTACCTGAAGGATAGCATGAACATTCTGGCTTAGTTGGTGTTTTGATTTGGAGGGGAAAACTATTGTATTCTGTGAGAAGGAATTGAAGTGCGAGATTCTTATGCCCACGGAGAACATTCTTGAACTTGCTTTCCATTTGTTTCATTTATCACTTCAAATATCATCTTGCAGTTGGGCTTAATTTACACCTAACTCAATTTTCCCATTCCACTTCCATGATAATGCAGTTACTCTTATTGTCTCTCTGAAATGACAATGTAGCATGATCGTGAACCTAGAAGAAAAATAAAGCGTATTAAGTCCTCTTGCTTTTTCCCTTATTGGAGTCTCTCCTTGTCAGAGTCTTATGAGGGATGTTGAGCAGGTTTCCAAAACTTGCTGTCCCCAAACAATCTTTGTAGTGACAAGGGCTCTACAGGAAAGGACTTGGCTTTCCGAATGAAGCAGGTCTTCATCTCCAGAACAGGCACAAGCCTGTACTTACGCCAGTTTACTGAGGACCCAGAGCTTTAACTTCAGTATTTCTTTGGTGGAAACACACACACACACACACACACACACACACACACACACACACTACATTTGTTTTGTGTTCTCCATTTCCATGTTGTGCTAGCTCTACTCTACTTCTGTGACTGTGTAACTCTGCCCACAATGTCAGGATCCTTGAAGCTTGACTATGAGACTGTGACTGAAGGCATCAGAAGACTTCAGGTGCTCAGGTTTGGAAGATTATATATGCCAACTGTAAAAATAGACAACTCCTTCCCGCTAGTTTCCACAGCTCTTGGGATTCTTGCTTATAACCGTGAGAGCAGCATTTCGGGAACCCAACAGCGCATCTCAAGTGTGAAGCTGTGACATTTTGTTATTCAAGATCCACCAGTGAAAGCAGCAGCGTTGTATTTCTACTTAACATTTAATGTTTTGCAGCTGCTAAAGAATTATTCTCAAAGTGGTAAAACAGAGGAGAGTCAGCCTCTTCCCTACATCATTGCTAATAAATATGTTTGCTTATGTTTTCCAAGTGAGGTGACAGAGAATGCACATAATGAGTGAATATTTGACAGGCATATACTCATGTGCCAGCTAACATTAGAGAAAGCATGAAAGAAAAATAAAGAAAAAGATTTTATTATTTACTCTTTTAGAAACTTCATTTTCAATATCGAGTGAAATTTTGCCCCCATACAAGGAGAGTTAAAATGGATCCAGGAAGTAAACTTTATCCTACCTTTTTAGAAATGGGCAGATTTAAAATATCATTTCATAGTTGATTATATTCTCAAACTGAGTCAGTTTCAAATGAATCATGAATGAGCATATGGAGGAGAACACAATGTCAGAGAGAATGGCCATTTAACTTCTGGCTGAAGCTGTTTGTATACAGTTGCCCGGAAATCAATAGTAACCTTAGCTGCTGCATAGAACCATTGCTCTATTAGGGGGAGGCTGGGAGACTCTGACAGGGGCAGCTTCACAATCTTCACTCTATGAGTTTAGTGTGTTCATGATCAAAGGCAGAGGCTGTGTAGCAGGCTAAACAGAAAAGGGGCTCTCCTGATTAAGTCTCTCAGAGTCTTTTCAACTATCCCATTAGATTCTGTTGGGAAAGGTGGGGGTCTCTGGAAGACTCTCCCTTCTTAGTGAACATTGGGCAACATCTTCCTTCAGGAACGTCTGGTCTGTTCATTTGAAACCTGTATTTGAACTATTTATGTTATGTCATTTCGCCGTTGCTCAACCATTAGCTGCTTGAAGATGTGTTTATGCCAATTCATACGAGTTTCGTAGAGTTAGTGTCCAGGAATGATTATTTAAATAAAGGGTTCATAATAAAGAGATGAACTTTAATCAGTGTTTTTATTTTAATCAAAGATTTTTATTTGTTCTCTCTGGCTAGAATACTTTGGATAACTTTATATCTGATGAACTTTGATGGTATAGAGCAAAATGAGACAGAGGCCACTTTCTGAATAATTTAGGTCCTTAAGCCTCCTTTACCTGGTCTTAAAGGGAAATTTGACTAGATTGCTTTCATCCAATCTGAGCTTCATTTGACCTGATTTGTAAGTCAATAACACAGTCTGATAGAAGGCTCTAATCCATGCCTCTTCTGCTTGATTTCACAAATCTTTGGAAATGCAGAGAAGAAGGGTATTTTCTATCATGTCTGGGGCTCCCTTTGGAGGACCGGTGGGGAACAGAAACCAGAAACTGTGCTCCCTGGTGTCCTTGGTTGCATCTGTACAGCAACTGGCATTTCCTCCCACACCTTCAACTAACAAATGCATTTTATTTTTTGATGTGGGTGTAAACCTAATTTCCCTGTGCATAATGCTCTTGCCTCCAGAGTGTGCAGAGCTGGCTGGAATCTGCACTAAGTGGTTCAGGAATAAAGCCTTTTCTTGTCATTATTTGCACAGTCTGTAGTATTCAGCTGCCAACCCATGCCATATTATTTGTGTGATGCTCGGTGACAGTCTGTGTTGAGTTTCAGCTATGATTCTTGACATAATTTAATGAGCTGGAATGCCATTTTCCCCTGTAAAAAATATGCACATATTTTCAATGCCAGTGCAACATTGTTTTTTTTTACACATATATTATTTTTTTCCTGAATGTAAATTTTATACTCTTAACAAATATTAACATGAGATATTCAGTATATAAAAAAGCACTCTTTCTATTTCCTTTTAGGAGCAGTTTAGTCTTCAGCATAATTGAGGACAAAAATGTGCCTACTTGCCTGCACAAAGCCTGCCTCTGTCCTACTCTTCCTAATTAGCTTTTAACAAGCTGTCAGTCTCTTCCCCTCTATGTTGCATTTGTGAAGAAGGGGCCAGGATGGTTGCAGTCACCCTGTGCAAGCAGTTGGGGTTTCTTAAAGAAGGCATCTCCAAGCTGTCAAGGTGACCCTTAGCACTACCATTTTGAGTCAAACACAATATGGTTCCTGCCTAGTGTCACAGAGATGCTTAGCTCATCTGTCTGCATTCTTACCTGTCGATCTTTTCATGAGAGATGCAGTTGGGCTCTTGTGGACTCCTGTGGACTCCACTCCTGCGGACTCCTGTGGACTCCTGTGGATTCCTGTGGGTTCCTGTGGACTCCTGTGGACTCCTGTGGGCTCCTGTGGACTCCTGTGGACTCGTGCACCGATCCTCCTTGGTACAACAGGGAAGACAATGATTAATATTTTTCTTTCTTTAATTCTATTATTGAGAAGGTATGTTTACTTTTTCTTTTTCTGAATAATTTAATTCATATACTTCAACTCACATAAGTGATTAAAAATTGTTTGGTGAACCCAAATCATCTGTTGATACACAGGTATTACTGCCTTTCCTTTGGGTTTTGTACCAGGATTTTATAAGGTTGTGCATGTTTGTGTATCTGCACAGTTATTTATTTTTTCTTTACAGAATATATATATATATATATATATATATATATATATATATGGTGAAATAAAATGCTTAAGTTGTCACTTTTCTATAAAATGAAAATTTTAACTGATTTAGCATCTTAAACACCCGTTTAAGAGGGACTCTTTAGAGACAGCTGACCTGGTCCCCCACCATGTTTCAACCAAGTTGTGTGGGCTAGAAATTTTCTTAGCTACAGGTTATAGTCAGTAGTAGAGACCTTGTCCATGGCTAGAGAGTTGTTAAAATTAACACAGATAATGATCAACAGCATTCATGTGCTTCTACATAAAATAATGGTAAAAAGGCTGCAGGTAGGATGCGGATAGTAAGAATCCTTGGTGAGCTAGAATTAAGATAAACATTCAAATCTTCAAACTGATGTAAAAGACTGGGTGTGGCTGCATGTACTTGGGGTGGAGAAGGAGCACAGAGAGGAGGCTTCCTGGGGCTTCGGGGTCACCAGCCTGTCTATATACTCAGTGAAGGCTCCTGTGTCAAGTTAATGAGGGAAAATTGATAGAACAAAACACCCAAGGTGTCCCTTTGGCCTTCTCATTTATGCATGAACATGTATGCCTGCATATTCATACACCATAATACATACAACACACTAGCACTTGAAAACACATGTATGGACATAATAATTTTTTAAAAGAAAAATACAATAATGGTGATAATAATAGTATAAAGTTCTCTATGATATTGAAATTCGAGCAGAACTTTCTTTTAGTACTTTGTGCTCTCACTGATATGTAGATGTACATAATGTTCTTACCGTAAAGTTCTAACAAATGTAAGTTTTTTGATAGATAGTCAACCTTCAATAAACTTACTATTATATTTGTCATTATTATACATTAAGGATTTTGTGTTGTCAAAAGAACATGTATGCTACAGGATATTTTATTACACTGTGAACTCTGAGATTGTATTGTTTATTGGAAAATTTGTTTCTTGTTGCAGTGTGGCTCAGACTTAGCATACACCTTTAATCCCTCTGGCTGAAATATAGATACATCTTTAATCAAAACAATTAAGGTAAAGTTAATTTGTATAAGGAAGCACCCATGTTTGAAAGTGATTTCTAATTGAGTAGCAGACAAAGTGATGAATCAGAGAAAGATTTGACAGGATAGGATTTGTCCAACTCTCATGAGAAGAGAAAGAAAAGGGAATCAAGCTACTTGAGGGCCAGTGAGGGGTCGGGGGAGGCAGTGTTGCTAAGAGAGTTGTACAGAGACAGGTTGCAGATAAAACACAGGTGAAGACATAATGATGCAGAGAATGAGAAGGAATCAGAAGATCAGAACAGATTACTAATATTAATATGAGGTCAAACAGAACTAAAAGTCAGAGGCAAAGAGAGAGAAAACAGTTTGAATCAGTCAGCTTGAAGAGGAGTTTAAGCCAGAAGAACTGAGTTGAACCATCTAGCCAGACTTTAAAAAGGCCTAGGAAGGATGAGCTTATCCAGAGGCCGAAAACCTTTTAGGTCTAGATAAGATCGAAAGGAGGCTAGAAGCTTCCAGGACTAGGCCTAGAACAGTGGGTGGAAGCAATAAGCCTCAGAGACAACAATTTTATCAGGTAAACTGAAGATACCTCTACACATGTGACTAACATTATGAACCAGAATGTCCGTTAACAAAATATCTTCAAATCAACACAATTCCTTTAAAAATCTAGCACATACATTTTATCTTTTGTGAAAAAATGTAAAACATTTTGTGTTAATGTAAGGCAAAATTCTGAGTTATTATATTTTGTGTCAATATCAGTCTTTATACTATTAATTCTGTATGAATATAAATATAAATAAAATATATAAATCAAATAAGATACAAAATAATACAAATATGCAGTCTTCTGAATCAATAAAGATAATGAACCATCTGATAGTCAAAGAACCAACTGTTTTCTGTACTTTGCTCAATCATTATGTTCCTTGCTACAGAAAATGGAACAACTGAAAAATGGAAATAATTAATTATGCTCAATTTTCCCCATATTATAGTGTATTTGGCTTTGAGTGAAAATGGGTGGCTGCATCCTAAAGATAGTAGCAATGTACAAGGGTCATCTGTGAGACACATGAGACAACCAAGAGTTGTCTAATGACAACATGTAATGGCAAAGTAACCTCTCTCCAAGCATCTGATCTGGTCATTCCAATTGGCTGATCTGAGATTTGAACGTAAAATTTTCAAGCATAATTTCTTAATTATAAAAGGAGAATGTATTGAATCTCAGGTATTTGGGACTTTTGGGCTAATATCCACTTATCCACTTAACCAAGATTCAATCACAGACCACATGAAGTCTAAGAAGAAGGAAGACCAAAATGTGGGTGCTTCAGTTTTTCTTAGAAGGGTGAACAAAATACTGACAAGAGGAAATATGGAGACAAAGTGTGGAGCAGAGACTGAAGGAAAAGCCATTCAGAGAGTTCCCCACCTGGGGATGCATCCTATATATAGCTACCAAACCAGGACATTATTGTGGATGCTAGGAATTGCTTGCTGATGGAAGCATGATAAGCTGTCTCTTGAGAGTCTCAGGCAGAGCCTGACAAATAAAGAGGTGGATGCTAGCAGCCAACCACTGGACTGAGTTTGGGGTTTCAGATGGAGGAGTTGGAGAAGGGACTGAAGGAGCTGAGGGAGTTTGAAGCCCCATGGAGGGAGCAACTGTGTCAACTGGCCAGACCCCCCAGAGCTCTCGGAGAATGGACCACCAACCAAAGAATACACATGGAGAGACCCAATTGTGCTGGCCACATATGTGGCAGAGGAAGCTCTTGTTGGATTTCAGTGCGAGGAGAGGCCTTTGGGCCTGAGGGTATTAGATGCCTCAGTGTAGGGGAATGCTAGGGAGGGAAGGCAGGAGTGGGCAGGTGGGTGAGGGAGCACCCTCATAGAGGCAGAGGAGGGGGGTTTACAAAGGGGAGACCTGGAAAAGGGAAAACATTTGAAATGTAAATGAAGTAAATATCCAAAAATAAATAAATAAATAAATAAATAAATAAATAGTGTATAACTAGAGATTAAGAGAGAACAGATGAGGAAGAAATATATGACACCTAGCAAAGAAACTATACAAAAGCCATAAAGTCAAGGCATTAGCTACTGATTTTATAGTCACATCATGGACAACCACAATCTTCCAACCTGCTTTCTGTCAAGAGTCAAGACTTTGTTCTGCAATGTCTTCCAATTAAACACACACACACACACACACACACACACACACAGACACACACAGAAATGACCAAAAAAACAGCTAGGCTGCTGTCTTAGTCAGGATTTCTATTCTTGCACAAACATCATGACCAAGAAGCAAGTTGGGGAGGAAAGGGTTTATTGAGCTTACATTTCCATGCTGCTGTTTATCACCAAAGGAAGTCAGGACTGGAACTCAAGCAGGTCTAGGAGCAGGAGCTGATGCAGAGACCATGGAGGGATGCTGCTTATTGGCTGGCTTGCTTTTCCTGGCTTGCTCAGCCTGCTTTCTTATAGAACCCAAGACTACCATCCCATAGATGGTACCACTCACAAGGAGCCCTTGCCCCTTGATCACTAATTGAGAAAACGCCTTACACTGGGATCTCATGAAGACATTTTCTCAACTGAAGTTCCTTTCTCTGTGATAACTCCAGCTTGTGTCAAGTTGACACAAAACCAGCCAGTATAGCTGCTTACCTGAAACTCTAAAGAAAGGCCAAATTTTTAGAAATATTTTGCTTGATATTCTACTAAGAACAAGCAACTGTACAGAAATGGAAATTCTAAATGACAGAACCTCTGTAAAAGTGAAAGTGATAGGAAATAATACAGAAAGAGGGTGTCCTATGAAGAGGAAATGGTATCAATGCCATGGCAACAGAAAAGAATTAAACAGATGGCTTCAGAAAGAAGCATGACTATTTCTTCAATATTTGTCTGCTGCTCTGAAGCTCTTGCTCCTACCCGTGCTTACAAATGTTGAACACAAATGCCTTCCACTCTCATTACTTCTGAAACTTTATTTCCAAATAGTCCTATGGCAGGAAGTTTTAGTTAATTACATGAAACTCAAATTTAGTGATGTTCAGGAAGATTTAAGCTAGGGTAAAGGAATTTAAGGAACTGTAAAACAATATGTTTTAAAATATTGTAAGTACATCCCAAGGACAGTTTCCCTTCCCTCCACTCTTGCCAGCTTCTCCATCTCCCTTCTCCCACAGATTCATTCCTTCTCCATTTCTTTTCATAAAAGAGCAGGCCTCTAAGGGACAACAACAAAACAGGATGAAACAAGGTGCAATAGGTCAAGGCAAGAGCCCTCATATTGAGGCTGGATAAGACAACCCAATAGGACAGTGACTCTCAACCTGTGGGCAAGACCTTTATGGGGGCTGCATATCAGATATCCTGCAATATCAGACATTTACACTGCAATTCATAACAGTAGAAATAATTTTTGAAGTAGCAACAAAATAATTTTATGGTTGGGGGTCACTACACTGTGAGAACTGTATTAAAAGCTGGTCATGTTAAGAACATTGAGAACAAGGGCAATCGTAGAAAAGGCACCCAAGAGCAAGAAAAAGAGTTAGAGACACACCCACTCCACTATTAAGAGGCCCACAAAATCACCAAACTAAGACCATAACATGTAGGATGAGGAACTGGTGCAGCCCCATGCTCCACACTCCATCCTCCACCAGGAAGGAAGCAGGAAAGATCAGGAGAGGGCAGGGAGTGAGGAAGAGCATACAGAGATAAACTGGAACTGGAACATTTGGTGAGATGGTGTGGGAACCTAGTACAATGAAAACTTCCTAGCTTCTATGAGGCTGACCCTAGTGAGGACTCCTTATGGAGGATACAGGGTATGATCTGGCTATTTTTTGTGGTCATGCAAGGCTTTCAGTTGAAAGACTGTGTTACATTTTTCTGAGTTGTTGACCCAGGGAGGTCTCATGGAGATTCCAAAATAATACATTTAAAAAAATGTTTTTGGAAACTTTTTTTAGAAGGTACTATTTGTTAATCTTTTTTTTGAAGTTGTGATTTTATATTCTGAAAAGGGTATCTTCTTTATTCACACCCTTTAATCATATTTTATCTATGTAAAAGGTAGCTATGTATAAATAAGAAATCAAATAATAATCAATCTAAATGAGTTTTGGAAATGCACCCCCTGGCAGTTTCTCAGCAGACACAAAGACCTCTATGAAAGGACAGCTTATCAGATGCCTCTTACAAACAAGAACAGATACAAATGTTTATTAAAAGAACATTTTTAATTATGCCATTAATTATAAATTAATCGGAAAATAGGTTTATGCATGATACAGCCATTAGTCATTTTTTGTATATGCAGGAATAATGTATTTAAAAAGTAGAAAACATTTTATTCTACAGGACAGATAAAGGAGAAACACTAGATCAATGTAATTAAAAGAATTAACCTTCCAATGTGACCTGAGATATTTGCAGGTCATGAGCCACTGTTTGTTTATATTTTCAGAAATATTTCCCTAATAATCAATTTTATAGATGTCATTTTGTAGTTCTAGAGGTAAAAGAGGGACCTGTATTGTATTTTTGAGACTTTATCAGTTTTTGAATATGATGGAATTTTAAATAATCTTCATTAATACACATAAGCTTAAAGATGAAGGCATCTATGAGCATTCAGTCTGAAAATACCCCAGATTATCTGCATAGAATTATACCAAATATAAAGCATGATTCTATAATAATTCCAACATGAAAAAGAAGTAAATTTGAATTTATGGAAGTATCTATTACAGTGAGTTTAACCATATTGGTTGATTATGAATGTCAGAGAGAGAAATCATTTTGCCTGCATTTATAAATCAATTGTTTTTGTAGCTTCTGATAAATTTTGATTTGATGGGTAGCTATCCATCTGCTTCTGGAGAAATGTCTGTTTATATCTGGAAAAATGCTTCAAGGGATGTTTTTGGAGTGTTAACATTTGAAAGTTAGAAAAATTGTAGGGCTTTGTACCTTATTTAAATCTGTGCTAGAGACATGTGATCCCTTTAGATAAAGATAACACCCTTTTGTATCTCAGGAAAAATAGGCTGAATTCATAGTTATTATTTCTACTAATTTTCAGCAAGTGCTTTGAGTAACAGTAGCGTTTGATTGAATTGTAGGTTCTACTGAACAAATGGAATCATTTCTAAATACATAAACACTTGTCTCTTTACCAATTTTATCCAACTTTCTTTTGTCTTCTTTATGAAACTTACATGTTTGTTGATGTGAAAATTCAATTAGTACTAGGGACATGGCTTGGTCTATACAGTGTGTGCCACGCTGAGGTTGATCCCTAGATTCATGTGAAAAGCCTGGCACAGTAACAAGCACTTACAATCCCAAAGTTGGGGAACCAAAACAGGTGAATCCCTGTGGCTACTATGAGACACTTAGGAGAATAGGGAATTCAGATTGCTCTGAGAAATCAAAGTGGAGAAATCTTGACAAATAATGCATTAGGCTGACATTTAACCTTGAACCTGATACAGTATGCTTTTCTTATAAGACTACTTTTACCATGCAGTGTGAATGAGGTCTTTCTTCACTCTTGCGTTCTGCATGTATCAGACATGGCTTATTTCATTCCTAACTTCCCATGTGAACACACAGCACTGCCTGCCAATAGTTCATCCCATCAGACAACATTAAGCATGGGCACAGTCCTGAATCAGGCTGATAAGCTTCAGTATCCAGGCTAATGACATGCAAGAATGTGGTTTCATTGAATGAGTAAGGCAGGGAATGTAAGCCCTGAGATAGCTGCATGGCCCCAAGAGGAGATATCCTATCTTAGAATATTATAAAACACAGAACAAGGGAGTGGGCTTGTGATAGTCTTCAAATGCTGAGAAATATTAAGTTCTTCATTTCATCATAGTCTAGATTCCCCCCTTTTCTCATTTATTAATTTGTTTTTTTTAATTTACGTATGATAACATGAATTGATATTATACCCCTTGAAACTGAAGAAACCTGGTTAACATAATAATTCGCACTGTGGTTATTTCATCTACAAAGCAGAGGATTGTAAATGAAAGATATTCTAGGGTGTTTCTTTAAAACAACCACCTGTGTGTATAACTGTTCATTTCCAAGAGTCCATACCTTCTTTTGTCTAACCTCAGACCAACCCATTAATATCTATTGTTTTTGTGTTGTTCCTTTTCCTTCTCTTTTAGCCCTGAGAATCAAACCCTGTGACATGTTTGGCGAATGCTCTACCATATTAACTACTTTCATTTTACTCTTTTATCCAGTTAAACATATTTGTTTCAAAATTTGCTAACTTAGAAGGAGAAAATAAAGATGGGTGTTGTGGCACACGTCTATAATTCCAACATTTAGGACGCAGAGAGGAGGTGATCAACACAAGTTCAAGATCAGCTTAGCCTATACCATGAGTGCCAAGCAAGCTAAGTCTACCCACCAACATCCTATGTCAAAAATCAATGAATACGTAAATAAATATTTGAAAACATTGCTGTTTTTTCAAGTAATAAGAGAATTAAGGCTTTAGAGTTATTTGTTACACAATGGACACCTGAGGTGAGCAGAGTCTGTGTAACAATAAAGCAGTCATGGATTACTTCAGATCCTTTCATTTTTTGTAAATTTCCCAGTTGTTAATAGACATCTATTTTTATATCAGAATCAATTGGATTTGGATAATGATATAGGTTCACTCCATCTATGACTAGCCAAGATATCCTAAAGCCAAGTTGTAAAGAAAGGGGTTTAAGGATGACCATCTAAGACTTTCCTAATAGGAGGTGCTGTGAGGAACATACTATAATCATAAATAGTATGAATAGAAATGATTTGCAAAACATATTGTGAAATAGAGAAAACATACATTTCTACAAGTTGCTGATAAACAATGAAAGAAATATATATGTGCGTTGATGAGATTTATCTATTCATCAGCCTCCTCTTCTGCAATAGGAATCAAGTCTGACCTGGGAATGGTCATGGCTCATGTTTATTAGCTCCTCCAGCAGAGGACATGTTAGTCGAAGCATTGTTTACTCATTATCTACACCAGTACCCATACTGTTTTACATGGAGCCTTAAGAGAAAGGGAACATGTTATAGTGGTCATTATTATTGTTAAAATACACAGAAGCTTAGCGATTGTCATGAGAAACTTTAGTTAGATAGTATGAACAATTTGCCTTGCAAGGGACATTTAATATTTCACTTCATAACTTAACCTAGTAGAAATGGAGTTGGCATTTCCCTACATCTGACAGCCATTCCTAATGTCACTTCCAGATTTTTATATTGCCTTGCTCTGCCTTCCACATTCTTTCAGTATGAAGAATCTCCTTGTGTGGCAATAAGAGAAAAGACGCCTGACGATGTAGTTTGTGCGATTATTCACGTGGTCATTAAAGTAGGGATCAGACACAAGGGTAAAACACAAAACCAAATTCAGGCTTCTTTATATAATTTTGTCATTTCACTTAGATTACCTATCAATTGTCAGGTATGTGTGCTCAGATATAAGATTAATAGGCTCACCTACAAATATGACAGTTTGCATTGATTCTGGGAGCCTTTTCATATCATATAAGATCAGTGAAATCCCCTTTACTTATCTATGGATCATAGAGAAAGTACCAGAAAGCTTTCCCAGAAACAATAAATGTTTGAACTGCTGTACACCTATTTAATTCTGTCATGCTAGCACATGAATGGAAGTAGCCATGAGTTTAGGTTCACCTGTTAATGTTTTAAGAAAGGTTAATTGTGATCATCGAAGTACAATTTTCATTTAATTATCACAATTCATGAAATAAAAGTCACTCTTTGATCTGTTTTAACCACTTAAAATAAAGAAACCATCCATATCTTACAGACTGTACAAACATGAGCACTGGCCTTATGTTGGCCTGCAGGCCCCAGTTGGCTGAGCCTGTCATAAAGTGTACTGTGGTCAATCAGGAAGAAAACATAACTAAAGAATATGTGTGTAGTTCAGCAAATTTACCCAAGCTCGCTGCAAAGTGAATCCAATATGTCTGGGGAAATGCAATGTTTTCACTTGGTTAGAAAATGCAAATTATTATGGCACTGTGTAAAATCTGTAGCAAAATCCATGACAAACATCTTATCAGAGAATGTTTATTAGGGAGAGATCTGATTTCAGCTTCAAGTGTAACCATCCAGCTTCTTCGACAAATCACACAATATCAAGGTATAGTCACAATCTTGACAGATAGGTTTGGGTATGGGACATGAAGAGAACAGCTGGGACTAATTGCCTCAGGTAAGCTTTAGAAAGCAGTAGGTGACATAGAGTAATACCACTAAAATACAGATGCATTAAGAATTATTCTAGGATTGTTTCTAAATTATCCTTACTATAGCTGCTCTCAAACAAAATACCTTGGAAATGTCTCATATCATTCAATTTATTTTTATCTGAATAGTTCATTCTAAATACATCATTTATATACAGAATATAATTAGACACTCTTGAGAGCACTGAATAATAAATATGCTCTATCATATGAAAATGTGAATCACAAACTGATTCCCTCTATTAGCAAAAAAGAAATCATGTCATTTTTTGCTAATAGAATGAATTCATTTTTGTTGTTGTTTTAATTTTTATTTAACCCCATCTTTCATAAACAATTTACAACTTGGTCTTTTGAAAAGTCTTTGTAAATTGTATACATATGTCCAACGAGGCAAGATCATGCCAACCCACACTCATTCCCCTTCCCATACTCTCTCGGTATCTAATGTTTCCCCCAACTTCATACTATTTTATTCCATTGTTTATTCTTTCTTTTTCTCTTTGTTTGATAGTTTACTGTGGGCCACCTAGTGGAGTAGGGGAAATGACCAGTGACCCCACCATTAAAGAATGATTCTTTTTCTCTCAGCAGCTGACAACCGCCAGTAGATCCTCAGTAAAAGGTGGGACCTAGAAACTCTTTTCCCTGTGAATGCTAGAATTTGAATAAGCTTGACCGTAAGCAAGACTTGTGCTGATAACCACCACCAATGTGGGTTCATGAGGGCTATAACAATGTCAAGGTCAGAAGACACCATTTAACAATACTCTTTCCCATTTCCCAGTTTTTACATTCTTTCCATTTCCCTCTTTGTGTTGTTCGCTTAGTGTTGCCAGATTTTGTAGAGTTTAACTAAGATGTTCCCTTTGAAACTAGGCACTAAGTCTTTACAAAGTACCTTGTCTGGTTAAGTGTTTTTGGCCTTGACTATGGTCCACAGGAAGAATAAGCTTCTCTGACCAAGGTTGGGAACAGAATAGTCCTGAATCAGGTTCAGTTCTCACCCTGGGTCCCAGGCTTATACAATGAGACCATGGTGAATTTTGAAAAATCCTATAACATGTGTGCATCTTAACTAGAATCATATTTAACCCTGTTCTATGGCCCCAGCTTGCCATACATGTTGCCAAACATAAAATCCATGTTTAAACACAAGACTAAGTACATATGTTTTTTAAGGAGCTTACATAGATATTGGATATTATTAAGATAAAAAATAACCAAATGTGATGAAGGAAACTTGAACATCTTGTTGCAACCCATAGTCTGCCTAAATCCTTCAGTTTAGAAGATGTGAAATTAAGTAGAAATATACATTGAAAATTATTTTAAACTTTCATGGAAAAGTTAGTAAATTAAAACAAAAATCTCCTTCTCTAAACTCTACTATTAATTCAACCAAAAGGAGCAAGAGAAATCTGTTGTTTAACTAAAGGAGACAGATAGTAGCACTTTGAATTAGACCTGTTACATTTCAGAATGTATTGCCTGCCTTTGATTTCCACAACTATGGAATGCAAAAGGGGTTTGCTTTCCAGAACTATAGAAAGCAAACCAAGCCTAATATTCTACACTGGCCACAGGGTCTTAAGTTATTGTAATTTTTCTCATCTTTCTTTTCATCTATTTCTCTTCCACCATACTCTGCTTCTTCATTAATAAGTCTCTCCTAAGATACTTTGAGTATCTTTTAGTAGTTATTGCTATCTTGAAAACTTCTTCACATAGCCACAATTAAATTTTATGAGATAATACCTCCCGCATGGTAGTCCTGAGGATACATTTGAATATTTCTTACATTAGAAATTCACTTAAAGTTATGATTTATATTTCAGGAGATGTAAATTCTATGTAAGGAGTTGTCATTTGTAAACCTACTGAATACAGCAAAATGTCATGTTATTCATGGTCAATCTATTGGCAAAAACATTAAAATTAATCATTCTGCCTATGAGTCTAATTGAAATAAATACCACAAAGACAACACTACATAGATTTCGATAGGAATCGGCAAATCAGTTTTTCACACTGATGGTAGCATATGGTAGCTTTCCTTTGCTTGAGAGAACACAATTTCCTACAAGACTGCATGTTCTTAATGAGTCAATAATATGGTAAGCACCATAAAATGGTGGCTTCAGGCATTGTAGTAAGAAGCTATCAATGACAACATACATGCTGTAAAATTACAGACACATTAACTGTTGAGAAAGAGTCATGGTCTAATGAGAACAACATACTATTTTTGGCGTATTTAACATTTCTTAGCATTTAAAGTCCACATATTTCTGAGTAAAACAAATGTGACATTTATTTGTTTGGGTGAGTTGGTTAGGTCAAATCAGGACTAATTTATCATTTTCTACATAAATGCAAAATGGACAATGTTATCAATATCTGTCTACAAAATAGATGCCCAAACTCTGCAGATCTTCACATAAAAATAAATATGAATGTTTAATACATTTTAGAAACCAATAGTCCTTGAGTGTTTCTGAGATGTTCTTTTTCTGTTCTGCCTGTGTTTCTCTATGTTAGAATTAAATACTAACATGTAAAATAATTACATTTTTTTCTAAAATTTCTCTTTTTCAATATGTACTGATTGCTTACTGTTTATATTTTGTTGTTACTTCTTGTTTGTTAATTTGTGAACCCTGGTTATTTATCTGAGAATAAAAATTATTTTATTTAGAATTAGATCATTGTCTTTAGACAGAAGACCAATCTTTGAAATGTATTATATGCACAGATCTTTTTTTTTGCTGCAGTGTATACAGAAGTATGGCTTTCGTCTTAACCAACTAGGCCCTTAAAAGAAGGAGTGAGCCCACAGTATTTTGGCCTCCCTTCTACAGGCATGTGTTGTGGAATTGAGTCATCCCTGTCCAATCAAAAACAATCAAGAGTACAAACAAAAGCAAAAGCCAAAACAAAGCTGGGAAGTGGTGGAGCACACCTTTAATCCAAGCACTCGGGAGGCAGAGACAGGTGGATTTCTGAGTTCAAGGCCAGCCTGGTCTACAGAGTGAATTCAGGGACAGCCAGGGCTACACAAAGAAGCCCTGTCTCAAAAAAACAAAAAACCAAAACCAAAACAAACAAACAAACAAAAAAGCCAAAACAAGAGTACCAGGGCCCCATGTTAACAACTGATAACTAGAACAGAAATAAGAAATAAATACTAGGTTTTTAATTCAACACTTGGACATTTTTTGTATTTATTCAGATTATTATATAGTATTTTTCTTTATGTCATGATATGAAGAAGCACATGCATATTATACATTGCAATTAAATGAAAGAACATCCTTAATTGTTGAAATAGACTTTATACTGGCAAGTTGAGAGTAAACACAATGTTACTACTTTGTTTAGGTAGTTTATAATTACATAAAAGTTTCTTGCATTGAAATGGGTTGACATCATATTTACATTTTATTCGTATGATAGTTCCTAAACTCTTCCACTTCCTTCACATCTCTATACAATTTGTATGTCGAGGAAGTACCAATTACTGCAAGTTTAAAAGAAACCACTTTAAAACAACATTGATCTTAACATTTCACTTATGTTCCTAGTTTCCTCTGTAGTTATCAATATTTGAAGTTTTTTAATTCTATTCTTATTTTTCAACCACACCATTTTAGAAAATTGCCACACAGAGGTTTTCTTTATTATACAGATTTACATATCACAAAATATTTTTTTAGCAGTTGAATCTTCTCACACTCAATATATGAATAAAGCTCTGTTTGTATTTACTGTTTTTTCTCTTGCTGTTACAAAAGCCTGAAGTTTGTGTGTTCTGTCACCTCACATTCAATGTTCTCCTGGTCTGTGGCTGTTTGATCAGCTAATTGGCAACTTCTGTGGTCCTTCTGCTTTGTTACCTGTTGTCTCCTTTATTTTCTCGAGTTCCTTGATTTTTTTTCATTTATTTCTGCTTTTCTTGTTTAAGTAGAAAAAAATTTCCAAACATGAGTTGAGTTTTAATTTTTGATTGAACTTTCTCTCATGCATTACTAAGAAATTTACACAAGTTCCACATCAGACAGTGAAATGATCTACCACTGAGGTAGATGTCCATCCCTTGCCTCAGATCTATAGTTGGATATAAAATGTCTACACACACACACACACACACACACACAAACACACACACACTAGTCTTGATTGCCTAAACCTCATCTTGCTTTTGTTCTTTACAACTTAGACCTGTTGCCTTTATGCAATCAGGAAGATATTATGGCAGGAGAATTTAAAGGAGACCCCCTTGTCTTAAAAGAGTACTCGATCGTAGCCTTCAACCTGTTCTTTTGCTGTAGCCTCCTGAATAGTAGGAATTATGGTAGACATTAGCACTCTTAGTATGAACTGTTGTTTGTGCATGTGTGTACACCACTGTGATCCCCATTGAACTTGGATGACATCATTCTCAATTATCATTGTTTCATTTCTGATCTTCTTACAGCAGTCACTAGATCTGACTTTATGCTTAGCATTTTGGTTGATGTGGGTGAACCAGTCTGCTAACCCACTTCTTTCCTTATGATTCTTTGCCATTCCTTGTGTGCTCTTCGTTTGTCAGCTATATAGTTGAATGTAAAATATATGTGCATATAGATAGCTATATCACATGTCTGTGTCACAGATTCTTTATCTACTGGCTCACTTGGTGCTTTTTTTCCCTTTAGACATATTTATTTTGAGTGACTATAGAAGGACACTGTGGTAGAAACAATTGAAGAAGAAGTGGAAAATAATGACCATTGAGGACACTTACTGAATGCTCAGGCTCCATTGGGTTTTCAAAGTTTTTCCGTTTTTACTAACCACAGTATATAATTGAATTCATATTCCATCCCAGGGTTGATTTATGAGTACTTTGAAAATATTATGCGAAACTTTTATTAGAATATATTCATATATAATCTTGGAGTTTGCTTTTGCAAACTACTGAAGATTATTGATAATAAATAAAAGTGTAAAACTATTGGTTATAGCCATTATAAATACATAGTGGCTGTATCAATAGCTATACCCAATATATATATTATATATATATATGTTAGTGTGTGTGTGTACATATATATGGTAGCCATAGTTTTCCAGGAGCATAGAGAAAAACTGAAATGCTCAAAGCAGAAGATGTAAACTCTATCAGAATTAGTCATGCTATCTATGAACATGAAGATGGAGAATGGAGAAAACTGATCCTGGTTGAATGGATGGGGTGGTGCTTCAAACTTCTAATGATTCTTTCACTCCTTTGAAGCCGATGAGTTAGGAGTACAACATCAGACAAGCTGTTCTAAGTTAGAAATGCTTCTTTAGCCACTTATGCCTTACACTGTGACTAAGGATCCTAATGGCTGCTGGGCTCACTGGAGTACCACATTCTAGGCCTAGACATTCCCTCATGACATCCTTTCAACCTCCTGATCCATAACGTTCTGTTGGTCTCTTAGTATAAAAGGAAAGGGAGACAGAAAACCACTAAGGACTGTTTTTAGAAGTCTTGACTCTTTATTCTCACTTCATGAACAGGTTTTACTCAGAAGAGAGCTGTAAAAATGAATTTGGACTTTGAAAATCAAACACAAGGCAGAGGGTTTACAACAAGGTGAAGTTCAGAACATATTTTTTTTTTTCTGATCTGCTTCCATCAAAAGTTGGCAGAATTCCCTCCCGTAGTCAGGCAATTTGTGTATTAGCTTTAGTCTGGGTATTGGTGAGAGTTTTATTATTTTCTGTCTTCCAAAGCATTTCAGAAGTCATTGTGGAGGGAGGTCAGGCAAGATGCTTCATAACTCTGCACCATCTTAAATTGGGAACCACATGAAGACAGAACTTTACCCTCTATTTTATAGCACCATGTCTTAGGTCAAACATCCTTTTCAAGTTGGGCTTAGCCACACAGAATGTGTGCATGGTGAAAACACTATCAAGGGCTGACAATTTAGCCCAAGCTTTCAATGTGGATGTTTTATTATTTGAATCTGGTTAATAATTTGAAAACAAAGGTAGAGTGTCTACAATATTTTCTAAATGAGCATTTATTATTTTAAGTGGAAGTTAATATCAAAGATTAAAGATCTGAAAGAGTATTGAGTTTACTGTGAGTTAAGCTAGGAAATATCCTAATAGAATATAGGATTGTGTTCCATTAACTAACAGATATATTCCTGGATTTGATTCAGTGAATACAAAGTCATCTTTAAGATATAGGAATAGCCTAAGGGTGCATTCTAATTAAATATTTTAAAGTTGATGTTCAGTATACCATATCTCTGTGCAATTCTAGCTAAGCTTAGACCTCTTGTGTTGAATTAACTTTTCTTTTTATTGCTATGTTGCAGTTAAAAATGCTAATTTAGCAAATCAGATCAAGTTTAATTCTCAGCTATTATTATCATAGCATAGAAAGTTAGTGGTAGTTGTGGTCCAGTTGCAATTTATAGGACCTCATATCTTAGCAGTAATAAAATAATAATTCCAACAATAATAATATTCTACCATTTATTATACCCTGCTGTGTTCTAGGCCTGTAAATGCACTATCTAATCTCACTCACACTACTACTGTGTGAGAGAGTTATCATTCCAATTCTACAGTTGAAGCAGCTGAACTGAAAAAGAAGTTAACTATGGAAAGCCCGGGAGCCACAGTGCTGAACTATTGGATGAAACAGGCAGTTAGAAAACAGAAGCATCAACGATCTTCAAACATTATGTTAGGAACAATAATGGTGGATTGATGTCATAGTATACATGTGCCTTAGAAAATATGGAAATATACATGAAAACACAGAAGAAAATAAAATGACCAGTTCCATATCATAGGAGTTATGGAGCAAACAATTTTCATTATATCTTTTCTTTAGACCTAGGTGTATAGATATAGAGATGATAGAATTTAAGGAACACTTACATTTTGAAACAATGATAATTGTTCATGGAATTCAACTAATTCCATGGAGACTTGTTCAGAGAAATTTCTAAAAATATGAACCTGAGAGTCAATCAATACGCTGGTGGGCAGGACTTCAACTGCTTTGCCAACCAATAGAAATAGACATGCCTATTCCTAGTGAGCAGGTGCTGATGTCAAGCTTGAAAGGCCATGTTCTCCTGTGTTCAAGAGTGGATGGAGATGTGTGGGTGAAGAAATGCATGAGAATTGAGAACTCCAGGCTGTGCAGAGAGTAGGTTGGGATGAGAACACATGAAAAATTAGTAGGTTTACAATCACATGGTCTGTGCAGAAGGAGAACTCTGTGACTGAGGGAAGCTGGAAGACAAGGGAACCCAGTGTTGCTTTCTTCCTTATTAATACAATGACTTTTCCTTGAGAATTTCATGTGTGTTTTAATAATGTTTACTACCTGTTCTTTTATAAACTCTTCCCCAATCTACTGTCTTTCCTCATTCATCTAGCGTCATGTTTTAATTTTTCCCTATCAATAATAATCTGTGTTGCCTAAATATTATTGGATGTATGGCCTTCCACAGGAGATTGCCAGGGACTAAAGTCTTAGAAAAAAAGTGGGTCTCCCTCTCCTAGCAACTAATACATGGGGATAGCTCCACAGCTAGGGTTGGGATTTTGTATACAACTCCCCCTCAGTACTGGTATTTTTCTGGCTAAGGCTTGCACAGGCCTTGTGCATGTTGACACACCTCTATGTGTTGATGTATGCAGTTGCCTTGTTGGGACTGGAAGACACTGTTTTCTTATTGTCACCCATAGTCTATGGTTCTTAAATTCTTTTGGTCTCTTCTTCTACTATGTTACCTGAGCCATGGGAAGAGGCAGTGTGGTATATAGGCTCTATTCTGAAGTCCCTTACTTTTTGTAGGTTGGCTTGTTGTGGGTCACTGTGTTAATTACCATCTAATGCAAATAGAAGCTCTTCTGAGGAATGCTGGGAAATTCATTAATGTTTGGGTACAATGCTAAATCATTGGGAGTAAGTTTACTACTATGTTCACTTAGTAAAATGCTAACAGTGTCTTCTCCCACAAGGCCTGTGACCTGTCTAGTCAAAGGTTCTTTGACAGATTGGTAGATATGAGTTTCATCTTGAGGAATAAGACTTAAATCTGAACAGAAATTGACTTGTTATTCCCATAATGTTCATTTTACAATTGCGTCATTAGATATATCTTGACACAGCAGTCATTGCTGTAGCTTGAAGAATTTGTAGAAAATAAAATATATACATACATACACACATACATATATAAAATTTGTTTTTCTAAGACTTAGTCCCTGGCAATCTCCTGTGAAAGGCTAAATATCCAATAATATTTGGGCAACACAGATTGGTACTGATAGGGAAAAGTGACATAAAGTTAAGTGTACTAGTAAGGAGAATAGATCTGGGAAGAGTTGATATAGGAATAGAAAGGTAGTAACATCGTATTGTTAATGTATTCTTTGACAGTTTTACATATGAACATAATACAGGCTGGTCACATTCATCTACTGCCCCACCCTCTTTTGTCTATCCCCTTACTCCCCCCAACACCCCTTTCTCTTACTACCCCCTTATTTTTCTCCCCCAACACTTACCGTATGTAGATATGTAGATATGTACGTAGATATACAAACATATATATGCATATATATGATATATACATAATCAGTAGGGAAGGTAATACTTTAAGTCAAATAGATCTGCTCTCTAATGGGGCAATAATATCATTCCTACATACTAGAAGCTAATGTTATTGCCCCATTATAAGGCAGATCCATTTGAATTAATATATATATATATATATATATATATATATATATATATATATATGCTTCTACAATAGTAAATTTCCAGATGACTTTTTTCTTCTCTATTGTTAATGTATTCTTTGACAATTTTACACATGACCACAACACCTGCCTATCGCATCTACTCCCTCACCCTCCCTTATCCTCCCTCCTTCTCTTAGCACCCCCTTGTTTTACTCCCAAACCCTCCCCAAGGCCCGTCTTCCACCCCTCATCTCCACATCCTACCTCATCACCTCTCCTCTTGCATTGCTTTAGTTTTGTGACCAGAGTCATCATCACAGCCATGAGTGTGGGACTATCCATTGGTTATCACTAAAGGTAGAGAGTTCCCCTCTTGCAGTCCTCAGTTGCCGTCAGCTCCCTTAAGCTCATAGGGCTCTTTGCTCTTCTGTAACAGAATCTTTTACTGGATCATTCTTATTCAGGCCCTAAGCAAGTGGCAGCAAAAAAAGTTGTGAGTGTGTGGGCCGCATAGATGTGTCCTACCCATAAGTCAATTTACTGTCCTTTTCTCCACTTTTTGGCTCTTATATTCTATCAGCCACTTACTCTGCATATTCGCTGAGCCTTGGAGAAGTGATCAGAGTGTCTCTTTAGATGCTGAGCATTCACCAGCCACTTATTCCCTATTCCTTGACTACCCATAAATTTTTACACTATTGGCCACTATGAGAAACACTTTTAATTAGAAATGAGGACAACACTAGTCTTTCCTTAGGTACAGGAAATTTGGTGATAAGACCACAATGGGGCATCAAAGGATGACGTCAGGAGGTGGTTCTGCAGCCTATGGACTGCTGAAGCCCCACCTGAGCCATTTGCTGTACCAGATCAGCTCAAGAGGGTGTGGTCCTTCCAAAGGGGAGATTTTGACAACTTTAACTTTTTAGAAAGGTCACTTCTTTTAATTCATCTTTTCAAACAGGTACTTTTTTCCAGGCTTCCACTAGAAATTGCTCACAACAGTCCAAACTTTAGCATGAAGTTTCCACTCTGTTTACTGTCTCCTAAATGTTGAGAGACAACATCTGATGCAAATTGTTACCATCTTAAAGTCTGGAATAAAAGGACTGTATAGTGCATGCTACCTTCTGCAACTTGCACTTATAATGCATGCCAACCTTCTGGAGGAGGTTGGACTTACATAGGCTCAGATACCTAGTAAGAGAGAGCAGAAAGTCCAAGGTTTCTTTCTTATTCCAATCTTAGAGGATACAAAGGCTGAGGTGATGGAACACCAAAGCACCTGGCAGCACCCTCAATCCTGGATTCACTGGGAGTGAGCTGGAGTCTCAAACAGGTGTTCTTAACTCATTACACTTCTGAAAGATGTATGAATTTAACTCTGAGATTTCATTTCACAATGAATCATAAAATCCCAGTAGGGCAGATGTAGAACAATTTGATTTTGTATGATAATCTCATATTTTAGGATTTTTATATTCAAAGAGTTATCATATATTTTTGGAATAGTGTACAAAGGTTAAAGGAAAACTAACAAAAGGAAAACATTATCATGTAAGAAACTAAGATGGAGCTAGAATTGTGGTGGAATAAAATTTTGAGATGTTGGATTATATAGTCGTCCTTCTACACAATAACCAAGGCCATTCCTGGAGAAAGCATAGACAATATGAATAGTTAAAAAGGACTGCTCTGTTCTTTCATGTTCCAAATAGTTCCTGGAAATGCTCAGAGGTATTCCTATATCTCCTGCACAAACATATTTGTACTTTACTAAAGGAAACATTATACTAAATAGCTGTACAAAGAACAAATAAAAATCAAAGTGTATTTTCTATAATACAAATTCTGTTAATATTGGCATCAAGAAAAGTATTTGAAAGAGTATTAGTGTTTTGCTAGTTTTATTTTTTTCTATTTTTAAGATAAGTATTCTGGCCAATGAGAGATGAGCCAAGCATTTAAGTTCATTAAATGAAAGTCTTGAACAAAACAATGGGATGCTCAGATTTCTTTAGTAAATCAGTTGGAGACAGAAAAAAAATGAAGAAATGAAAAGAAATGGAAAACCAAAAACCCAAAAAAGACACTTTCATAGTGTCTAGACTGATTTCATCAAGTTTGCCCACAAGTCATATTTATAGTCTCAGAGCAAGACAAGGTCAACCACAGCAGGATCCTAGGACATCAGCATGGGGGTCAAGCTCACTGAAATTCAAAGTCACTGGGCTGGACCAGTGTGGAAGATGGATAACAGCAGGGTGGGAAGCTGACAGACCGGCTGAAATGGAGTGATTGTAAGCACAGTAGGCAAAAGAAGTACTCTAAGGCCTTTGAGCAATGTGGCATAACTTCTGTCTCTTGGACCTTGATAGCATGAGCAGACCCTGCTGCTGCATGGTAATCAGAATTTGTGCATCTTTCCTTTCCATAGCTGCATGATGCACACCCTGGGATCCTTTCCTGAACTGTGGCTAAGTGTCTCAGAGATGCTTAACAGCATTCTTTCTGTTGAATTACATGCACAAAGGTCTTTATTGCACTGATTTGAACATAAATAATGTTTGCACTTAAAATTGTTCTTGCTAGAATGTCTGTGGCATTCTTTCAGGGTGCTTTTGTTCACTCCTGTAGTACCCTGGGCTTCCCTGTAGTTCAAACTTCCTTTTACGGTTTCGCGTTACTGCGTAATTCAGCTTCTCAGAAATGTTTAAACACTTTCTGTGTCCTTCAGCATGTTCGTTAAAATGTGCACTCCTTGCTTTTAAGGTCTTCTGTTATCCTCAATTGTTCTGAAATGCATTTCCTCCCATTACCTGTCTTCTTCTGTGAACTTGTCAGTAACATGAACACTTCTCCCAGGAGCTAGGAAGTAAAGCCAAGTTATAGCAAATCTAAATTCATCCCATTGCTGCTTCATAAAATGCTCACTGCTCTTCCTTAGGAACTTGATATCTGTCTGGTGTGGTGGTACATACCTTTAGTCCCAGACCCAGGAGACAGAGGCAAGCTGATCTACCTGAGTTCAAGGCTAGCCTGGTCTACAGAGCAAGTTGCATTCTTCCGGTCCAGCCTAATCAATGAGTGCTCATTCAAGGTCATGTTCCATTCATTAAGCAAGTGACCTTGTAAGCTTTATTATGAACACAATTGTCTCAAGGAATAAACAACTAAATAAATAATTAAAACATAACACTGTAAACTGCAGGGGTTTTAACTAATACCTTGTTCCTTTAAAATTGTAAGTTTGGTCTTCCTTGATTCATGCAAAGTATATACTTAAAATTTGAGAAATCAAATTCTACTGTTCTGGAAAACATCTTAAATTTTTTAGTTTTGGTTTCAAAAGAGAAATTTAGACTGTATGTACAATGTTCAAATCTAAATATCTGGTATAGCTTAGTTATTGACATATAATACATTTTTCTATATAGAATTGGATATTTTAAACAATGACCCAACTTTTAAATAACCTTTTTACTTTCATACAGGCTATATTTTTTTTAGCATCTGGATAATAAGATATAATTCAACATATTTCCTTTTGATAACTGAGTAAGAGATATACCTATAATTATTTTTATATCTATCTGCCAAACAACTTTGCTTCATAGACTTAATTTGGAAGTTACGAAAAGAGGGTCAAACAACCTTCCATTAGGGAATATGCCTGGAATCTGCAAAAAATAAAAAAGCATGTACTTTTAAAACAGAAAATATATACTGAATGCTTTACTAAACCCTAGAGTATGGAAATATATTACAGAATAAACTTTAACATGTGTTCACCTTTTCTAACAGTATGAAATCAGTTCAAGTAATCTCATACATGACCAATTACTAGCTCCATTAAATAAAATTGTATAAGAAAGTTTTAAAAGGAAAAATTCATATTATTGTTAATTTTAATGCACTGATATGTATTATTGATGTGTGTTTTATTTTTATTTCATTTTCTTATGCATCACATTGTAAGGTAAATGTATATTCTTTTGTTATAATATTTAATAGATGTATATAAGTATATTTCTGACAGTTACAGTTTCTATATTTAACTGTTATTTTTTTTTGTATAAGACTTACATTGCCAGGAGTCAAACACCTTCATTGACTAAAGCATTTCACCAGACTTGTCTTTTTAACTTTATGACTTCACAGTCTCATACTTATTCTATGGTTCCCTTTTCTCACTCTGTGGCTTCACTTTTTTAAAAACTAGACTTTTCCTCAAACATTAGAGTTTGTACCAAGTTTGCTAGCTTTGGCCTTGCATGCAATGACAGGATAAACTGTGTGGAAAATTGACTGGGGCTAGAGGATGTGTGTAGGAGCTCTGTGCTTTAGACATGACATCCTTTGCATGAGAAGTAGAGATCAAGCTGATTCAGGTCAGTTGGTGTGAGACCCAACTTGTCTTCTTGAATGGGCAAATATGTACAATAATTGCGAGCTACCTTGGAAGATGACAGAAGCCACACCCTGAGAGTTCTGCTGTAAATATCCAGCTGAGAAGGCCACAGAAACTCTTATAGGTGTCACTCAAGGATAATAACAGAAATATAAATAATAAGAGTAATCAAGATTAATACTATCCTGATGTAGTCTAACCATAACTGCATTGTAGCTTATTGAGCATCTCTGATATAATATGCACAGTCTTATTGCCAATAAAAAACTACAAAGAACTATTTTTTGTGGAGGAAGAGGTGAAGTGATCTGAGTTTAGAGAAAAAGGATTTTCCAATGAACAATGCGAGAGAAGATATCTATGGTATTCGAGACAGCGAAGGATGACCTCATTGCCACTTGGGTCTAGAAGGACACTTAATTGCTAGTCAGGAGAAGAGCAGGCTAGCTAGAAGAGGTGCACTTTAAGGACAGTGGGAGCAAAGACAGGAAGTTCTGTGTGCTGAGTGTCCAGATGGTTTGTGAGTAATAAGAAGAGATTAAGTAGGAAGGGATTCAGGAGCTGGATAATGAAAGGCTTTGATATTGCTGGATTCCATCCAAAATGATAAGATGTGGACTAACACTGTAGGATTTATAGCAAGGGTAACCCCCTGGGCCATTAGAGTACACAGTATATATAGCATTGTGCCTAAGAAGAGCTGCCTAGACTTGGTTTAATGCCTAGGCTTGCCAACTAAGAGTTATGGGTTGGGTGAGTTATTTAACCTCTAAACCTGAGTGTCTTTATCTACAGAATACTTGTCTGGCACAATGTTGCTGTGCAATAAATGGACATTGTTTTGCTACTGCTGGCTTCTCCTCCGTCTCTTAAGTAGTGGAACTGAAGACTGGATATCATCGAGAATGGCAGGGTAAATGGTGTGTGGAGAATTGACACACACTGTAGGTAGAGGAGGAAGAAGGATATGTGTGGGAGCTCTGTGTTTTAGACATGATGTGCATTGCATGACGAGTCAGAGACCAAGCATACCCAGATCAGTTGGTGTGAGACCCAACCTGTGTTCTTGAATGGGCAAATATGCACAGTAAGGAGGGAACTACCTTGGAAAATGATATACACAACAGCAAGTCAAAGTAGCAAATGTGGTATACACTCTAATGTTTGAGGAAGAGCTTTGTTTTTAAAACAGCGAAGCCACTGAGTAAGAGAAAGAATAAGAAAGGAAAGTCATACAATTAAAAAGATAAGGGTAGTTAGTTAGATGCTTTACCCAGTGAAGATGTGTGACACCTGACGTAGCTGACAGTCTGAGTTGAATACTAAATGGAGTAAAAGAGTTTCATAAGGTCATCTTCTGACCTACACACATGCACACACACAAACACACACATACATACACACACGTACACACATACACGCACACATGCACACAGTGTATGCACATGTGTCATAGCACAGAAGCCTCCCTGGAAGTAGTTTGTAATTATGGTTGCCAATGAGAAGTCAGGGTTGCTGAGGCTGTGAAGCCTCTAGAAGAACGAGCAAGTAGGATATCACTGGCAGTCCTCAGAGTGGGCACACACCTTCTCCTGGGCATGGAAAGAGTGTGGCTTCCCAGAATTGTCCAGGCTCCAGATGTTTGGGAAGTATTTCTAAACTCCACTTGGACTGTTATCCAGTCATTCTGACCCTTGCTCAAATAAATTATTTGAGAGAGCAAGAGGATCAAGAGGGTTCTGGGGCTGTATGAGAGTGCTAAGGAAGGGGTGAGGGCAGATATGGGATGAGGAGTTGGTGGGGGGGTAACCAGGAAGTGGGATATCATGGGATGGAGGGTTGGTGGAGGGGGTAACTGGAAAGAAGGATATCATTTGAGATGTAATCGAATGGAATGATTAATAAAAGAAAGAAGGAAAAACATGGTTATTTGTAATTGGACTCTGATGTTTTGTTCCTATAATTAAAAAATTTGATTACCTCCAAAATTTGAATATCCAGAAGCAATGGAAACAAATTCAGATGTTTTTATTTAAAATGCATTTTCTTGAATGATAAAAGCAACAAGTCATGCAAATTTGGAAAATGAATTTCCTTCCAGTATTTTGAGGAAGAACTATGACATTAAATTTTTTTCGGACTGCTATTTTATTTTTCTAGTTTGCTAACAATTATATAGCTGGTAATGAAAAATAGAAATAATGAAAAATAATATACAAAATATATGATGAGCAATGAAGGCAAAATGACCTAGATTTTAAGAGAGCAATAAAGAGAAAATAAAATAAGAAGGTTTGGAGAACCTATTTTTCCCTGACAGCATGTGAGAGGAAGAAATTTATTTTCTTCGCCATAGGTGATGGCTCTCTCCCATCATGATATTTATTATTCTATACATGATGACTCTATCTCAATACTTTCCTACTGTAACCCCCTAACACGCTGCCTATGGTTATGAGAATCTGTTAATAAAGCATATAAAAACTTCATGTTAAAAAAAAAAAAAAAGAGGGCTCTGGGGGAAGCAGCAGTTGAAAAGGAACAATTCATTGGCCACACCCTGTTGTATGAGAAGTCCTTAAGTGTGTCACTCAAGGATATAACATAAATATAAGTGGTAAAGCATGTTAGACAAATCAGCTGACACAGTGTGTCTTCACTGTCCTCGTGAGAAAAGAGAAGATGAGAATATAAAGCTGTCAGGCTCCCAGTCCTGAAGCAGGGGCTCCAGTGGCTGTCCTGGTGGAGAGGGACTCCAAGCCAAGTGAAAGCAATAAGGTCAGGGCAACAAGCAAACTGGCTTCTCAGAGTATCCCACAAGAGTGCAGATTCAGGACACGTGTGTCCGTGTTTTTGATAAAATGCCAAGGTGTGGGGGGGTTATATATATAATCAACTTCTCAGAAGCAGTCTTGAAACAAGACTGACAAAATGAGGAGAGGAAGTTTAAGAATAAATGACAATGATGACAGAATTTAGTTGAAAGACAGAGGTGGAAGAATAAAGATAGAACGGGAGAACTTTGACTTGCTGTGAGCTGTGTCTAAGGAAACCACGAGCTTCCTTCAAGAGAGTTCCAGGTAACAGTGGGAAGAAATTTAGAGTCGAAGAAAGGATGGCAGAGAAAGCACAGCCTAGAGCAGAGAACTGGCTCTCAAGGCTGGACCCCGCTCTGGCACAGTCAATATCACTCTCCAGGCTGGACCCTGCTCTGGCACAGTCAGCATCATTCTCCAGGCTGGACCCTGCTCTGGCACAGTCAACATCATCCTCCAGGCTGAACCCTGCACTGGCATAGTCAACATCACTGGCAAGTCGTTAGACACACGTATCTTCATGTCTCAACTCACCCCACTGAATTAGAAACTCAGAGTGTCTCCATCAGCTCGGCATTTGAACAAAGCCCTCTGGTGACTCTTGCTTACACATGCCATGGACTCTAAGCCAGAGTAAGAGCCATGTTGCTTAAAGGCACACCCTGTGTGTTATAAATTACAGAACACAATTGCTAATTGTCTTTTGCTGATAATTTATCCTTTCCCTGTCTGTTTCTACATCTGCTAAACGATGATACATAATAGTGTTCGTATCCTCTGTCACTAGAAAGTCTGTATGATTCAAGGCATATCTTGCTCACAGGCTGTTATTATTGTTGTTGAGAAAAGAAAGAATACAATTTAAGACAGTATGTAATAGCCAGTAGTCCTGAGTACTTTCATGTAAGGTGTATTGAGATCTTATGATAATTAACCTTAGTGACAAAGACCCTTCATTTTAGGTCCTTACCAGAGACTCTCCACTCAGGAATCCTATACACCCTGCCTTCTTTGTTACAGTATGCATTACATGCTCAGTGCTCATGGAAGGAATGAAAAAGGGAAACAGATGAAGGGAGAGAACAAGTCACACAAGAAATGCCTACAGGACAGGACAAAGTCTATATAAAGTTTGAGTAAACATATGTCAACCAAGTTTTGAGGAAAAATATACCGTATTCTCATTTATTTCAAGAAATAATTTAAATATTACCCAAAAGCCCAAGCAAATCTAATTGTCAGCTAAAAGACATTCTCTGCATTACCCATAAAAAAAAAATAAAGTCTCCTGTGCATCTAAAAGAAAATTCAATTTACACTGATCCTTGTTGAATCTTCTTAATTCTACACAGCTTCATTCTTTCAAGTAGCTTTCTAATATTTTCTACTGCTCAGTACTTTGATAGTGATATTAACCACATAGATGAGTTCCCAGCAGTTCACTGCTTAGTACTACTGAAAAAAAAATTAAAATCCTCTATTTGTTCCTTACTGGCTACTCTCTCTAATAGTCTGTAAATGTGTAATAAAATACCCTAATGACTGCACCTTGAGAACTAAACCCTATTCTAATTGCTTTGATGCATGGGCTAGCAGGATAATTGATAGACACTAAGAAGCCTCAGTAAACAGCCAGCTAACAGAATTAGATTAATGAAAACATATGGTAATTACAGCTGTGCAGAACAACTTGAAATCTACAATGTAGCTTCAGGGTAAATAATCAAAAGTCTGATCAAAGAGCAATTAGACTTAATAAAAGTCTTATCGTGCAATTAGGATTAAGAGAGGCTGAAAGATAAAATTGTAAAGTTTGAGGAAGACATTTGATGAAAGACTTTCTGCATTCTGTTAAGCTCTGTTTTAACGTTATGGAGTAATCATTGCATTTTGGAAAGAAGATGATCTCAAGTCTGTTTTTATAACATTGCTTGAGAAATATTTATTTTAGGGATCTTCATGGCTTGTTGGTTAATTTTTTTCTTTTTAAAATATATTCACTTTAACTGATAAAATATTGTTGGCAATGAAGCACAGAATGTTGGCCTTTGAGATGGTGGAAGATTCTAGCGAACCTTAACTTACCCAAGACCCTCTGAGTGAACACATGGAGTCCTGGATTGATGCAAAATGCAAGAGGAATTTATTAATTTCAGCATGCTAAGGTCACTCTGCATACCAAGATAGGAGAACGACCACGTGGAGCCCGTTCAGGGACCTTATATATGGATTTTAGAGCAGCAGCCAATAGGCACAATGTGATTGGCAGAACAGTGTGACGTTTAAACTGATTGGTCTTTAGGGAATGAGGTAGCAGGGGCTTAATCAGCCCCCTCCCTTTCAGCCAATATGAACCTATTTCTTCCAGGAGAGGAGGGGTGCCCATGTGCTTGGAGAGGGTGGAATATCTCAAAATTCCTGAGCTGACTTCTCAAAGGCTCTCTGGTAGAAAATTAAATCATGTAACTTAGGCTAGAAATAGAGAGGAAGGGGAAGCAGAAATGATGTCATTATTTCATAATATAAAAATTAAAGAGATACCTTAAAAATAGGGTAACAAAATTTAAAGGAAGAAGTGAGAACTTTTTGAGCATTCAGAGAAATTGATACTTCTCAAATTTCATCAATTTGAAGAATTCCTTATGTGTGTTCAAAGCTGGAAGTGTTCTTCTTAGTTATATTTCCTGTACTCAGTCCTAATTTTCATAAATGAAAGTGTATATTTGATTCTTTTGTCTCATTGTCTTCTTTTAAGATAATTAAGCTGGAGGTAAAACCCGAGTTATAACTACCAACACTGACTTTTGAACTCTTATTTTGATCCGGGGGTCAATAATCCTATTCTCAACATTCAGACAGACCATTCAGTGTTATATTTAAAGCAGTTGTATACTTCTTTAGAAGATAAAGCAGCTTGACTGCTGGGCTCATCTGTTTGCAGGTCTGAGATTTGAGATGGTTTCAGCATCACAAACGGGGTAATAGTCACACCTTGAAAGTGGGTGTGGTATGCTTTCAGCTGTATTTAAATGGATTCTTTGTTTTTACCTGGATGTGTTGGGGTAAGTAAATTCCAGTTTGTGTTCCACCCATCTGGAGCTTTCAAAAAGTTAGGGAGTGAAGTTGACTTGAACTTTTGATAAAAGAGGTTTTTCACTAGACATTTGTCCTAAACTTCTCTCTCACTTCCTGTCCACTGCTTCCTGACACTTCCCTTGCTGGTCAGTGAAGAGTACGTTGCTGGAGAAGCCAACTGTGTGTGAAAGAGACAGACTAGGCTAAAAAGAACATAGTAGAAGCAGCACAGAGACTGTGCTGATGGTGTGCACACCAAAGGATAATAATGGCTACAGAGCACTAATGAGATTTTCAAGTAAAATTAAAGAATTTGAAGCTAAATCAGTCTGTGAAATCTGAAAAGTAGGTTTTATCTCTGTCAACACATGAGTGATGGATGCTTCAGACATAGAAAATGGCTCCCCAAGATAGTGCAGTTGAGCTCTTGTTGCTTGATATAGCTCTAGACTCCGGTGGCACTTCACTGTTTCTTTGGACCCCACGCCGAGTTTTTCCAATCCAGCCTACCAACTCCTCCCACTCTTGCCACCTTCTTCTCTCACTTTTAAATAATTATCTTTGTCGTAGTTTCAGGTTATGATCCTTAGGCTGCCGATGTCCTGCCGGCGCTTTGCTTCACCGGTTCTCTCTGTTGCAGGCCAGGGGCATGTTCTGTTAGCAGTGCTTCCTCGTCTATTTACTAGTGCAGAGCCCAAGGTCTTACAGAGAATTGGAAGTTTCAAAACAGACATTTAGTAACCCACAGTTCATTTTTCTATTTGCAGTGTGGCTCTCCCTTCTTTGTTGAAATTGGATTCTTTTCTCGTACAACGTATACCCTGATTACAGTGCCCCCTTACTCTACCCCTCGTAGTTCCTTCCCACCTTCCCTCCTGTCCAGATCCACTTCCTTTCTGTCTCTTATTAGAAAAGAACAGGCTTCTAAGAGATAACAAGAAAAAAATAACAAAATAAAATATAAGACAAAACCCAAAACGATCAAGTTAAAGTTGGACACAACAAACAGAAGGAAGAGAGCTCAGAAGAAGACACAAGAATCAGAGACGCCCCCTCCCCCCTTGTTAATAACATTTAAGAGTCACATAAACAAATACTAAACTGAAAGCTATAGTTCATATGCAGAACACCTGTTGCTGACTCCTGCGTAGATCCCGCGCATGCTGGTTCAGTCTCTTTGAGTTCATTCGTGCTTTGCTCAGTTGGTTTAGGGAGTCTTGTTTTACCTGGTGTCCTTCGTCCCTTCCTGCTTTTATACTCCTCTTACCTCTGCTTCTGTGAGGTTCCCTGAGCTCTGAGATTTGATGAAGATATCAAGCTC